>CM076575.1:1927221480-1927821480 GCA_034641835.2 Pinus albicaulis
TTATATAGTCCAACTATTATCCCTCGTTTTTCTTTCTTCAAGAGTGCTATCATGACATTAGAGCTTATTATCTTTCCCCGCTTCCCTGTGATACCCCGTAATTCAACTTCCTTTCCTTCTAAAAAAATAATCAAGAAAAATTCTTGAAAATTAAAAGCTACCATCCCCAAATATTGTAACCATTTTACTCCTAGTACAACATCATCACCTCCCATTGGACTGGAAATCATTGGACTATTCAATACATATTCCCCCATGGTTAGCTTGATATTATGGCATTTTCCAGAGCAATTTATAGTTCTTCCATTTGCAACCATCACTTGACATTTAGGTGTTGGGTATAGGAAGCAATTCAATTCCTTGGCTACCTTACAGTGAATAAAATTATGTGTATTACTTGAATCAATCAACACTATTACCTTTTTCTTCTTTATATGTCCTTCTACCTTGAGATTTTGAGGAGTGGTAATTCCTACCAATGCATTACACGATACAGTCAAACTCATTTATTATTTCTCTAGGGTTGGTTCCTGGTGTATATCCTCTTCTTTTGAAGTTTCTTGCTCATTTTCTTCCTCCTCTTCACAATCTATGTAAAATAATTTATTCTCAGCACACTTATGACCTTTACTGTATTTTCTATCACAACTGTAGCAAATCCTTTTTTCTCTCTTTTCTTCCAATTGTTGTGGTGTCAACCTTGTAGGTTGTGGAAGTCTAGGAGTAGAAACACTTCCATATTTAAAGATGCGAGTGGTAGGCTTCCTTATTGTCATAATTTTACATTCATTTTTTCTTTCCAACCTGAATGCCTTCTCTAATGAATCGGGCTCCCAAAGGCGAGCCTCGTGTTGGATGTTATCCTTTAAAGTGCCTATCAAGACATCAATCCTGTGTTCCTCTGGAATATCAATTACCCTTATATTCAATTTTTTTAAGTCCTCAATATGCTCCACCACTGAACCCTTTTGTTTGAGATTTATAAATTGGCTAAGGAAGGTGTTTCTCTTTGTATTATCATAATGTGCTATCATTTCCTCCGTAAAAATTGACCAAGTGACAAATTTTTTACGAGATCAAATCCATCGATATCATACAAATGTATTTTTTTCTAAATATAAAGTTGCAATGCGTACCTTTTGTGTGTTTTGCAAATTATTGAGAACAAAATATTGCTCCATCTGTAGTATCCATGTTACAGGATCCTTTCCATAAAACTTCCTCATATCGATCTTTGGAATATTGTAGGTCTTCAATCCAACATTAGAGTTTATGAAATCATGATTAACATTTATTTTGGTCTCATCATGATTTTCCTCTACTATCTTTTTGCCATTATGAATCATTTCTTGTATCAACTTTGTCAAACCTTCCATGTTTTTTTTTTATCATTCTTCAAATCTTCCATGTTGTCTTTCATTTTTTCTTTTATACAAGTGATATTATCTTCCATGTCTTCCATACCATTCTTCAAACCATCCATCTTAGTTTCCATGCCTTTATTAAAACCATCCATATTAGATTCCACGCCTTTCTTCAAACCATCCATATTAGCTTCCATTCCCTTCTTCAAACCATCCATCTTAGCTTCCATGCCTTTCTTAAAAAATTCCATTTCATTTTTTGTTGCTCTTTGCGAGAGCGAAATTTGGTGCACTTGCTCTTGTAATTTTGATATATGATGTTGCACTTCTTCATCTTCATAAGTCATAATAGAGTATTTTGAGGGCTTAATGGGTGTTGAATTATTTTTAGGAGGGATTTTAGAACCCAATATTGATATCTATGCTTCAATATGCCCTTGGAATCACTTCAAACTGATTTTTCAAACGAGACTTATGAAATTTGAAAAATACAATACACACCTTTTTCTTTCTTTTGAGGAGCTCGATCTTGAAACTGAGTTATCTCTGTGAGTTCAAATATTCAATATCTGAAATTTGGTCTTGTATTAGACCTATGAATATTTTTTTGAATTCCATAGGTCTGACTTGATTTGGATGCTTCAAGGAAAAGGTATGCCCAATCTCCAACAATGACCTAATTATGGACAGGTTCAGTAGAGCAAACTTGTACGGAATTACACGTGTCACCGTTTCCTCCATCGGATCTAAAATTGATACACAAGAAACTATAATCTGTGTACTTTTGGCCACTTTTTATAGAATTCCAATCTGATGCTCAGAGAGAGAGAGAGTTATAATGATTTTCCCAAGGTCACCTCTTTTAGATGAAATTCGGGAGCCTGCAAAAACCCTAACTTCCGCAAATCATATCTCTGAAAATATTATGAACCAAGATATGAAATGTTTACAAGAAGTTCCTCAGGATTTCGTCTTCGCGTGGTAAAACTTTCAACTTCTAAACCTTCGTAGAATACAATTTATAGTGAAAATTGCACGATGATCTGTTTGGAGCAACAAAACCCTAGAATCCAAAACTCTGATACCAAATGTTATGAAACCGGCTCCAAAAAAATAAGAAAATAGAGATCAACGCCTTATAAGTAAGCCACTTTGAGGGGAAAACCTCCTTTACATTACATAAATGAAAAATTCTTGGATGATACAAATGACAGAACCTCCTTTCTATATATAGGATTCCATGGGGTCACAATATAATCCTAGTCAACCTAAAAATAATAATGTAAGGGCACAATAATAACAATATGGGGGTTATAGGGGTACAAAAATAACAATAAGGGGGCTACACTAACAACAATAATGGACTACACTAGTAATATAAAGACCTAACAAGTTCACATGAGCCTATGCATCTGCTACTATAGATAAGGTCACTGAAGTTCAACAGTTAATGAAAGAAAAGGATGAAAGAATCCTACAATTGGAACAGGAATTGCAGGCGGAGAAGCAGAATGTCAATCAAAAACTATAAGTACAGGTATCACAACTCCAAGAGGGCATTGATCAATTGAATTTGCAGCACCAAACTGAAATTGGTGCTAAGGATACTCAAAATCATCAATTGCGATTCACTATTGAGAAATTGAAAGACAACCCGGAAATAGATGAATTCAGGAAGGAAGCACTAGAATTGAATACCTTGTTAGCACAACATCAAGTTATTTTCTGTCAAAAATTGTCAAGTATCATTAAATTATGTGAGCAAAGAGATTCACTAATGAATCTAGTAGCGGACTAAAGAATCAGCTTCGATGAGATCGATGACAAAGTGTCATATTATGTCACCTGATAAGATACTACTGATGGCTGAAAGGCTAATCTTCCCATGATTGAGGGTTCCAAAAAGGAAATTGTATTTACTGATTGAGACATACAATTGAAACAAGCTGAAAGGGCCATCTATAGAGCTATAGATGTGGCTAATAATATTGTTGAAACAATCAACCAAATTCTCATTGCTACTAATATTATTGATAGATGTCCTCCTGGTTCTCTTCCTATTGTTAAATATTTGATAAGGCAATGACAGAAAATCTCCATGGTAAAAGAGAAAAACATCAGAAAATTGGAAAAACTATACTGGGAAAATTATTGGAAATATTTGGTAAATCCACATAACCAATGGCTCATGTTGTGTTGTCTTACAGATACTTCTTCCTATATGATGCCTCCACTTTCAGATGCGGTTTACACTGGACAAATGTGCATTAGGTTAGTCCAACCTCCTAAGGTTCATCCTATGCTCAGCTTCCTTCAATTGAAGGAATGAATGGTTGATGAAACAACAAGGAAATCTTCAAGAAAGCCACCCCATTAATTTATGTTTCTGTTTTTATTTTCACTTAGTTTAAGGAGAGTTGTTTAAACATCCTCAACTTTTATTGTATTTACTACTTTTAGAACTCTCTATTTTATTATATAAACCCCTTCATGTCTTTTAAGAAGGGGTCCTGAAATTCTGAAAGGAAGACTTTACAAAAGTCACACTTTTGCACTCTTAAAGTTTTCTTAATAGAAAAGGTTGGACAAAATATTGTTTTTCAAATGAGCAGAGTTAGTGTATACATGGTACTTTTATCTTTATGTTAATTTTCTGCTCCAAATGAGAAATAGTTTATTTTTCTTATGGTGTTTTTTCTTATGTATCTTTAAAAAAAAAACAAGCATTAATTCACTTTTGAACATGTTCGATTGCCATCTTTTATACATATTCAATACATGGAGTAAACAGATGCGATATATGCTTACTCAATTGATTTAATTAACTATTTAATTAAATCAATTATTTCAAATAGTTTTCATATCTCTAAGTGTTTGTATAATCTTTATTTCCATTCCTTGAAAGATTATCCTTTTAAATCGCACAGAAAGATAATTCATCCCGGGATAGATATAGATATGTATATTTATTTAATTTAAGCTTCTTATCACTCCCATATATTAATTTAAATTCAGTTATAATACCATCCATCCACCCAATTATATTTCTCTGGGATACTGGTCCCATAAACCAGTCGGAGCCACCATATCAAACAAATAAGGGAAGTTTCTCCCCAATGTTTTTGCACCAATTTTTGGGGCCTCAACACCTTGTTACCTCCCTATCCATTGGGAAGGTAGGTTCGGTGGGATTCTCATCTCCATCAATCTTTGTGTACTCTAATTTTTATGAAGGGGGGGGAGGGTATTAATAATATCATATTCAACCTGAGTTCGAGGCAAATACCCCCTATCACAATTGACGCCTTGGGTGGTCTAGGTCATCTTTTTATCTCCTCTGGTATAGGGAAAGGTAGTGGAAGGAAATCATACTTTTAATTGGCACAAGATTGAGCACAAGAAGAATTAGCTACGGGAAAACAATCCTCAATTTTTAGGGCCCTTAAAGCTTTGAAGGCCCAATATGGGGTTACCCAATGAAATTTATTTTTTTCAATTGTAGAGGGTTAGTGAGAAATCCCAAAAAAAATTCCTTCAAATGATTGATTAAAATAGAAATTCCAAATGTAAATTTCTTACAAGAAAAACTAGTGGAGGGGGATTGCATTATAACTTATCTGGAACAATCCCTACCTTTCTGGAATTTTTTTGGTATGGATATTAGAGGGTGATTGGGGGGCATGGCCCTAGGCTGGGGCACTCACAAGATTCAAGATCATGGTACATAGTGTGTGTGTGTGTGTGTGTTTTGTCTTGGGATGGAGGGATTTTCAGTGGATCTAGGCACAAATTTCACTTTTCTAAATATCTGTGGGCTAAATGATGAGAGGATTGGTTTATGGTCTGATTGTTTTTTGAAATTGGTGATGAATAGGGCCAATATAATCCTCAGAGGGGACCCCAAATTTTCTATTGGAGTTGTTGAATCTTAGGGAGAGAGGGTTAGGCCTAACACTATATTTGATTTCTTCTCTCATAATTTAGGCATATGCAAACTCATTGATTTGTAACCTATCAGAATCAAACCCATGTGGAGGAACCAAAGGAATAAGGAATAAAGGGTAGCTAAAAGAATTAATATATTCCTATTGGCAGAGGACTTGGTGTAAATTTTTTGAATCCTGTGATAATGGATTGGGGTGGGGAGAATATGATCACTCTCTGAACCTATTATAAATAAAGGGGAAATCCCAAAATCCAACAAGCCCTTTTAAAATGTACGCGAGGTGGTTACAGGATGAAGGTTTCAAAAACATGGAAAAAACTAATTGGATACATTTGTATCCCCTCTCAAGTTGCTCAGATTCCCAACAAATTGAAGACAATTTAAAATGGATCAAGGTATTGAAAAAATATTGGGAATCCCATAAGAATTATAGGGAGGAGGAGCAGCTTATAAATTTTGAGATGCAATTAGGTTTAGTCACAGACTCAATTGATGAACAATTTATGGTGTAAAGTCCCGGAATGGAAATCAACAGAATTTTTCTCCACTGAAGTGTTCCTTTGTCGGAAATATGGACAAGGATATTTCAGAGATGGACTGAGTGGGAATTTACCAGATATGTCACCGCTAAAAAGAGGATGAGATCCAGAGGCTAGCTGGCCCCTTCTCAGGCTCTATCTATAGCTATGTAAATATTCCTCCTTGGGAAAACTCAGGAAGCAAGAAGAAAAAACGCATTTCCAGCCATGCATGAAATAAAATAATAAAATGAACTATTGGATCCCATATATACAACAATAAACAATCTAAATCCAAGAATAGAGCTGAAAAAAATCAAACTAGGTGGGCTAAACAGGCCTCCCACACTAGTGTAGCCAAACTAGTGAAAACCCCCAATACTACAATATGTCGGAGTAACTGCTCAAGGGACTGAGCAGTATAAGAGAGGTTTTACACATGAAATGATCAGAGAAAAATATATATACTCATATATTAATCATAAATGCTCAAGGAATAAGATCTAGTCTCCTTATACAAAAAGCAAGATAACCCGGCAAGGGTTTCTTGTCAAACACTCTAAATACAAAATGTAATATTCAGAAATCTCTGAATACTCACTGCAACATGAGGCATGAGAGTGTCAGAGGCTGATATAAATCTGATCTGATGCATATCCTTCAAATGCTTCCTCCCATGAGATAATGAACCTCTCAATCACAAGGAAAAACCACAAAGAAGCCACCAAACCCTACAATGAAATCTGCCTCCCAAAATAACGCAGTTCCCAGCTACAACTGCGCTGGAAACTCTGAGAAGTGAGTGGTCTGATACCACTGA
Organism: Pinus albicaulis; assembly: GCA_034641835.2. Taxonomy (NCBI): domain Eukaryota; kingdom Viridiplantae; phylum Streptophyta; class Pinopsida; order Pinales; family Pinaceae; genus Pinus; species Pinus albicaulis. The sequence goes on from CM076575.1 coordinate 1,927,228,129, forward strand.
TCTGAGATCTTCTCCAAGACCTCGAAAAAAATCTCTGGATGAAAGGAAATCTCCCTCCAACAAAGATTAGCTCAGAAAGTGGGATATCAATCCCTTCCATTGTTGCACCCAGCTACACTGCACAATATCTGCTACAGAGACTGCGCTGATGAAGATGGCTGAAGCTTGGCCTAGAAACCTGATGTGTAATGATGAATTTAAGCTCTCCCAATGAGGCTCCTCAAAGGAAGAGGTGGGATTCCCGCTCGGGAACACCCAAGTGCTAAACAACACTACTACTCTACTGAACAGCAAGAGTAAGCAAATGTCTAGAGAGACATGAATAATGATCTAAGCATGAAGAAAAATGCTCTCATCCTCTTCCTAATATATAATACGAGTTTTATTCTCCTTGGGCCCACCCAATTATGTCTCCTCATTCAAAATATGCACCTCCTTCCAAAATTGCGTTATTCTTCCTAGGGTTTCTTCTCCTCCAAGACTGCACAGTTGACCAAGTCAAAGTAGTTGCATTTTATCCTTGTTCACACATAGAGGTGTTTTTTTTAGGCTTGAAATAATTTCTCCTTTCACACTTGGAGTGTTTTGATCCTTCTTAGGAGATTTATGGGCTTTTCTACCCATTTATTTTCCGACTATAGCTGTTGCTAACTCTAATGTTCCATTTAGCTTGGAAGCTAAAAATTTGGAACATTACAGTCCTCCCCTCCAAAATATTTTCTTGTCCTCAAGAAAATGCATAAGGAGAGAAAAATATCTCTTCTCCTCCTCATGTGACCTCCATCAATAGCCTCCATCACTGCATCAAGAGAATCTGCAAATAAACTGTCTTCCAATGCTCCTCCCCAAGTGTGCATAACCAAAGTGTCTGCATCAATAAAAGGCGGAAGGTGTGAATGGAAACATGCTATATGCCTCATGGCCTCCAAAATCAGGAGTGATTATCAACATGGTGAATGAGTGCCTCTCCTCATCCATGCAATCATCTAAATGAAGTGAGTCACCTTCCAACACAGTAACTCATGAAAAGTCTCTTCCAACTTGTGCTCTTGAAATGAAGGTGGGCTAAATAAGTGAACATGATAGGCAAGAGGGCCTATCCCACGCTTTCCTCCTCTCCACTCATGATAATTGTAGAGGGTATGTTGATATTGTGCTGAAACATGATTGCCCTCCAATGGAAAGAAGAAGATTGAGCCTCCAAAGACTCTTCCTCCAAGATCATGAGTCACGCCAACCCAAACTATTCCATTCAATATGAATGGCACATCATCACCACATGGCATCCAAATCAGAAAATGGCTGAAATTTATGTGCAAGCTTGGAAGATACATATGGTCTCTCTGTTGGATACTGCGCAGTTCTCCCAACTGCTGCTTGAGAATGTCATATGGCAAGTGCTCCTGCAACAAGTTACAAGCTGAATATGTATGTTCTCCCAACATGCGGAAGTAAGCATAAATGTATATCAGGTGTACATATACCAAACAACAATACACTTGCCCAATGTCATGTATAGATGGGCTACTATCATCATAAACATTAGTCCTAAAGTGACTATGAAACACAAAAATATTCCTACTCTTTTGGGGAGCAATGCACTGTGCAAACATGGTGAGAAAGTACAAAGACTCAATAGAGTAATCAACAAGTACAGAAATGCATTCTCTACCATACATAGTGAGTGGAATGAAAGTGAGACCCTCTAATAAGTCCTCCCATGAGAATATGCTCATAAAAATCTGCAAGAAGAAGGGATACTTCCTCCCTTTGGAATATCTCATCCTTAAGAACATGCTCCTATGTGACAGCGTTGTAGGCCTTTGTATCAAGGCTCCATGACTACTCCTTTTGACATTCCTCATGTCAAAGCCATCCACCATAATGCTGCTATGTGAGAATATAATCTTCCAATATGGAAGTCTCTCATGATCCTCCAATGCTGAAGGGTAGCCTCCTTGCACCAAGAATGTGCCTTTCTTCTCTTCAGAAATATCATGAAAAGTATGGGAAGAATTTTGCCCATACTCTCCCAAGTGCAGCCATAGCAACAAAACTTTTTTTTTGCCTCATCTCTCCCTCATAAAATCTTCCTTTGAACAAGAACACATCAGCAATACATGGAAGCAAGATACAATAAAAACAAGTTGCCAATTGACAACCAGAGAGTGAATCTTGGTCCCCCTCATGGAACCAGCGAAATGCACCCTTGGCCTGCATCAAAACAAGAATCAACAAGTGCTTTACCAGCCACTTGTTTGCTGCCATAGTCATCTCATAAGATGAAAACATAAAATTACAATATGGTGTCATTGGTGCACACCAAGAGACATATGGCTTCCCCCACAGCTCATCAAAAAGATAGCCAAAATCAATGCTACAAGTAGCTGCAAGTACATAATCATATACTATGCAAGAAGAAGCAACTCTTCTTGATACATCATGCTGCTCAAATAATGAAAAGAAGTACAATGAAAAATGTGAAATTATACCTCCTCCATCATGTACTTGAGGTCTTGAGCTGAAATGGCTCAACTAGAAATTCTCCCTCACTCCCAATGAGTAGGAAGGTGGCTGTGACATCATTTCTATAACCATCCGGGCTATGCATCTCTCCATATGCTAATATATGTCATGTTGGATGCCCTCCCAAGTGAACTCCTCCATCAACTGGAAATATGCATCAAAATGCATAGAAGAGAAGTCCTCATGTGTTGCATGTAGCAGCTTCCCCTTGAGACTAGAAGATCTAGTCAAGAAGATCCTGCCATAGGAATATATGACCACATCTTCTACCATGTATCTGTCAACTCCATCCGGGTCATCAAGAATCATGCATGCACCAAGATCCTTGGAGTACTCTACCAAAAGCTGAGATCTCCAATATGGATCAATCCTCCTCAATGACAGCGCTGGTGATATAGCATGTGAAGCTCCACTCATGTTGTTTCCTGCTACTTTGACATCCCCCATGCCAAATTTCTCCTCAAAAATCTTCACCTCTCCAAAATCCCAGAGTGGTGAACCCAAAGACAAGACATCTCTCATCAACTGAAGATCAGGTGGCCTCCCAAGTGGGATGCCTCCATGAAGTGAGACATCAATGTCAAGAGTAGACTGCATATGTGATTAAGCAACATTGCCCCTGCCCTGACTGCGCAAATCAGTCTGCCTCTTCTTTGCTTTGGCTCTATGAAATAGATAAGGGTGTGTGCTCCTCATCAACTGATGTTGTTCTTCCTCCCTCTCCCCTTATTCTAGCTAAAATGCTACACAATAATGCTGCTCACTGATTGTGCTTGGACCTCTATGTATGAGATCCTGGGGAAATTCCTGCAAAGGCACAAGAATCCCTCCTGTTGGAGCATGTGCTCCTCCTTCCTCTGCATGAAACACTGGATGTGCTCTAGATATGACAGTGTTGTTGCCCTCCTCTTCAGTAATGTGTGTGGGCAACCTTCCAACAACTTGATACCTTTGTGAAAAAGAGACCCCCATGTCCTTTTATTCAAGAGTATGAACTGAAGGTGTTGCCTCTGGCAATGTGAAATGCAAGATGTCAGCTCCCTTCCTCCATCTCAAGATATATCTGGGCCCTTGACTGCACTATGCACTATGGTGTGCAGCTGCATGCTTCTCCTCACCATGTGCAAATCTAGATTCTGCTCTAAATTCATCCTCCTTTGGAGATCCCATCTCCACTCTTGTGTTCTTCAGCTCTCCTTGAAAGTTATGTATAAATTATGGAAGAATTTTTATCATATTATCTTCCCTTCCTTCTGCACATACTGAAGCTTTCTAGTTTCTGTCCACTTCTTCTTTCTTTGAAATGCAATGGTTTGAGATCTCATTGCAACCTCTTCTTCTTTGAGACCCCTTTAGAATCTCACGGCATCTTCCCTCTTTTTCTTGAGATCTGAAGATGGATGAGAGTAAACTCATATCCTTCATCCTTGATCCCTCTGCTTCTGAATTTCAAACTTCATAGGCTGAGCCAATTTCGAAGCTCTGATACCACTGTAATGTCCAGGAATGGAAATCAGCAGAATTTTTCTCCGCTGAAGTGTTCCTTTGTCGAAAATATGGACAAGGCTATTTTAGATATGGACTGAGTGGGAATTTACCGGATATGTCACCTCTAAAAAGAGGATGAGATCCGGAGGCTAGCTGGCCCCTTCTCAGGCTCTGTCTATAGCTATGTAAATATTCCTCCTTGGGAAAACTCGAGAAGTAAGAAGAAAAAAAGAATTTACAGCCATGTATGAAATAAAATACTGAAATGAACTCTTGGATCCCATAGATACATCAATAAAAAATCTAAATCCAAGAATAGAGCTAAAACAAATCAAACTAGGTGGGCTAAACAGGCCTCCCACACTAGTGTAGCCAAAACTAGTGAAAAACCCCAATACTGCAAAATGCCGGAGTAGCTGCTCAAGGGAATGAGCAGTATAAGAGAGGGTTTACACATGAAATGATCAGATAAAAATATATCTACTCATATATTAATCATAAATTCTCAAGGAATTAGATCTAGTCTCCTTATACAAAAAGAAAGATAACCCGGCAAGGGTTTCTTGTCAAACACTCTAAATACAAAATGTAATATTCAGAAATCTTTGAATACTCACTGCAACATGAGGCATGAGAGTGTAAGAGGCTGATATAAATATCATCTGATGCATATCCTTCAAAGGCTTCCTCCCATGAGAGAATGAACCTCTCAATCACAAGGAAAAACCACAAAGAAGCCACCAAACCCTGCAATGAAATCTGCCTCCCAAAATAACGCAGTTCCCAGCTACAATTGTGTTGGAAACTCTGAGAAGTGAGTGGTCTGATACCACTGATCTGAAATATTCTCCAATACCCCCAAAAAAATCTCTGGATGAAAGGAAATCTCCCTCCAACAAATATTATCTCAGAAAGTGGGATATCAATCCCTTCCACTGCTGCACCCAGCTACACTACACAATATCTGCTGCAGAGACTGTGCTGATGAAGATGGCTGAAGCTTGGCCTAGAAAACTGATGTGGAATGATGAATGCAAGCTCTCCCAATGAGGCTCCTCAAATGAAGAGGTTGGATTCTCGCTCGGGAACACCCAAGTGCTAAACAACACTGCTACTCTACTAAACAACAAGAGTACGCAAATGTCTAGAGAGACATGAATAATGATCTAAGCATGAAGAACAATGCTCTCATCCTCTTCCTCATATAGAATACGAGTTTTCTTCTCCTTGGGCCCACACAATTAGGTCTCCTCATTCAAAAGATGCACTTCCCTCCAAAATTGTGTTATTCTTCCTAGGGTTTCTTCTCCTCCAAGACTGTGTAGTTGACCAAGTCAAAGTAGCTGCATTTTATCCTTGTTCACACATAGAGGTGTTTTTTTAAGGCTTGAAATAATGTCTCCTTTCACACTTGGAGTTTTTTTATCCTTCTTAGGAGATTTATGGGCTTTTCTAGCCATTTATTTTCCGACTATAGCTGTTGCTAACTCTAATGTTCCATTTAGCTTGGAAGCTAAAAATTTGGAACATTACATATGGATCAAGTCTCTAGGGAGGAGTTGGGGTATCTGATGGCTAGGAGAAAGGGAATTATAATTGTAAGGAAGGATGGCTGGCATTTGAAGATCAAAGCTATATGTTTAGAAAAGGGAGATGAAAATACCAAATTATTTCAAGCATATGCAAGGAGTTGGAAGATGGAAAACAATATATATAAAATGAAAGACCATCTAGGTAGGGAGGTCTCATTTTTTGATGGTTTGTCTAATTTGGGAAGAGATCACTTTCAAAATATTTTTAAAGCTCTTGCTGGGACTTCTATTGTAGAACTCATAAAAGTGGAAAATTTCTTCCCAAGGTTTGTTAAAGAGGAAGAAAACAAATCCCTCATTGAACATGACTCTGAAGATTATCTCAAATCTATCCTTCCAAATTTCCAAAAGGACAAAATCCAAGGGCCAGATGGGTGGACTATGGAATTTTTCATGGAACTCTTTGAATAAATTGGAGATGACCTTTAGAAAGTAGTAAATGAATCTAGGGAGGAGAGTAATATTCTTCCAACCTTCAACACAATTTTTATTAGATGTCATTTTTGGGATTCAACTGCATTAAGTAAGTCATTCATCTATGACCATTTCCATGAGAGGTAGTCGTAACTGAGTAATTTGTCATGATTTTTTAATAGTCCACTTAGCACTCATTGCATCGGGTGATGCTCACAGGGGTGAAGAAGTGGGATTGAAACTAGTGAAATGAATAACATAGCTTCAATCATCACTTCTGGGGCTTGCACCCAGTAACTAGGACTTCCTGGGAGGTCACCCATCCTAGAACTCCTCTAGATCAAGCGTGCTTAACTATGGATTTTTTCCCCAAAATCAAGCCCACTTAACTTTCTACCCCATTTGAAAAACTTTAGAAATTATTGTTCCACATGAACCATTCAAGTAGAGCTCCCTTTACTCTTTGTATTTAATTATGAGGGGTTTCTGCAGTGCATTATATTAGATATCATTTTTGGGATTCAACTGCGTTAAGTAATTCATTCATATATGACCATTTCCATGAGAGGTAATCGTAACTAACTAATTTCTCATGATTTTTTAATAGTCCACTTAGCACTGATTGCATCGGGTGATGCTCACAGGGGTGAAGAAGTGGGATTGAAACTAGTGAAATGAATCACATAGCTTCAATCATCACTTCTGGGGCTTACACCCAGTAACCAGGACTTCCTGGGAGGTCACCTATCCCAGAACTCCTATAGCTCAAGCGCGCTTAACTATGTATTTTTCCCCATAATCAAACCCACTTAGCTTGCTACCCCATTTGCAAAACCAGATGGGTGGGCTATGGATTTTTTCATTGAAATCTTTGAATAAATTGGAGATGACCTTTAGAAAGTAGTAAATGAATCTAGGGAGGAGAGTAATATTCTTCCAACCTTAAACACAACTTTGTTTAGATATCATTTTTGGGATTCAACTACGTTAAGTAAGTCATTCATCTATGACCATTTCCATGAGAGGTAGTTGTAACTGACTAATTTCTCATGATTTTTGAATAGTCCACTTAACACTCATTGCATCGGGTGATGCCCACGGGGGTGAAGAAGTGGGATTGAAACTATTGAAATGAATCACATAGCTTCAATCATCACTTCCAGGGCTAACACCTGGTAACCAGGACTTCCCGAGAGGTCACCCATCCCAGAACTCCTCCAGGTCAATCATGCTTAACTATGGATTTTTTCCCCATAATCAAGCCCACTTAGCTTGCTACCCCATTTGAAAAACCTTAGCAAGTATTTTGCCTCATGAACCATTCAAGTAGAGATCCCTTTACTCTTTGTAGTTAAGTATGTGGGGTTTCCGCAGTGCATTATATTAGATATCATTTTTGGGATTCAACTGCGTTAAGTAATTCATTCATCTATGACCATTTCCATGAGAGTTAGTCGCAACTGACTAATTTCTCATGATTTTTGAATAGTCCACTTAGCACTCATTGCATCGGGTGATGCTCACAGGGGTGAAGAAGTGGGATTGAAACTAGTGAAATGAATCACATAGCTTCAATAATCACTTCCAAGGCTTGCACCCAGTAGCCAAGACTTCCTGGGAGGTCACCCATCCCAGAACGCCTTTGGCTCAAGCACACTTAACTATGGATTTTTTTTCCCACAATCAGGCCCACTTAGCTTGCTACCCCATTTGCAAAACCTTAGAAAGTATTGTGCCTCATGAACCATTCAAGTAGAGCTCCCTTTACTCTTTGTATTTAAGTATGAGGGGTTTCCGCAATGCATTATATTATATATCATTTTTGGGATTCAACTGCATTAAGTAAGTCATTCATCTATGACCATTTCCATGATATGTAGTCATAACTGACTAATTTCTCATGATTTTTGAATAGTCCACTTAGCGCTCATTACATTGGGTGATGCTCACAGGGGTGAAGAAGTGGGATTGAAACTAGTGAAATGAATCACATAGCTTCAATCATCACTTTTGGGGCGTTCATCGAGTAACCAGGACTTCCCGGGAGGCCACCCATCCCAAAACTCCTCCGGCTCAAGCACGCTTAGCTGTGGAGTTTTTCCCCACAATCAAGTTATTTCACTAATTCCTAAAGTGGACAATCCACAATATTTCGAAGATTTTTTTCTCATCTCTTTATGCAACTATGTATATAAAATTATTTCCAAGATGATAGCCCAAAGGATCAAGCCCATTTTATTAAAGACCATATCCAGTGAACAATTTGGATTTTTGGAAGGAAGGAAAATCCATGAGGCAATCAAGGTGGCACAAGAAGGACCACACAACATTAAGACCAAGAAATTAGAAGGGTAGATCATCAAACTAGACCTCTCCAAGGCATATGACCATGTTCGTTGGTTGTTTATTCACCTCATATCAACACATGTGGGGTTTGAGGTTAATTTTATAAATTGGATCATGAGTTGTATGATGATTGTATCCTTTGTCATCCTCATTAATGGAGCATCATCATCATTCTTCGGAGCTGAGAGGGGCCTAAAAAAATGATGCCCCTTTGTCTCCCCTTTTGTTCTTACGTTGGGTAAAAATAAATGTATCGATCGTAACCTAAAAATGCACGCACCTACATACAATTAATATCTTTTCTGGTGCATTTTCATTAATGAAACGCAACGCAAAAATAGAGGTCTGTTATGTTCATGAACCAAACTATGGTGCAATGTGTAAATTTATAGGGTGCATCGCTATTACTGTGAGACAAACATATCGAGCGCACCGTGGAGGATTTTTTTTTTTTTTAATAGTGGATTTTTTAATCTAATTTGTAATTCTAATATACTAAAAAAATAAATTAGAGAGAAACATAGACATTACCTAGAAATTTTCTCGGTGGGAAGGCATTGTTGACACATAATTGAAAAAAAAAAAAAATTCACCACCATTTGAGAAAATTGGAAAGCCACACATTGAGTGTTATCGTTCTATAATTTTTGAGATTGTGAGAGTAAACATAGAGAATAACATCAGAACCACTTTTAAGATTAGAAGATAGCCCTTTTAAACTCAGAGAGGGATCTCTCTGTAAAAATTTAACTTTGTTTTATGAAAATTTTAGGCTAGTTATGAATGTGAATTTTTTTTTTTGATTTGTTTGTAACTATTTTAATTGATTTGGTTGATTGAATTATTTATACTTCCATTGGGCTATGGAGTATATAAAACTAATTGGATCTGCATAAAATTTTAAAAGAGTCCCACAAGGAAAGCTAGATGAACTAGTTGGATATTTTCAAAATTAAAATGATATGGAACAGAAGAAACAATATGGTTCAGTAGAAACTAAAGATAAATTAAGAATTCTTTAATTTGACTTCAGAAGAAAACATAGAAATTACTTACAGCCATAATAGGGTGTATATTTCAACAAATCCTGATCGTCATTGTTTCTGTAATGTTATTAAGCTTTAAACAAAGAACAGTAAAGGAAAAAAATTAAATAACACATAAACAGAAGAAACACATCACCAATTTTCCCACCACATGAATCCTGTGAAGAATGTCCTTGTATTATTGATCAGTCCATTGATTGGAAAGATTACAATAGCTTTAGAAAATAATGTTCAACAATTAACCTAGAATACTTCAAAGTGTGAAGTATTTATACAATAATTACAAAACTCCTGTCTCAACCGACAAGGTATATTTAGCAATAATCTAAGCAAATTATCTAATTTTGCTAACTAATAGGCTAGGTGGAAAACTTCGTAGAGTGGTGGCTTTGATTTGGAGGAATCTGTTGGTGATTTGGCATTTGTGTCATTGATGTGATTCCTAGTCCTATAACTACATTTGGAATTACCAATCAATCTAGTAATTCGCATAATTTGTCCACCTTTCTTCATCCGTAAAAACCAACTTAGTTACCTTCCTGTAAATCTCATCTACCTCAGTGTATTTTTCGAAAGTTGGTCTTACCAGGAAGATATGAGTTACTTCATGTTGAACATTAAAATCGTTCCTCAATGCTTCCAGGAACGCTCTACCTATCATACTGCCTTTTATGTTTTCAAATTTGGAGTTGTCTCTAGCTAACTCCTTCAGCTTCTTAATGTAATCTTCTTGAGTAATTAATTTATAATTAATTACAAATACACTAGGTAATCCTTTCTGATTCAAAGCTTCGATTCTATTGAAAAAAAAAATTATTGATATTTCTAGACCTTGACACTTTTCCTCCAACTAAGTAAAAAGATTCATTTTAGTCATAACCTTCTTGACTTCCAAGATGGTTTCATTCCTGTCATAAATTCCTAAGTCTTCTAGCTCATACTTATTCTTTGAATTTAGGAATTTGATGGTATTGGCAGCTTGAGTGGGATTGTTACCCACTTTCACTTTGATCTTTGTAATTACTTCTTTTTCTTTCTTTATCAGGTCCTTCTACTCAAAAATAATTTGGATACATGGCCAAATCTCATTCATAGAATTTAGAATGTCCATCCATGCGCTTTCCTTGGCTTGGGCCAAGGTATGTCCAATAGTTGACTCTCTTTTTGCTATTTTTAACCTTTCCATTAGCCTTTGGGATTTTTGTGCTTCATCCAAATGTGAAGGTTCACTCTTGGTTTTCTAATATTGCATAGCTTTGACTTTTTCCTGCACCTTCTTTATCTCCTCATTCTAAATTGAAAAATTCTCAATGGCCTTTGTCAACTTCTCAACAGCATCTATAGCTTGGGCAGAAGGTGTAGTTGATGTTGCAGCTCCTGTAGTGGGGATTGTTGTGGGAGGCACAACATCCAGAGGAACCATAGCTACCTTTGAACTCTGCTCTTTCTCCTTAATCATTTTCTCCATCTCTAACTCCATCTTTCTAATATAATAATTTTGTTCCATTATCAATTTTATCATGTCTCAGATTCTTCAATGTCTTTATTCAATGTATCTTTAGTCACTAGCAATTTCAGTTGCTTCCTCAATGCTGCAATGTTAGAATTATTTTTCTTAATCAACTCTTCTACAGCATTCATATTTTCTGGATAATATCCCATCTTCACAACCAAATATTTCAAATATTTGATCCTAGTATCCTTTTCTAGAGAAGAAATATTCTCCATATTCAACTGAGACTGAATGTTGGAAAATGAAACCTACAATTTAGAGACAGACATAGTTGTATTGGTTAGAGTAGAAAAGATCATCTCACCAGTTTTTTTGTGCATCTCCATTTGGTCAATGGGATGGATATATTTGGTGTCTTCTTATAATCTGTTGTTGATTTGGGTTGTGGGATTTGAGCCTTAAGGAAGGCCATTTGCATCCCCCCTTTCTCTAAATAAAAAGTTGAAATTAGTCTACTCTGTGAGCTGGAAGTCTACTTCCAAAACTGAGTGTAAGTTTTGTTCTTAAGAATTTAATTCTTAATCTTGATTTCTCTCTATCTATCAAATATACTCTTCTCCTTCTCTCCTTGAAAAACCTTTGAAGTCTGAATTGTGTCTTGGTGACCCTTTGATACTAATGACACTATTGGAGATGCATCAAATTTGCTTTGAGATGAAGATGGTTTTTCCTTGACTATCATGTCAATTTCTTGTTCCATATTATTCTCTAAATATACTTTAGGATTCATTTTGTTCCTCTTTCTGCACATAGTCTTGAACTCTTTTCCTACACTGTTTTTCACTGAAGGTGACACTTATTCTCTCTGCCTCTTGCATGCTTTCTCCTGAGGAATAGGAGTCTGATAATTTGAAGTAGAAACAAGTTTTTCTTCGGATTCTTGTAAATTATTGTCCATCCAAGTCAGTTGGTTTACATATCTTTCAATTTCTGGCTTCTGGGTATGAGTATAAGGAGTGGTTTTGTGCTCCACCCTCATCTTAGAAATTATACCTAGAGGATCATAGGACCATGTGAAACTTAAACTGAAATTCATCTCTTTGTGAATCTTATCTGCTTCTTCTCCTGTTGCTTTGACTTTTCCTTGCGAATTCTTTATCTCCTTAGTCTGAATTAAAAATTTATAAACAGCCTTTGACAATTGCTCAGCACCATATGTAAACTGGGCAGAAGGTGTAGTTGATGTTGCAGCACATGTAGTGGGGATTGGTGTGAGAGGCACAACATCTAGAGGAACCATGGATACCTTTGAACTCTTCTCTTTCTCCTTAATCATTTTCTGCATCTCTGTCTCCATCTGTCTAACCTAATCATTTTGTTTCATTATCAATTTCATCATGTCTCCTTTCTATGTCTCAGCTTCTTCAATGTCTTTATTCAATGGATCTTCAGTTATTGGAAATTTCAGTTGCTTCCTCAATGCTGCAATGTCGGCATTATTTTTCTTAACCAAATCTTCTGCAACCTTCATATTTTCTAGATCATAGCCCATATTCACAACCAAATCTTCCAAAGATTTTATTCTGGTATCCTTTGCTCGAGAAGAAATATTCTCCATCTTCAGCTGAGATTGAATGTTGGAAAGTGAAACCTGCAATTTAGAGACAGTCATAGTTGTATTGGTTAGAGTAGAATAGATCATCTCACCAGTTTTTTTGTGCATCTCCATTTGGTCAATGGGATGGATATATTTGGTGTTAAACTTAAATGATGTCTTCTTATAATATGTTGTTGATTTGGGTTGTGGGATTTGAGCCTCAAGGAAGGCCATTTTCATCCTCCTTGTCTCTGAATCAAAAGTTGAAATTAGTCTACTCTGTGAGCTAGAAGTCTACTTCCAAAACTGAGTGTAAGTGTTGTTCTTAAGAATTTCATTCTTAAGCTTTATTTCTTTGTATCTATCAAGGATACTCTTATCCTTCTCTCCTTGAACAACCTTTGAAGTTTGAACTGTGTCTTGATGACCCTGTGATACTAATGACATTGTTGGAGATGCAACAAATTTGTTGCCTGCTTGAGATGGAGATGGTGTTTCCTTGACTATCATGGCAACTTCTTCTTCTATATTCTTCTCTAAATCTACCTAAGGATTCATCTTGTTCCTCTTTCTGTACATAATATTGAACTCTTTTCCTGCACTGTTTGTCACTAGAGGTGACTCTTCTTCTCTCTTCCTCTTGCCTACTTTCTCATGAGGAATAGGAGTCTGTGAAGTTGAAGTAGAAACAAGTCGTTCTTCAGCTTCCTGCAAATTATTTTATGTCCAAGTTAGACGGTTTACATATCTTTCAATTTATGGCCTCTGGGTATGAGTATAAGGAGTGGTTTTGTGCTCCACCCTCATCTTAGAAATTATACCCAGAGGATCATAGGACCATGTGAAACTTAAACTAAACTTCATCTCTTTGATAAGCTTATCTGCTTCTTCTCCTATTTTTCTGATGTTACACACAAAAGAGCCAACCTGTGTCTTAATTCTGAATTGGGATTTATTTTTGGCTAAAACAAAGTGTATTTCATCTGAATTGATCATTTGTCTTATATATTCTAATGAAAATAATCTAATTGGGATGTATTTTGGCAATTTGTAGGGTGCAAATTCATACTCATACACTCTTATTTCAGTATATTTCTGGTACAGGTACTAGTCTCAAGTCTTTGCTTGCTCTGTCGGATGTAAAATCATCTTTATTTCCTCACTGATCCTTGGTTTTGTTGAACTAGTTAGCATGCTCATTGTTGGATGTATAAACTACTCAATGTGCTACTTGAATGGGAATTCCTCTTGATCGTTCATTACTAGGGAAGTCCAAAATATCATATACTGATGATTCACTTCCTCATCTAACTTCTACAGTGAAAAATTGAATATGTCTACCTAATAATAAATAAAAAAATAAACCAAAATTGAAGTATACTTGAACACTCCTTTAGTTGGTAACTTCAGGAATTTATCATGAATATTGTCAGCCAAGAAATGACTGAAATTGAAAATTATGGAAGGCTTATGATCTGTAGAAAAAATGGATAGGAATCCTAATAGAGGTTCATCTACGCATTGCTCAAAATAATATCCCAAGAGGCAAGATAACACAGAAATAATTTTCTTGGCCTGATATGGGAAAATAGAAGAAGGATAGGGTGGATTTTTTTCTGGGCAATTGGGTGTTTCTAGGTAAGAAGAGGTCCAAAATTTTTGCTCTTTTGGAAATATCTAGCTTCTGATACAATTCAGTTAAGGATTCTATTGAAAATTGGGTATTGGTTTCTACAAGAGGGGCCTACATCATCTCGTTAATGTTTTTAGCAGTAATGGTGAGTAGAATTTCACCAGTAGGGGCTATGATCGCTCTCTGGTTCGGGACATAGCAGGCTTGACATTTTCTCACAAAATCAAGTGAGTGAAAGGTTTGGGGAAAGATGAAATGGGGGATATTGGACTCCTAGAGTCCAATTTCATCAGTTTTATCCACGAATTTATCCTTAAGCCAGCAATAAAGTTTGAAGAGATCAAAATCACACTTTGTCTCAGATATTTTGTAATCTCGGTCTACAAGGGGGATATGTTCCAGGTCTACAGGGGGATGGATCATAGGATTAAAATTTTCTTCCTATTTTTTCTTCTTGGGAAGCATATTGTTAAATGGAGGAATGTCAGTGTGCACTGGAAAAACTGGAAATTAGATTGAAAATAGAGAAATTTACAATAGGAAAGGAAAAATGATGGTGCTTTCAGGGCTTTATGATTTTGGGAATTTTCCATTGCGGGGGCGGGTCCATTGAATTTTCAAACGGTTACTTGGGAGAAATTAAATATGTTAACGATGATCCCTGGGAAGTGTTTTAATTGGGAAAATTTTATAGCCACGCGACATGCTATGAGTGGATGGAGGTGCGTGGGTATGGAAAGCGGAAAAGGAATAGTGGTCGGTGGTTTTTGGAGGGGGGTGAGGCTAGTAAGCAGTATGATGAGGGAGGGGTGTGAAATTTTGAGGGAACACCATGTTGCATGGGAACGGCTGGAGGAAACCAACCTTTTCGGACCCATGCCCACCCACCCCACCCCCCCCCCCCCCGCGCCCGACGGCGGGAGGGCCAAAAAAAGGAACGCTGACCGTAGACCGGCTTTTGCTTTTGATCGAGCGGCCGGAATATAAAGTGTTTTAAACACAAACCCACAATGTGGTTGTCGTCTAGCCACCCCACTTTATTGTGGAAACTTTAGTTAAAATAAAAATGTTTTCAAACATTCGGTCCAAAAGCGCCTTCTACATAATCTTTTCAAACTTTAGGCTAAAATTGCACAAATAACCTTTTGAAGCAAAATTAACCACATTTATCCTTTGAATTCCAATTTTTTACCTAGTCCTAAAACTATTTTTTCTCTTCCTTCCTAAGGGTGCATTTAGACTTGCAAACCCTCAATTTACTTCTTATAAAAAACAAAAAGTCTACTCTACCCTATCCACTTATTTCTCCATTGATTCAGCTTAAACAATTGAATCAATATTATTTTCTACTTAACTAACATTAGCCAAGATTAAACAGTTTGGCTAACCTTATTCCCTAATTTAATTAACATAAATTTAAACTTGTTTAACCATGATTAAGTTGTATAATCAAACAAATGACTAATGATTGTGGCATTTTGAACAAGATGCACACACCCTCCATTTTATATAACAAAATAAAACTATCTATCAAGAAGTGGAATTTAAATTTGCAACACTTTTAGTATTATTTCTTCTTCTTTTTTTTGGTGGGGTTCTCATCTTTATTTTTTATTCTAAGTGTTTTTATTTTCTTTTTCTTTTGTCTTTATTCTATTTTTTTATACCCTCTTTTCATTTTATTTTATATATTTTTTTGGAAATCATTTGGAAATTTAAATATTATTTACATATCAAATAATTAAGATAAAATGTCCAATCACCTGGAGATCCTATAAATTATAGGACCCTAACAATGGCTCCAGCTGGGGATGGCACTCTCCATGTGAGGTGCCAAGAACCATTGATCAGTAGCCTTGAATGTTATATTTCGGCAATGTCTACATCTGATTTCTTTTTGTTGTTGTAGAAATTATGGTGGCACATCAATCAGAAGATTAGGGCCTTCTGATCTGAAAATGGTCTGGATAACTTGTTATTTATTTCAAGAACCTCCCACTCAATTTAACAATTAAATGATCTAGCTTGTACTTGACATTATGCAAAATTTATGCTTGAAAGTGCTGTATGAATTTTTAACTGATTATGTGTCTTAAGTTCATTTGTTATTGCTAAAATTTAACATGTATAATAGCAACATAATGCAGAAATAAAACATTCAAACACAATAGCAAAATTAATCTAGGGGTTCACCCGAATCTCGTGGGCTACGTCTTTTTTGAGCTTTGTCATCTTGACTCGGCTCTTTGGGATTATGGTAAGGTTTCTTTTACAAGTTCCACACTTAACTCCAATGGATACTAAAATGATCCAAAGGGCTGAGAATACCATCTATATCCCTCTCATGGTTGTCCAAACTCTGCAAACAGCTTTAGGCTCCCTTTGATACGATTCCTTCTAACGGTGCTCTGAGCTACCCTGAGCTTCTAAATGGAACAAACTCCTTCAGAATTATGTTTTTGTCACTAAAACCACTCTTGTTGTATCCATCACACATCAGACACAAAATATCGATTGATAATTTCTCAAATCGAGTACTGCATTCCCAAACGAGGCTATCCTGCACGGTTTGCCCAAGGCTTCCCAAAACTTCATCAGCTTCTTGAGCTCTATAAGTTCTCAAAATTTTCTACAACCACTTTCATTGGTTCCAAAATGTCTGAATTAGTCAATATAGACTATTCATTCATCAAAATTGGCCTCCTCCTGATCCGGTTTTGCCTCAAACACCTGTTGGCACCCCTTGGCACTAGGGTCACTGAAAACTTCTCTATTGGGTTTTTGACCTCTATAAGTCCTCAAAAATTTCTAAAACCTCTGCCATTATATTCATAATTATTTTTATAGTCAATAATGACTACTGGTTCACTACATATGGTCTCTAGCTGCTCTGGCTAGGCCCTGCACTGCTGTTGGAAAAAGTTGGCAATAATGGCCCCTGGAACTTTACTAAAGATTTTATGCTTTCTAAAGTTCTATACAGGCTCTAAAAACCATCTCATCAGATTCATAACATCTGAAATATCCAATTTTGACTATTCGATCTCTAGATAAGGCCTCTAGCTCCTCTGGCTAGGCCTCAAACTGATTTTGCCTCCTAGTGGCCCTAGTGGCCCCTTAAACTTCATTGAAGAAAAAACTTGCTTTGAAGCTCTTTGATGACTCTGAAACATACTCCATTGAGTCCATCAGGTTTGAGATAGTCGCAATTCACTATTTTTTCCTTCAATTTGGTCGAAAAATGAAGAAGTTATGACCAAAACAATTTTTTTCCCAGTGTACCTTGAAAACCTCCTCCAAAAATGGAGGAACTCCAGTTAAGAGCACCAATTTTGGCCAACTCCCTGAAAAAGGAGGAACTCACCCAAACTTGGCAGAAATTGTTAATGGTTACAATAAATGTTATGGAGGCAGGGTCACATGGACCTCCTCTCTAACTGCCAGTGGAACCGCGTATGAAACCGTAGATAAATCATTGTGATAAATGTTGGGGCGTGGCCACATGCCATAACAATCCCGCTTAACCGTAACCGTCGGAGGGTTAAGGTCATGGTCACATCGCTGAGACATATGGTCGAATAAACATGGGGCTAACCCTTAAGGTCTAGCCCTTCCTCCCACCAACCGAACCTTTTTCAAACTTCAAATAAAAAATGTGAACCATAGTGGTTAAAATCCACCAAGTAGACGTGTTGGTTGGGCCTGTGCAGTCGCAAGCAGAAGGCCTAGGTTTGACTCCTGCAGAGAAACAAATATTTTTTCAAACAAAAAAATCATTCAGCCTGGGGCTACGTGGCGGCCTTCGGGCTTGCCATGTGGCACCCTCTGATTGGCCACAAACAAATGAGTCAAACCAACGCCAAATAGATTTCTGCCACTTTTCCTCATTTCATTCGCCCTCCAGGGAATATTCTGAGGAATATTTTCAGAATATTATTTTTTTTTTATTTTTCCCAAATTTTATAAAGTCAAACTTGGTCAACATATTTTGGAGTTTACTAGCCTTTTCAAACCTCGATAAATTCTGCATACGAACTTGGTTTTGTGAACCGTTCGTGGCACCAGAATCGCAGCAACGAGACCTTTCCAGTCGTTCAGGTTGCAACCAATTCTGAGCACTTTCATTTCTGAGCATTTTTTAAAACTTAGACATGATCTCCTTATCACACCTCCCCACTGGGAATCTTTTGGACCCAAAAAGACTGATATACTGATCTGTACAGTATATGAGAGTACAACACTCTCTTCTCTTCAGCCTCCAAACACTTGCCTTTCATGGCTAGTGACTTTGAACCACAACTAGAAAGCAATTGACACTTCCCTTCCTAGATGCACTTGTCCTCTTGTCTAGAACTGTCTTTCTTGCACTCACTCAAAAATTTCTAGCGAGAAATATACAAAAGGAAATTGAACATCACTACCTTAATCAATGATCCAAGGTGGCTCAAATAAATGAGAGATTACAGCATAAAATACATGCATACAACCAAAATTTTCATATGTACAAAGGAGTATGTCTTACTGTGTTAAGAATTCCATCCACTTCTTACCAAGCCACTTCCATGGCGACTTTTGTTGCTGCAACTCTTCTTCATGTGAAACTTCTGTTTTCACATCAATAATGGAATCCTTGGTTCCACCTTCGCCAATATTTCTGTCCTCTTGCTGCATGTGCTTGGGACAACTAGTTGGATGCAAAGTCCAACAATGGGAAACAACATGTCCCATCTTCTAGAAATATGTGCAAATATTATGCAACTTCTTTGAAAGTTGCCTTTGCCTCATCTGCTTCCTGTATGCTTTCTTCCTCATCCAGCATCTCAAAATATCATGGATAAATTGACCACAATATGTACAGAAAATCTTTCTTCCATTTAAGCATGAAAAATTATCATGCATTGCAAAAACACAATCAAATTGATCATGGTAAGATTTATACCTCTTGTGCTGCTTTGCATGCTCATCCTTTTTACCTTCATGAGGAGATGAACTAGTAGAGGCTCCAAATTTCATTTGCAGACTAACATCATCATTCTTGTCTTGAAAACTGTCTAAACTCGCATGCTTGCCATAAGCTGCATGTCTACTATCTTCTTGCTGCAACAAAGGCTTAAAGCAATGGCAATCATCTTTGAAACAAATTTGACATATTTTCATCTTATAACTTGGAACAAA
The DNA here is from genome assembly GCA_034641835.2 of Pinus albicaulis. Classification (NCBI taxonomy): domain Eukaryota; kingdom Viridiplantae; phylum Streptophyta; class Pinopsida; order Pinales; family Pinaceae; genus Pinus; species Pinus albicaulis. The sequence goes on from CM076575.1 coordinate 1,927,247,399, forward strand.
AGTTCTCTTTGAAGTAGCCTCACATGCCTTGATGGCTTTGGAGTCTTCCCCATTAAATTGCACATAACCAATACCAATATTCTTGGGTCGTTCCTCAACCAAAATAGGATCAACCATGCCTTGTGCATGCTTGCCTAAACCCTTGCCTTCATAGCCCATTTTAATCATTAACTTGGACCCTATACCTCTTGTATGCTTTTCAAAAGAACCAACACATCTTTCCAATGAGGAAACTGAAGAAAAATTAGAGTGGATTACCTCTTCCTCATGCATGTTCTTGGTCAAAGACTCTAGGGCTTGATGGAGTTGCATCTCCATATCATGCAATATTTGGAGAATTTATTCCTTCTCTTGCTTCACGGAAAAAAATTTCTCACGAATTTCATTACTTTCTCTTCTATCTTCAAATAGAATCTGCACCATGTCCTTCAATATAATAAAGTCACTCTTCATATCTTCATCGAAGAATCTTGTGAAGGAGGAAACCTCACTAGTAGAAGTTGTAATAATGATGTCAATGAACAAAAGTAACTTCAAAAAATTTCACAAAGCTTTCAAAAACTATATAAAAATCTTTTGAACAAAATGGTTGTAGAGACAAACTCTTATTCAAGCAGCCAAACAACAAACAAACTCCAAGAGCTTCTTAACAAACAATCGTCAAGAGGGTTTGTGTTCCAATGGTGACCTTGAGGTTATTTGGGGCAAGGAAGATGCCTTCATCCCTTTCTTCCTTTTTATCCTCTCCAGGACTTAGCTAATCAGTATTTATCCCTTCACCTCTAGCAAACTCAAACAATAGTTAGTTTGCAAATAGTAAAATAGTCAATCTTTTACATTGTTTAAACAACTTTTCAAGTTATACAATCAAAAGCTTAAGCAATAGCTTACTCTGTCAATCAAGCAACCAACTTGGCTTTGATACCAACCTGATCTGAAAATGGTCTAGATAATTTTTTAGGTGTTTCAAGAACCTCCCACTCAGTTTAACAATTAAATGATCTAGCTTGTAATTGACATTATGCGGAATTTATGCTTGAAACTGGTGTATGAATTTTTAACTGTTTATGTGTCTTAAGTTCATTTGTTCTTACTGAAATTTAACATGTATAACAGCAACATAATGCAGAAATAAAAAATTCAAACACAACAACAAAATTAATCTAGGAGTTCACCCGAATCTCGTGGGCTACGTCTCCTTTGAGCTTTGTCATCTTGACTCGGCTCTTTGGGATTACAGTAAGGTTTCTTTTGAAAGTTCCACACTTAATTCCAATGGATACTAAACTGATCCAAATGGCTGAGAATACCATCTATATCCCTCTCATGGCTTTCCAAACTCTGCAAACAGCTTTAGGCTCCCTTTGACATGATTCCTTCTATCGGTGCTCTAAGCTACTATGAGCTTCTAAATGGCAAAAAATCCTTCAGAATTGTGTTTTTGTCACTGGAACCACTCCTGATGTATCCAACACACATCAAACACCAAATATCGACTGATAAATTTCTCAAATCGAGCATGGCATCCCCAAACGAGGCTATCCTCCACGGTTTGCCCAGGGCTGCCCAAAACTTCACATCAGCTTCTCGAGCTCTATATTTTCTCAAAATGTTCTGAAACCACTTTCATTGGCTCCAAGATGTCTAAATTAGTCAATATATACTATTCATTCATCAAAAATGGCCTCCAACTACTTTGATTTCGCCTCCAACACCTGTTGGCACCCCTTGGCACTAGGGTCACTGAAAACTTCTCTGTTGGGTTTTCGACCCCTATAATTCCTCAAAAATTTTTGAAACCTCTGCCATTAGATTTAGAATTATTTTTATAGTGAATAATGACTATTGGTTCGCTGCATATGGTCTCCAGCTGCTATGGCTAGGCCCTGCACTACTGCTGGCAAAAGCTGGCACTAATGGCCCCTGGAACTTTACTGAATATTTTTGGCTTTATAAAGTTCTATACAGGCTCTAAAAACCATCTCATCAGATTCATAACATCTGAAATATCCAATTTTGACTATTATATCTCTAGATAAGGCCTGTAGCTCCCCTGGCTAGGCCTCAAACTGATTCTGCCTCTTGGTGGCCCTAGTGGCCCCTTGAACTTCATTGAAGCAAAAACTTGCTTAGAAGCTCTCTGATGACTCTTAAACATACTCAATTGAGTCCACCGGATCTAAGATAGCTGAAATTGACTATTTTTGCCTTCAATTTGGTCGAAAAATGAAGAAGTTATGGCCAAAACAAATTTTTGCCAGTGTCCCCTGAAAAGCTCCTCCAAAATGGAGGAACTCCAGTTAAGAGTGCCAATTTTGGTCAACTCCCCAAAAAAGGCTGAACGCACCCAAACTTGGCGGAAACTGTTAACAGTTACAATAAATGTTATGGAGGCAGGGTCACATGGACCTCCGCTCTAACCGCCAGCGAAACTGCGTATGAAACCGTCGATAAACTGTTGTGATAAATGTTGGGATGTGGCCACATGCCATAACAATATCGCTTAACCATAACTGTCAGAGGGTTAAGTTCGTGGTCACAACGCTAAGACATATGGTCGAATAAACATGGGGCTAATCTTTAAGGGCTATCCCTTCCTCCCTCTAACCGAACCTTTTTCAAACTTCAAATAAAAAATGTGAACCATAATGGTTAAGATCCACCACGTAGACGTGTTGCTCGGGCCTGTGCGGTCACGGGAAGAAGCCCCGAGTTCAACTCCTACAAAGAAAAAAATATTTTTCCAACCAAAAAACTCATTCGGCCTGGGGCCACGTGGCGGCCTCCGAGCTTGCAACGTGGCACCCTCTAATTGGCCACAAACGAATGAGTCAAACCAACGCCGAATAGATTTCTGCCACTTGTCCTCATTTCATTCGCCCTCCAGGGAATATTCCAAGGAATATTTCTAAAATAATATTTTTTTAATTTTTCCCAAATTTTATAAAGTCAAACTTGGTCAACATATTTTGGAGTTTATTGGGCTTTTCAAACCTTAATAACTTCTGCATACAACGTCGGTTTTGTGAACCGTTCACGGTGCCAGAATTGCAGTGACGAGACCTTTCCAGTCATTCAGGTTGCAACCAACACTAAGCACTTTCATTTATGAGCATTTTTTAAAACTTGGACATGATCTCCTGATCACCTTCTCTACGGGCTTTAACTTATGTCAATAGGTCACCCAATCAAAATATTAAAGACAATGGTATTTCCAATGAAGCTATATAAGAAACACCTCTACTCTTGTGAAAAATAATGCTTGAGAATCCTACCATTCACCGGTCCACCACGCATCTTTGTTCCATGCAAATATTTGAGAAAAAATTCATTATGACCTCTGAAGGCATAGATGGTATATGACTTTCCACATATTATCAAACTTTTCATGATTTTCTTCATCCTCTCTTCTTGAATCCCACTTTCAAACACTGTCACCCAGATTGAAATCATCTGCTTCTATTCTTCTCTCAAAAATATTTTTGATATTATCCTGGATAAATTGTGTTTTGTTATAGACTTCTTCCCTGTATTGTTGCAGTTGAATTGTTTGATTTATCCTTCTTTGAGTATCATTTGGTTCAACCTACAACTCTTAAATTATTTTCATAACTGGAAATCCTAAAGAAGATGGAAAACAACATCAATTCCATAAACCAATTAGTATGGTGACATTCCAATGGATTTCTTTGTGGTAATCCTATCAGCCCAAAGTGCATGTATTAACTTGTTATGCCATGACTTTTTGTTGTCTTCTAAAATATTTTTGATAATGTTAACCAAAATTTTATTTGAAGATTCAGCTAACCCATTACCTTAAGGGTAATAAGAAATTTAATGTCCAAGAATGACATCATATTTGCGGCATAAATCTACCATTTTCTTTGACTTAAAATTTTTTTCATTATCTGTGATAAGCTTACTTGGACATCCAAATCTTGATAGTATATTTTTCTAGGAATTTGATAATCACAGCATCAGTTTCTTGTCTTGAGGGTGTGGCCTCAATCCATTTGGTGAAATAGTCAGTGGCTGTGAGGATCCATTTATCTTGGGTTGAGGAAGGTAGGTGGATTTCTCCAATGAAATCCAAACCCCGTTGTTGGAAAGGGCTTTCAATAGATATAGGTTTCAAGGGTAAGGGAAGTAGTTTTTTCTCCTTTAAAAATTTGGCACTTTTGATGGGAGGTAAATTTCTTATGGACATCAGGAAAAAGGGTTGGCTAGTAAAAACCAATGCTTAGGATCTTGTTAGCAGTGGTTTTTCAATATAAATGTCCACCATAGTTTCCTTCATGAAATTCCTACATAGTCTTTTCTGCATCATCCTTCAACAAACATTTTATTAAAATTCCACTAGCATATTTCCAATATAAAATGATATCCAAGATACAAAATTTCACTGCCTTTAGCTTAAGAAATATAGCCTTTGTTTTAGTCAAACCAAGAGGAGCTTGTAAATTGAATAATACAAAAATGAGATCTGCATACCATGGTGAGGTTATAAAAGCCTCATCTATTTCTGAAGTAGCCTACTTCTCTTGATCATCTAATGCAGCTACAAAATTGATATCCAAGGCATGAAAATTAGAATCAACCATCAATTTGGCTAGTCCCTGTCCCTTAATGAGCATGGTGGGTTTGATTTCTATGTCATATTCAAGAATAATGGCAATCCACTTACCTTTTTTTCCATCCAGTCCATTTTGAGTCAAAATATTCTTAACCACAGAATTTGGTACATAAGCAATTATGTGAGGATAGAGAATGTATACTCTGAAATCCTTAATTTATTTTATTAGGGCTAATGCTTGTTTCTACATTATGTTATATTTCAATGAAGCATCTCTTAAATCCTTACTAAAGAATGCAATGGGTTTCTCATATCCCTCATTGTTTTTTTGTAAAAGAACTGTTGCAACAATGTGTTCATATGCAAAAGAAAATATTATAAAATCTTTGGTAAAATCTGGATTGATCAGGACTGGTGCTTTTTTCAAAGCTTGTTTTACTTGGTCAAATGACTTCCTTGCTTCAATGATCCATCTTATTTATGAGTCTCTTTTTAGCATGTTTGTTATGTTTCTAAGGAGTTATGCAAGGTTGGGGATGAATCTTCTTAGAAAGTTTATTTTTCCAATAAATGATTGAAGTTATTTAATATTTCTAAGATGACTAATTTTCAAGATGGCTTCAATCCTACTGGGATCAATCCTAATATCTTCTTTGGAAATGATATGACCCAAAAATTTTCCTTCTTCAAGGCCAAAAAGTGTTTTCTTGGGGTTAAGTGAAATTCCAAACTTCCTACATTTCTCAAAAAATCTTCTAAAGTGTAACAAACATTCTTCATCAGTTTTGGAATAAATTGTGATATCATCTAGATATATAACAATAAATATGTCAATTTCATCGGCAAAATAAATATCCATTGCCCTCTGAAATATGGCTCCGACACCCAAAAGGCATCTTCACATACATGAAGGTACCCCATGGAGTAGTAAAATTTGTCGTATCCTAATCATTAGGGTGAACCAAAACCTGGTTGTAACCTAAGAAACTATCTAACAAAGAAATCCTACTAGATCCAACTACCTTTTGTAAAATGTAGTCCATATTAGGTAAAGGGTAGTTGTATTTTAGTGAGATTTATTAAGGTTTCTAAAATCTATGCACAATCTGATTTCACCTTTTTTCTTCCTTGTTGGTACTATATTGGAAACCCATTTAGAGTAGCTAAGAGGAACTATGATCTTAGCATCATACATTTTCTTGATTTCTTTCTCAATTAATTACATCATTACTGGATTTGTTCTTCAGATTTTGTTTAAAGGGTTTCTAATCCTCTTTGATGGGAATCCTCTTTATTATTTTATTATTTTTTAATCTTTTTACTTTTTTACTCCAAAAATGGTGAATCATCCCCCTGGTTGACATCATCATCTTGAATCCTATTGGTTCTCATAAAGTTTATTTTAGTTGTACATTTTTCTTAGGAGGCCCATTTTAGACCAAGGTTATGAATAAAAGGAATCTTATTACTCACTAGTTTTTTTCTTTTTTCCCTCTAAAATGCGATGATGTAATAAAATCTTATTTTATTATTTCCACTATTATTTTATAATTTCCTTAGGAGGCCCATTTTAGACCTTAAAATTCCCCTAATGTTTACTTCTTAGATGGTTTCAGTCCTGTCATCAATTCGTAAGTCTTCTAGCTCATACTTATACTTTGAATTTAGGAAATTGATGATATTGGCAACTTGAGTGGGTTGTTACCCAGTTTCTCTTTGATCTCTCTAATTTCTTATGTTTTTTTCTTTATTAGGTCCTTATTCTCAAAAATAACTTGGTACATGGCCAAATCTCATTCATAGAATTTAGAATGTCCATTCATATGTTTTCCTTGGCTTGGACCAAGGTTTGTCCAATAGTTGCCTCTCTTTTTGCCTTTTGTAACCTTTCTTTCAGCCTTTGGTATTTCTGTGCTTTAGCCAAATATGAAGCTTCACTCCTAGTTTTCTAATCTTGCAGATATTTGACTTGTCCCTGCAACTTATTTATCTCCTCAGTCTAAATTGACAAGTTCTCGACAGCGTTTGTCAATTTCTCAGTAGCATGTCCATATTGGCTAGAAGGTGTAGTTAATGTTGCAGCTCGTGTAGTGGGTATTTATGTGAAAGGCACAACATCCAGAGGAACCATGGCTACCTTTGAACTCTGCTCTTTCTCGTTCATCATTTTCTCCATCTCTGTCTCCATTTGTCTAATCTGAGAATTTTGTTCCATTATCAATTTCATCATGTCTCCTTTCTCTATCTCAGATTATTCAATGTCTTTAGTCAATGGATCTTCAGTTGCTGGAAATTTCAATTTCTCCCTCAATGTTTCAATGTCAACATTATGTTTCTTAATCAACTCTTCTGTAGCCTTCATATTTTTTGGATCATAGCCCATCTTCACAACCAAATCTTCCAAATATTTGATCTTGGTATCCTTTGCTAGAGAAGAAATATTCTCCATATTCACCTGAGACTGAATGTTGGACAGTGAAACTTGCAATTTAGATACAGTAATAGTTGTATTGGTTAGAGTAGAACATATCATCTCACCAGTTTTTTTGTGAATCTCCATTTGGTCAATGGGATGGATATCTTTGGTGTCAAACTCAATTGTTGTCTTCTTATAATATTTTGCTGATTTGGGTTGTGGGATTTGAGCCTTAAGGAAGGCCATCTCCATCCTCCCTTTCTTTGAATCAAACGCTGAAAGGAGTCTACTTTGTGAGTTGAAAGTCTACTTCCAAAACTGAGTGTAAGTGTTTTTCTTATGAATTTCATTCTTAAGCTTGATTTATATGTATCTATCAAAGATACTCTTCTCCTTCTCTCCTTGAACAACCTTTGAAGTCTAAAATGTGACTTCTTGACCCTGTGATATTGATGACATTGTAGGAGATGCATCAAATTTGTTGCTTTCTTGAGATGAATATGTTGTTTCGTTGACTATCATGGCAACTTCTTATTCAATATTCTTCTCTAAATATTCCTCTTTTTGTACATAATATTGAACTATTTTCCTATGCTATTTGTCATCAAAGGTGACTCTTCTTCTCTCTGCCTTTTTCCTACTTTCTCCTGATCAATAGGAGTCTGTGAAGTTGAATTAGAAATAAGATTTTCTTCGGCATCCTGCAAAGTATTTTCTGTCTAAGTCGGCTAGTTTACATATCTTTCAATTTCTGGCCTCTAGATATGAGTATAATGAGTGGTTTTGTGCTCCAACCTCATCTTAGAAATTATACCCAGAGGATCATAGAACCATGTGAAACTTAAACTAAACTTCATATCTTTGAGAAGCTTATATGCTTATTCTCCTATTGTTCTGTTGTTACACACCAAAGATCCAACCTATGTCTTAATTCTGAATTGGGATTTCTTTTTGGTTGAAACAAAGTGTATTTCATCTGAATTGATCATATGTCTTATATATTCTAATGAAAATACTCTCATTGGGAGATATTTTTGGCAATTTGTAGGGTGGAAATTCACACCCATACACTCCGACTTCAGTATAGTTTGGCACAGGTACCAGTCTCCAGTATTTTCTTCCTTTGTCAAATGTAAAACCCTCTTTATTTCCTCATTGATCCTTGGTTCTGTTGAACTAGGTAGCATGCTCATTGCTGGATGTATAAACTACTCAATGTACTACTTGAATGTGAATTCCTCTTGATATTTCATTACTACGGAAGTCCAAAATATCACAGACTATTGATTCCCTTCCTCATCTAACCTCTCTGCATTGAAAACTTGAATCTATCTGGCTGATAATAGATAAACAAATAAACCAAAATTGAAGTATACTTGAACACTCCCTCAGTTGGTAACTTCAGGAATTTCTCATGATAATGTCTACCAAGAATTGACTGAAATTGAAAATTATGGAAGGCTTATGATCTGTAGAAAAGATGGATAGGAAGCCTAACTAATGCAGGGATTCTGCTATAAAACAGATCCTTGCACATAATAGAATGTGTGTTTATTTAACATGGAATCCTCATCAAATTCTTCATTAAAACCACATTTAATTCAGCTCAAAAAATACATATTAAGAGAGATCCAAACAATAAACAAAATAATTGCATAAATTACAACCATAAATTACAAATGCAAAACCTTCCTTGGCTGAATTTTACAATTGTTGGCCTCTCGGCTCTCGGCCCTTTACATAAACTCTCACACCATTTATCTCTATCTCTTTGTGCCTCTCTCTATCCTCCATCCTCACACAAGCTTCATATTTATACATAATTATAAATTTATTCCAATCCATGATTTCCTCCACACAAATCTCAACCAAATCCTAAAATATCTTTATCCCCTTTTTCTTTCAACTAAATTCCATTTAAGGAATTTCTAATCCCTAAAATATATATCCAACTCAACTCCACTCATATTCTTAATTAATTTAAGAGAATATTTACAAGAATCCTCACACTTGTATTTTTCTCTCAAATTATTTTTAATATGTACATAATTTATAAAATAAATAAATAAAACCTCACCCCCTAAATTACACAAATAAATAATGAGAATTAAGCTTGATGCTCCTGCATTAGAATCCCCATGTAGAGAAGTTTACATAGACTCCTGTCTATGAGGTCTATCACTTTTATGTAATAATGTGACAGCCACAAGTCTCAATAAATTTCTCCCTCCAGGATTCCAAACTTTGTTTTGTCACTGGTCTTTTGAAGTATCAACTCTATTTTTTAAATTTTCACAGAATTTCCAAAATAGTATTTTCAAAATACTATTGATTGTAACTTGTTCCATACCACATCATCTTTATTTTGAAAATTACAGACTCGTGTAGAAATGATGATACCCATTCTTCTAGTCTCCAAACTCTGAAAGAATCTCGAACTGGTTGTACATCAACGTCACTCATTCTATCAACCGCATTAAATTCTCTTTTGAATTTATGGTTGCTTTCATCTTTATCCTATTGGTTAAATACTTCTATTTCCTTTATATCTCTATGGACATAACTTCCTTGCTACTCTTGATTTTTCATCTCATCTCCAAATACTTTTTGCTCAATTTCTCTGATTTCAACATCATATTTATTTATGTTTCCTAATGTACCTACAGCCAAATTTTTATTTGAAAAGTTATAACATTCACTCAACTCTATAAATGTTAAAAACGGTAATTTGCAAGTTTCATCTCCCCTTCAGGTTCCTTAAGACATTGTTCCAAGAACTCTATTTCCATGTGAAGTCTTTCCAGCATTTCATCACAACCTTCATTCCCAGTTTCATTATTATTCTGGCAATCTTCCTGAGTTATCCTGGTTTCTGTATCATCACATTGCAAAATTTTGTCATCAATTTCATTAAACAAATTCATTTATTTACCTCCTTGGAATATCACTTCAGCATTTTCATTATGCTTCTACTCCATAACAACTTCAACTCGTTGTCTTACACCAAACAAGAATTCATTTATGATTTCTTCCTACTGCAAAAAATCAGTACCTTCCTCCTCTGAAAGGAATTCTCCATCATACTTCACCTCAAGAGTTTCATTCATCTCTGTGACAGTTTCACCAGACTGTCCACCATCTTCTGCACATCCTGCAAACATACACAAACTATGAGATTTTAAAATACAAGGTTTCATAGCCTCATCTGCTTCTCTTGTCAACCTATCTTCCAATTCTTCTGAACTATTCCAATATTCCATGAGATCTCTCTCATTGATCTCATCACCCAGAATTTCACCCTATTCTGGGTCACAAATGGAAACTTCCATTTTCAACTCACCCTCTCTAAGTTCTTTACATCTCATTTGCACATTCATTATCTGCTTGAGCTTCCTCAGCTCTTCTATCAACTGTATGTTTACTTGTTGTTCCCTCTTTGCATGTAGTCTCTGCCATTTCACTTTCTTCCTCATGGTCCAAACATGTCTCTGGTATTTCATATTTCTCTGCAAAAATTCCATCAATAACTCAAGGTGAACTGCTATCTCAACTTTCTCCCGTTCATACTCTTCATCAATCAACTTCTTACATATGCCATTTGCCTTGTTATTTTCCTTCTTCTTTCTTCGGTTGAGGTCTTTCTCAAAACCTCTGAAATGACTATCACCAGTAATATTCTCCTCCTATGTGAACTCCATCTGTTCACTTGTGGATTTCATTCAATCCCCTTTTCAGCAAGAATTCATACTTTCCATCCAACAATACATGCTCTCTTCCTGCGCTTGACCTCTTGTGGTTCTTTGTCTTGGAATCATCTCTGGCAACTCTCTTGCTCCTCTTTATTGTAAACAACAACTTCAGTAATGCTTGTGTTACAGTGACCAAATCTTTGGGTGTCAAGCTCCACCAATCATGCACCCAATTACATTCAAACCTTTGACTTGGCTTACGACTCTTTGACTCCCAAATTTACATCAACTCTTCATCTTGGATGAAAAATACACCCTCTTGTATAGTAACTCAATGGTTTAACTTGACTCAAGCTATCCAAATTTTCATTTGACCTTAAAATCTTATTTGACTTCAAGGATTGACCCAATAATTACAATAGTGGATATTTTGACTCTAATTCAAGTTATACAACATACCAATGAATATCCACCCTTAATAAATTTTCATGATGTAAAATCTTCACTCTCTCTCACAATCCACTCTTAAGAAAATATCGCAAGTCACCAATTACATCGTCTCCCATTATCATTTACTCACATCATACTTAAGCCTTTAAATCGAAATGCAATCCACTTTTCCCAAGATTTATTTTATGATGAAAATAAAATAAATCATTTAATTTCCAACATTTAAAATGCTCTTTTGAAATGAATTATCATACCTTAGCTCCCTTCAAGGTTATTTAATAAATCTTCTCTTCGCAATTTCAACTCTCCATTTTTCATTCACATGTCCTTCATACCATAACCTCTTCAACACGCTCATCATCTTAGCGCAGAAATTTTTCCTGCACTTCCATGCAACTCTTCTTTGCAGTGACGGTGCTCATGCAACATCATCTCTTCTCAGTGCACAAAAACAATTCCTTTATAGGAATTTTCCAAAACTTCCTTTTAATATGGTGACATCAACACATTTTATCTTATAGCAACAAACACAACTGCACTACCTTCTGAACAGAACAATGTGACCACTTTCACATGCACCACAAGCAACGATCAATTATGAATTTTAACTCATGGAAATTATAGATGCTCCTTTACATGCATGCTCCTTCATGTAGATCATAGTTATCTTGACCTCAAAAATGGTATGCCACACCGTGCTCGAATCATATTTGCACATCAATTTCTGAGATGGATTCCAATTCCATTCCTTAAAATTTGGATTGATTTCACTCTTTCATAACATTTACAAAAATATTAACTTCTCCAGTATGGCAAGGGAAATTTAATCATCCAAATTTTAAAAGACCTTTAATCAATGAATATTGATCCATTCGATGAGCACTTACCTTGAATCTTCTTTTGGTTGAAATGATCCAACCCCTCTCTCTCATATTCCTATCTCTTGCATCCATCCCTGTAGTACCTCCAGTTGTACTTTCATCACTGCAATATCTCTTAAGATATCTCACTCTGCAACATCCTTTTTCTGCTTATCACCTGCTTATCCACAAGCTGTGTTTGCCCAATTTTACACATACAAAATGCGTTTTCAGATTAAGAACCCCCAAATAGATCTCAGACAGGGTTAATCTCATAAGCGGAAGTTATTTCATTAAACACAACTATGGTTATAAACCATATACCAAAACCCACTTTATGAAATTCGAATCAATATATTTACTCTCGGTTAAATACCCATTTCTCACCCATAATATATTCACCTTACGATAATTCGTATCTTATGAATTTGACTTTCTTTAAACAGAAATTCCTATGTACATATGTTGGGTCCCACAACAAATTTTTAATGTGTCCATTCCAACATTAATCCCACAAGCCTTTATTGGAATTAACTTAACTTAACATAAGTTATAATAACCTTATAACTTACCACTTACCCTTTCAAAAGCGGTGCGATGAGCCTTTGGTATTTTTTAAAACCGTTTCACATTCCAACTCTATGAAAAACTGTTGACCGTTTTGTCAAACCAATTTACTGTTCTTCTACACCTCAATTCACGGATTGATGGTTCCAAACAGGTCACAATTCCAAGCGTAAATTTATCATTCTGTCGTGCCTTTTCTTCACACGTCGCATTCCTTTGCGTTGATACCTCTAAAAGTGTGAGCACTGCTGCACTGAAGCAGATGTCACAAAGACATAACTCTTCCACAAATTACCTGAGCAGTTGTGCACAATCATGGTTATTTGCACATCACTCAACTCATGGAATGTTCATTGAACAAATTAACTTCGACATGCCTTCCAAAATTTAGTGTTCATCCAGGAAGCACATGGACTGACCATTTGTGTTTGGAACTTCAAAATTTAAGTTGCAGGCTGAAACATTTTTAGATTCATAATCCTCTACAGGCTTTTATACTGGATCGCTCAACTCCTCGACAAGATTGTTGTCTCCTTCCTTTCTGAAGTTCACCACTGGTGGTTTGAGCACACCCCCTCACACCATTTCTCTAGGTGTAATCTACATTGAATTTGTGGTGTTTGAGATCATTATCACATTGATCTCATCTACACCATCTACGTGAAACAGCAACAACCAATGGAAATTTAAACTTAATGAAAAAAAAAGAGCATAACACTTATGAAAGCGAGGATACAGTCCCTTGCGCATGTTTTTCTCTTGAATAATGACGACGAGTTCTACCAGACTCAAACCCGCACAGTCTGAGTCGCAGCCAACAAAAAGAAGTCTATTCTACTACAGTTCTTTCACAAATCACAGTTTGAAGCTTTTTGCCTTTTTAAATAGTAAATACGATCCATGTGTAGTTCACGCTCACAGCAGATCTTCACAAGGTCGACTCTTAAAGAGAATATACATTTGGAAACTAATCAAATCCCACACATTCTTCTCCAACCTTAGGCTTTGATACCAAATTATGCAGGGATTCAACTATAAAACAGATCCTTGCGCATAATAGAGTGTGTGTTTCCTTAACATGGAATCCTCATCAAATTATTCATTAAAACTGCAATTAATTCAGCTCAAAAAATACATATGAAGAGAGAGCCAAATAATAAGAAAAATAATTGCATAAATTACAACCAAAGACTACAAATGCAAACCTTTCCTTGGCCAAATTTTACAATTGTTGGCCTCTCGACTCTCGGCCCTTTACATAAACTCTCACACCATTTCTCTCTATCTCTTTGTGCCTCTCTCTATCCTCCATCCTCACACAAGCTTCATATTTATACATAATTATGAATTTATTCCATTCCATGATTTCCTCCACACAAATCTCAACCAAATCCTAAAATATCTTTATCCCCTTTTTTACTCAACTAAATTCCATTTAATGAATTTCTAATCCCTAAAATATATATCCAACTCAACTCCACTCATATTCTCAATTAATTTAAGAGAATATTTACAATAATCCTCACACTTATATTTTTCTCTCAAATTATTTTTAAAATGTACATAATCTATAAAATAAATAAATAAATAAAACCTCACCCCCTAAATTACACAAATAAATAATGAGAATTAAGCTTGATGCTCCTGCATCACTAACATAGGTTCATCTACACATTTTTCAGAATAAATTATAGCCCAAGAGGAAAGATAACACATAAATAATTTGCTTGGCATGATATGGGAAAATAAAAAAAAGATAGGGTGGATTTTTTCTAGGCAATTGGGTGTTTTCAAGAAAGAAGAGGTTAAAAATCTATGATCTTTTGGAAAAATCTAGCTTCTTATACAATTCAGTTAAGACTTCTATTGAAAATGGGGCATCGATTTCTACAAGAGGGTCCTGCATCATCTGGTCAATATTTTTAGCAGTAATTGTGAGTAGAATTTCACCAGTAGGGGCTATGATCGCTCTCTAGTTTGGGACATAGCAGGCTTGAAATTTTCTCACAAAATCATGTGAGTGAAAGGTTTGGGGAAATATGTAATGGGGGAGATTGGACTCCCATAATCCAATTTCATTAGTTTAATCCACGAAATTATCCTCAAGCGAGCAATAGAGTTCAAAGAGATCGAACTTACACTCTGTCTCAGAGATTTTATAATCTTGGTCAGTGAGGGGGATATGGTATAGGTCTACAGGGGGATGGATCAGAGGATTAACAGTTTCTTCCTGGTTTTTCTTCTTGGGAGGCATACTATTAAATGGATAATTTACAAAAAATAGGGAAAAATAATTGTTTACTGGGAGTATTATAGGTTCTTCGTAGACCGGAGGTGGAATCGAGACTTTAGGTGCTTGATCGAGTGCTTGATCAATGGAGGGATGTCAATGTGCACTGGAAAACCTAGAAATTAGAGTAAATTGAGAGAAAGTTATAGCAGGAAAGGAAAAATGATGGTGCTTTTAGGGCTTTATGGTTTTAGGAATTTTCCGTTGCGAGCGCGAGTCTGTTGAATTTTCAAAAAGTTACCCGCGGGAAATTAAATATGTTAACGGTGATCCTCATGAAGTATTTCAATTAGGCAATGGTTACATCCACGCGGCATGTTGTGAGTGGAGGGAGACGCGTGGGTAGGGAAAGCGGAAAATGAATAGCGGTCGGTGGTTTTCAGAAGGAGGTGAGGGTGGTAAGCGGTATGATGAGGGAGGGTTTGAAATGTTGAGGGCATGCCACATTGCATGGGACCGACAAGAGGAAAAATGCCTTTTCAAACCACCACCCCACCCCCGATCCTAAAGGAAGGATGGCAAGGGGGGTTCGAAAAGGAACGTTGACCGTAGATCGGGCGTGGCTGTTGATCGAGTGGCTGGAAGATTCATCAGTTTTAACCACAACCCAAAAAATGTGTTTGTCGTTTAGCGACCTTCACTTTATTGCGGAAACTTTGGATTAAAACATTAGCCTTTAACGCATATTACATAATATTTTGAAACTTTGGCTAAAATTGCACAAATAACCTTTGGAAGTGAAATTAACCACATTTATCTTTTGAATTCCAATTTTTCATCTATTCCTAAAACTAATTTCTCTCTTCCTTCCTAAGGGTGCATTTAGGCTTGCAGACCCTTATTTTACTTCTTATGAAAAAATAAAAAACCTGCTCTATCTTATCCACTTATTTATCCATTGATTCAACTTAATCAATTGAATCAATATCATTTTTCTACCTAACTAACATTACCCAATATTAAATATTTTGGCTAACCTTATTCTCTAATCTAATTAACAAAAAATTTAAACTTATTTAACCATGACTAAGTTGTATGATTAAACAATGAGTAAGGATTGTGGCATTTGAACAAGCTGCACACACCCTCCGTTTTATTTAATAGAATAAAACTATCTATCAAGTAGTGGCATTTAGATTTTCAACAATTTTAGTATTATTTCCTTTTTGTTTTTCTTTGTGGGGTTCTCATCTTTATTTTTTATTTTTTCACTGTTTTTCTTTTCTTTTTCTTCTGTCTTTATTCTATTTTTTTAATACCCTCTTTTCATTTTATTTTATATATATTTTTTGGGAATCATTTTCAAATTGAAATATTATTTACAATATCAAATAAATGAGATAAAATGTCCAATCACCTTGATATCCTATAAATTACAGGACCCTAAAACCTATAACAGTAGGGAAAGATGGTGAGTAAGAGAAGCACCAACATCAGGGCGCTTGCATGAGGTAAGAGTTGCACACTGTAGATGGTAAAAATGAAATTTACAGCTAGTTTTTTTTTTTTTTTAACCCTCCTCTGGTGTGTTATTATAACCGCACCAGTGCATCAGGTATCTAAGAGCACTGCTTTTTTTAAATTAAAAACCCAATAGCAATGTTTTTGTTAAGACGCACTGGGGTGTACTAATACATTTACTACACCAGTGCTTTGTTTGATTATAGAACCACATGTTTTTAAAATTTAAAAATTGTGCAACGGTGCTCTTTGGAAGACGCATCAGGGTGTTTCAATACATGAACCACATCAGTGCTTCATTGGAATATCGCACCGATTTTTTTTTAAATTAAAAACTATAGTGTTTCTCCTTCTAAGTATGCAATGACGCATGTATGGATAGTAAAGCACCGATGTGTTTGTATATTGTTGGCACGTCGTCAAAAAACATTCATTAAAACATCTGCCCTCCCATCTCTGCTAGTGACCTCCATTACAAACGGATTTTTGGGCTATTCTTACAGTGGCTTCTGCAAAAACCTTCACCAGAAGGTATTTTCCTTGTAGTGCCTCGATTTTCATCCTTCAACACTTATGTCTCTTTCCCCCATCAATTTCAACCACCTATCATAAATTCCATAAATGTCCCCTCACTACTTTTAATTGAGTTTTATTAACTCCAACCCTCCTCACCCTCCCCCGCCCCAAGCATACTCCTCGAGTTAATTTGAGGACAACTTGTTAGGTGGAGGAGAAAGAATTAATAAAAGAATAAAATATTAATATTTAATCATATCAGGGAATCTTATGGATTCACAAGAATCCAATCAATTATATATTAATAGTCATGCGTATATATAATTTAATAATTATAAGTCAAGATTAAGGGAGAGTAAGTACTAATTAAGCTTATCAATGATTAAGCAAGTTTCGGTCTAACCATAAGCTTGATCATTAATAAAACTTCGGGTTAATCTTGTTCACTAATTAAGCTTATCTATTAATTAATTTTCTAGCATAATAAGCTATAGGATACTAGTGTATTCGTGTGAGGTGTGGATATGTGGCTAGCATACGCATACCTCATATGTATACTTATAATACTTATCAAAATCAAGCATAGAGAACAATCATTTAGCTAGTAGTTTTTTAACAAAAAGTAGATAATAGGATAAAGTAGGGGCATTACAAAGTGACACTTCCTCCTTTGACTTCCTTTATAGATAGAAATTTGCTTTTATCCCCTGTCATATGACTTGAACATCCATTGTCTATATACCATTGTCTTTATTTGTTTTGAAAACAGAGCTAGATCGTATTACTTTTGCTTCTCTTGTTTTATTCCCAATATATTTGTTGTTTGATTCATATTTTTGACAATATCTTCATCTCTGCTTTGGTTTGGAGGCCTCATTATACTGGTTCTATAATCATGATTTTTTGTTTAACATTATTGCACGTGAGATATTAAACATGATCTAACAAGGGGGCAAATGAATTGTAGTTTTTGACAACATTCTGATTGAAACTTCTAGGATTGTTTCTCACACAACCATTCATTAAGATCTTATATGATTCCTTGCTCCTAATCCTCATATAGTGATTTCCTACATAGGTTCTGAAATCTATTTCCTTATGACCAAAATTTTTAAATGAAAATAAATAACATAAAACAAAATTTGATACCAAGATGAGAAGGGAATTCTTGGAGATATAGTTATTCTTAACCCATTCTGAGTATCTTTGTGAGGAAACCCAGATCTCCATTGTTTCTTTACTCCCTTTCTGGTGTTGCATGTATAGTTAATAGTGTCATGTCTCTATTGATCCTAGGCTTCATTTATGACTCTGTTTTCATTTTTGCTAGATACTTTGAGCACATTAGAGCATTTTTCATATTCTTCTTTGTATTTCTTTTCTCATATCATTAAGTTTGATTCTTCCTTGGGATTTTCATGATAACCAAGAACTATTTAATAAAAGAAGATCTTTGGAAACTAAGAAAATATAATCTAAGATTTCATTACTCTTTCCAAACTTCAAACTTTGATTCATCTAATCACTGGCTTTTCTAGATCCTTTCTCAGGGAAACAATATTACCTTCTTGTTTCTCACAATGTCCTTCCTTTTATTTGAGTTGGATTAGCAACATTTCTTCTCTTTTATTTGCCTCTTATATTTGTAATTTCATGAGAGAGATTGTCAATTCATCAATATCATGGTTATTTTCTTTCTCATATTTCTATGATAGCCCCTTTTACTTGTTAGTATTTATTTTAAGTCTTTCTATTTCTTCTAATGCACTAATAAGTTCTACCCCAAGATCTATCTCCCCATCAACATATTTTTCCTTTGAATCTAATATTTATTTCTTTTTGTCGTTATTTTCTTCATCAATAAATTGAGCCTCCATGGTAATGAATATGAATTCTTATTTTTCGTTATCAGATATGTATCCATTACTATTGAAATTGGCAATAAGAAGGGCTTCTAATTTAATTTTCCCTTAATTAAATTAGAAGTAAATTGTAATTCCACATCACATGACAGCTTATACAAGTTAACTGAGTTTAGAATACTCAGTTAGTTCATTCAGTTCGATTTGGGGGTCAAACTGGAGACATGTAGAGTTCACTCTAAGCTTTAGAGGGTATAGTTACAGTTTATTTTGAGTTGTAATTACTTAACCCAATTATTTGAGTTAAAATCAGTTTAACTAGTTCTAACTGAGAGATGAGCCAGTGATAGGTCCAGTGAATTAAATCTGATTTAATTCACATGCAGTGATCAATCAGATAGTTGATAATTCACTATAAATAGTTGTTGCATGTCATTTCTAAGGAAGACCCATTTGATATTGGAGTTAAAGGGAAGATAACTATCAACTGTATAATTATAAAATTGTACAAGTCATGCATGAGTTCATCAGGATGGCTTGGAAGTATCCCGCAATAAATTGATGGGAATTTCCTAATTAATAGGGTCTCAATTAGCCCAAGAATGCAGGAGTAGGGCTAGTTAGAAAGAGACAAGGAAGTGGTTAAATATTGGACCAAACTTTCTTAGATCAGTGTGAGACAGTCAGAGATAGTGCAAAGGTTTCTCAGGAAGGGAAATATCATTGTATTTTTTCATGTTATTTAATTTATGCAATATACAGATAGCAGGGTTTTTAGCAGAGGCTTTCCTCAGATACATATTTGTGTTGTGTGATTGAAATTATTTCTCTTTCTTTTTCATGTGATTGTACTATCGTAATTGGTTTCTGCAATTTGTAGAATTGATTCAGTATTTTGTTTTAGCATATTACAAGATTAGTTAAATATATTTAGATCTTATACATGGTATTAGATCAGGAATCACTATAGAAGATAAGAACCAAAGTTTGTTTTGAACAAGTGAATCGTATTTGTTCTTCAAGACCAATAGCAGATCAAGATGTCTTTCTCTAGATTGAGACTGGAATATTCCCTTGAGGGTAATTCGAATTACATAGCATGGAAGGACAGGATGGAGGCAGTGTTGGATGACTATGGACTAAAGAAATTCATATACATTGATATTCCTCAGCCCGCAGCAAAAGATGCATAACTTCTTGATGCATGAAATAATAAGGTAGCAAAGGCAAGAAGGATTCTATTAGAAGGAGTTTAGGATCATATTGTCTTGAACCTCCATGGAAAGGAAACTCCATATTTTATGTGGAAGGCCTTAACATATATGTTTCAAAATAACAGTGACCATAGGAAGCTGGTGCTAAAGGAAAATCTCAGAAATATCAAGATGGAGAAGGGAGACACGATACCAAAATACTTGACAAAGTTCACTCAATTTCGAGATGAGCTTGGAAGTGTTGGTGTGACAGTTTCCCAGGATTATTTGGTGAGCGTAACACTTCTAGGACTTTCCAAGAGCAGGAATATCTACCAAGACTCAGTGAATGGGAGGGAGAAGCTACCAAGGTGGGAATGATTATGGACCGACTTGGTACAAGAAGATATTCGGTGGAACACCAGAGATGAATCCTCATCAAAGACTGATGATGAGGAGAATTGTGCCTTGGATGGAAAAGAGAATAAAGGGAAAGGGAAGGCATCCCATTCCAAATCATATTTTGGGCAGGCGGGAAAGAAGAGAGACTTGTCAAAGGTAAAAAAATTTCATTGTCATGAGCTTAGACATTATGCTACAAAGTGTCCACACAAGAAGGCCAACAATAAATCCTCAACAGGAGCGGCGGGTTAAGCACTTGCTTCACAGTTCGAGTTGGATTACACCCTCATCACATCATGTGTAATCGATGATTGGTTTTTGTGGTACTTGGATAGTGGAGCTTCATTCCTTATGACCATAAACAAATAATTCTTCAGTAGCTTGAAGGAGAAGGATATCCAGATGCACATCGAGATGGGAGATGACAGGAGGCATAGTGCTACAGACATAGGTACAATTACCTTTCAAAGGGAGTCAAGTTCTCTTCTCACATTAAAATATGTCATATATGTTCCTTTTTTTAAGAATATTTTGGTTTATGTTGCTATGTTGGAATAATGTGGGCATGATGTGATATTTAGCAAAGGAAAGGCATTCCTTTGTCAAAAATCCATGAGACAGGTGAATAATATTGGGGTTAGGGTGAAGAACCTCTACAAATTTGATGTAGAAGATTGTGTTTCCTTGAGCACGAAAGTAGAGAAGGTGGAGAGCCGAGACATTGGTGAGTTATGGCACAAGAGATTCGGCCATCTACACCATGGTGCCTTGACGATCATGCAACCGATTTCTACAATATTTCCAAAGGGTGCACTTGTGCATCGACATATATGAAAAGGGTGTACATTAGGGAAGTATAATAAATCCACCTTTCACGATAAGGAAAGTCGAGAAAAGGTGATCCTTGATAGAGTTAACTCAGACGTGTGTGGACTGTTCTCGAAAACTTCCATAGCAAAACACAAGTATTATGTAATTTTTGTAGATGATTTTTCATGCAAGTGTTGGATTTTCTTCATGCAAAAGAAATAGCAGACGTTCTCAATTTTTTGTGAGTTCAAAGCACTTTTCAAGAAAGATACAGGGAAGAAGGTGAAGGCTCTTAGGAGTGACAATGGTGGAGAGTATGTCTCGAATGAAATCAAGAACGTTTATGCCTCATAATGAATTCGAAGAGAATTGATAGCATCTCATAACCTACAGCAGAATGGGGTTGAAGAAAGGAAGAACAGAACTATTGTGGGAGAAGTATGAGCTATGTTACATAATCAAGGCCTATCTTTGCATCAATGGGCGGAAGCATGCAACACAATAGTATTTGTGTAAAACAAAATTCCTCATCAAATACTTGGGATGAGTACAGCAGAGGAAGCATTTTGAGGTAAGAAACCAAATGTGTCGCATTTTAAAAATTTTGGTTCATCAGTTTATTTCCATGTGACCACATATGCCAAGAAGAAGCTAGATCCAACAGCTGAGTTGGAGATATTTGTGGGGTACACTGATACACCTCACAACTATCAGGTGTAATTTCTAGCACACATGATGATAGTGGTCAGAAGAGATGTGAAATTCAATGAAGAGAATTCCATGCAAATTTCCCTTGGGAGGGAGCTTCAGTTGCATGGAGTTGAGGAGATATTGTACTATACAACACCCCCCATTTATTTTAATAGATGGGTACCCTTTAAAAATAATAAATAGAAATTTATGAGCATTTTTCATTTTATCCTAAGTCTAAAAAAACTTTAGGAATAAAGGTTTTTCCCTTTTCGCTTTGATTTAAAAAGCGTTCATCACAAATCGCATAACTTACAAGCCGATTAAGTTAAAAAATATATAAGTATTTTGAATTGTGATATGCACTTTAACTTTTCAGAGTTCTATAAAATCCCTGTTGCAAATTCTTTAAAAAACCCTTTAGAGAGAAATCGCATTGCTCCTTTTAAAAATGAACAAGCTTATAACAATTTGGTAAAAATTGAGATCAGTCGGACCCGATGAAATAACAAATTAATAATTATAAGTATCAAAAAGTTTGATAAAGCTCAAAAACATGAGTCTTCAACGCATTTCATGTTTCGCAATGAGAAACCAATTGGAAATTTTTATTACCGCCAAAAGTTGCGATGTGTGATTTACGTAGATCACATTTCGCGAGATTCATCAGTGGAAAAAAACTTAACTATTGGTAACTGTTAAAAGTTGGGATGTGCGATATTAACATTTATTACTCAAGTGCTTGAAATGATTCTTATTTAATCAACACTTTATAAGATCTAGCATCTTAGATTGGTATATTAGACATATTACGTAAAGGTGTCTAAGAGATTTGATAAAAAGAGTTATGGGGTATTAACAGCATTTAATGGGTGCAAGGTTCAAAATATTGATATCTTCTTAAAGCGTGTTTTGCATAATAGAGCACTGGATTTTGATTATGATTCTTTAACTCTATCCTTCTCTCCATTCATCTCAAATCTAAATTTACTCTTATTACTTGAATTCAAGAAACCGCCTAACGTAGTGAGGATAACTGGAATGACAAAGAAAGGCAAGGAAATTGCCCAAGCATCTGCTACAGAGGAATCACACATGCCTCCATTGTTCTCATATACAACCTGCAACAAGGATTGCGGTTTTTCTTCATTGGAAGCAATGTACCACCTTTTTCAGGAAGAACAGTCAAGAGAAATAGTCAAAATAGCAATAGAAAATGTGGCAATTTCCTCAGACCTGTCCTACTTCGATGTTGCATGTTCATTCCCTCACAGAATAGCAACAAGACCAAGTATTTTACCCCACATAGATATGGTTAAATGGGTTATTGATAACCTTAATATAGCAGATATATCATTCAAGAATTCGAAGATGGAGAGTATTGTTTTGTTCACTGCAAAAGATTTAAGGATAATGTATCACTTGCCCATGTCGCAGAAGAATTATGATAAAAAAATTGTCCAAAGCTTTACGAAGAATAATACAGACCTCATGAAAGTCATTAAGGGATGAAAGAAGATCAAGGAGAAGCGAGATAAATTTGGTACATACCCAATATCACAACTACATTCCCCTTACTGTTATGCTACTGGAATTCTATGTAGATTGTTTGCAAAACAATATACCACCAGTCTTTCCATAGATTGGGTCCCCTTGATTAACGCAATCGTTAATACCTCTATTATGAATTGGGCAAGTATTATGTCTGATAATTTGGCCAGAACTATCATGGATTATAGAAGCAAAAGAAGTGTTTCTGCTAGAGTTATACCTCTCTTCTACATGAGTTCTTACATTATGGATGCAATTTTCTTTTGTTCAAGATTTCCTATCATGGGATGTAAATGGAAAACCCATGACCCCACTCCAATCCATATTTACCATAGATCCCTTTGGGAATCCGATTTTCATTTACATTTCTATAAAATTTGCAATGGATTAATGTTACCAATTCATCAGATTATCTTTAATGAAAAATCCCCTAGGATTTTTAAGGAGGATAGCATAGACATTTTACCAGTTGCTAGATGGTTTGCTGAAGTGAATTTCACTTATATCAGAGTTTTTGGGAGTTATTATTCTCCCCTTGTTTTTCCCTATTATGTTCCAGATAAGCTCCTAGCCAGGGAAATTGCCTACCAACTTCTAGTAAGTGGCGTTTCCAAACAAATAAAAGATGCCAACAAGGCCATTTGGCCTAATTTTCCTTTATAGTGCGGCACCTTTTCCTTTTCGACATTGGTCATGCATTCAAAGAAATTTCAAATTTCACTTCATTAAATTTGGCTCTAATGCCAAAGAGGCCATTTGATCCTAATAATGTGGTTAATAATTTCACCACTGAGCTTAAATTGAAACCTTTCTTAAATGAGAAAGATATGTTTGACAATTTATTTGAAGGTGTGGAGAAGTTCACAAATATATTGAAAAATGCGTCCATTCAGCTCAGTATAACATATTTTGAGGCTTTCTAGGTATATAGAAGTAAAAGGCTCGAAAAATTCCATTTGGACTTATTATTTATTGAATATGTCAACGTTCCTACTCCTAGTGTTAGTCTAGATAATGAGGCCAAGGATATGTTTGAAGATGAATCTAAAGAGAAATCAGATCATGGATCAGATTAATCACCACATCACTCTCAGAACTAAGATCACTCTAACAATGAATCTGAGAGCAGGAATGAGAGCCCTGTGAAAATAATCGAGAAGGTGATTAAAGGTATTGAAATGCAATCTGATAGAGAAATTAATGGAGTTTAATCATCTTCTCAAGAATTTTAGCATATATAGAATACACCTAAGCAGGCAGAGAAGCCTCAATCAAAAGATTTGAAGAAAGAATGGGAGAAGTTTTCTAAGGCACTGGAAACACCACCACCACCAAATCCTAATGCTGATGAAGTTTTCAAACTCCAAAGCAGTCCCAGAATTTAGTGGAAACAATAATGCCACTACAACAGGTACCAGAATATCATCATCATGAGATCATCCTGGCACACCCTACAAAGCAAATTGTTTTAAAGATTGAAGAAATTCCTCCACTTGATTTCTTCTATAGCCCGGATCATAAGGTTGTAGTTAAAAGAAGAAAGAGAAGGAGAATTGATTAATAAATTTCAAATATTATAGATGAATCTGTAGATGTTCTATGGAAGGATCCTCCGGTTGATCCTACATAACATTTGACTAAGTTATCACAGTTCGCAGGAGCATATGCCACTGCTACCATTGACACAACTATAGAATTTTGACTTCTACTTAAGCAAAAAGAAGACAAAGTCCAAGAACTGCAGAAATTTATAGAACAAGAAAAGTTTAATTCCAGTAAGCAGATTGAATTGAAGATGGCTCAATTTCAAAACAAAATTGATAGATTGGAGTTGCAGCATCAGGTGAAGATTACAGAGAAAGAAACACAACTTGAAGCAATAATGGACAAATTGAAAAGTCAACCTCAGGTAGAGAAATTCATAAAAGAAGCACAGTGGAAGGAAAGTACAGAGTTGCAGGTGGAAATTATTAAAAATATAAATAAGTTTGACCAAGAAAATTACTGGAATTTTCCGATCAAACCTTATCATCAGTGCCTAACTCTACAGTCATTAACTAATTCTAGAAAGAAATTATAGCCATTATTTTCGAACGCAATATTTAAAGGCCAGATCAGATGAGGAATTACACAGCCAAATCAGCTAAAACCAATGGCGGATATTTGTTAGCTCCGAGATCAGATGCGCAAAGAGTATCAACCCACATAATCATGTTGTTATTTTATTTCCTAGATTTTAGTTTAATTTTACTCCTTACGATTATGGTTGTTTGAAACCTCCTCCATTTTTTTATGTAATAATCTATTTTAAATATATTGTAGTTTAGTATTTAAACCCTTCTCATGCATTTAGAGAAGGGTCCAGAAATTTGTCAAAAACATTTGCAAAGAATGCACTTATGTAAGTTTGTGAAGTTCTTGATGAATTAATGGAACGAAATCTATTATCTTTTGAAATTTGAAGCTATTTAACTGAAGTTTCACTATTCTACTCTTTAAATTGCTTGAAAGTGAAGAGGAGCAGAAAACTATTGTCGGTTTGGATGAGTAGAACCTTGTATATATGGTACTTCTACATGTTATATTAAGTTTTGCTTTTTAGATTGACAGTTATCTTTTATCTGCATTATATATTTGAACTATCATCATAAGTTAATGTTAAATGCACTTATGTACTAATATATGTTTATGACTCCTTATCTGATATATAATCAAACATATAAACGTGATATACATTTCACAATTCTTTTGATTAAACTATTTTTTTAAATAATTATCTTTACATAATTTTCATCTCTTTCAACTTTTAAATAATCTTCATTACTAATAGTTGGAAGATATATTTTTAGATTGCATAAAGGAATGAACACCCCTAGTATATAGTAGAATAGATAGCTTAGATAAATGCATATGATATATTAAATCATTTCTCATTTGCATGTTATATAAACAAAACACACCCAACATCATCCTTATTGGGAAACTGGTCCCTTTATCCCCAGTCAGAGCCACCATACTAGACAGAAAAGGACTTTCTCTAAGGTCCGGAATAGGTAGTTTTCCCCCATGTTGTTGCAACGAAATTCTGAGGCTTCAACATTTTGGAGCTAGAATGAGGGCAATTATGAATGGAAAGAAGTTCTGATCAATCTAAATTCCAATCTAATAGTCTCTCTCCCTCTAGATCCCCTTCAACTTCTAGAAAATTAGCTAGATATAAATCTTTAAGATCTAAAGTTGAACATCCCTCTCCTAAGTATCATGGTGAAACTCAACCAATAATATCTCCAGATTTTCATCAAAATTCCCCAGAAGTTCAGTATTTGATAGAAAAGTTAGAGAGAGTATCCATTTCTGCTGAAAATCCTGAAACTTCTCAATCATTTGAGATTAGTGTTTCATCTTCTTTACAACCTAGACGAATATTAACTTGATTAGAAACTCAAAATATAGGAATCCATCATTTTGAGTTTACTATCAATACTTCTCAAAGGAAAACAAATAAGACTGAATCAGAGTCAATCGCCAGCGAGGTCTTATCCATTAATTCACTCCATTCACCTCCATTACCTCCAATCGCTTCTACATCTTCCATTCCAACAATCAGTGCTACTTAACTAGTTCTAGTACTCATACTACTATTCCTTCAACTAGTTCTAGCACTCAGCCCGCCTCTTCTTCAACTCAAACTCAATCCATCACATCCACCCAAGGTCCAATGGCAAGCCAAGTTCCTCCACCAAATGCACAACCATGGAAAAATCCAGGTGTTGTAAAAAATCCTGCTCCTCTTCATCCTCTTCCAAAATACCCTGAAAGATGGTTACCTAAAATTAATCATGATGATGGTCTTCCAGCAGAATAACACATCCATAATTACATGTTAGCCATCAATTTAAAAGAGGTAACTGAAGAAGACTATGTAGTAAGACTATTTCCAGATACTCTCACAGGATCTGCAGGATCCTGGTATTTCTCATTACCTATCCGCTCTATAACTAGCTAGAATATGTTCGAAGAACAATTTTTGGCTAAGTTTGGATATGGCAGGACTAATGCATTGCTCATCAACGATCTATCAAATATAAAGGCGAAAACGAGAGAGAAAATAAAAGAATTCAATTCCAGATTTTATAAATTAGTCAATAAAATCCCTACTACATTATTCCCTGGTGCAGAAGTTAAAATTGACTGGTATATTTCTTCTCTCCCATCTAATCTAGCCATTTTTTTTAATAGAGAAAAATTGCCAACATTAGCAGAAAATATGAAGGAATATTTATCTATAGAGAAACGCAAAATTTCTCTTGAAAAGAAGAATTCCCAAGAGGACAGGAAATCTAAGAAAGTATCCTTCAAAGATGATCCAAAGAAAAAGCCACCAAAAGACCCTTTTGAGGTAGAAGGTCTTCATAAAGTTTTAAATACTGTGACAAATAAAATAACAGATATCAAAAAGCAAGTTGCCAAAAGTTCCAGTTCAAAGAAGACTTTCAGGAATTTCAAGAAAAATAAGTCTTCTAATTTTCAGCTGCCCAATATCATATCTAATGTTGAGTCTGATCAAGAAACAAATGATGAGAAAACAGAAGAAGAAGAAACTGAAGTAGAAGAAGAAGTTGAACTAAATGGAATGTGGGATTTTATCCTACCAAATGATGAGCAACAAGAAGCTTTACATGTAAGTACAAGGAGCAAGAATACCACTGAAGCAATGTAGCCAAATCAAAAACAGAAGAACTCAATGCCTACTAAAGACAAAAAAATAAGTAAAAAGTCTACATCTAAGGCTACACAAACTAACCTTGCTACTTCAGATGTTCCACCTACATCAAAGACAATGGTAGTCTCTGACACCATAGAATATAATGTAGTTGAAGATATGAAAAAGACCAGGGCCAACATTTCAATTCATGAACTTACCAAGCTAAAACAACAGCAAAATATTTTACTTAGAGATTTGAATGAAGTTCCTGCTTCATCCTTACTTGCATCAGTAGTAGTTCATGCTGCTAATCAAATGGGTAAAACTCCTTCTCTTTCGACTAAAATAGATGCTACAGATCTGATTATGATAGGTGATCGATCTATTTTTCATAGTCCTCCATTTATTTTAACCTATGAGATCTATAATAAGAACATCCACAATTGTTTAATAGACTTAGGGGCTTCGTCTATTATCACGCCAAAATTAGTATGTGCTAAGTTGAACATAACTCCTTAGAGTTTTCATGTTCATATGGTACAACTTGATAGAACAAAAGTAAAGGTTGTAGGAGAAATAAATTATGTCTCTATCAGATTGTCATCAAACCCTAAGGTTTCCCAGATAATTGATATATTGGTGGCTGATATTCCTGAATTTTATGGTTTAGTATTAAGCAAAGACTAGTCTGAGAAGCTTCATGTATATTTCGTAACAGTTTGGTCACATATGTGGCTACCCCACAATGGAAATCTAAACCAAATTTAGGTAGACCAAGAGAAATTCATGAAACATACAATAACTGATCTTGAAGGAATCAATGAACTAGTAGCATTCAATAATAATAATATTGGAAATTACTCGGCAGAATCATTTCTTGGAAATTTTAATGCTCAACCATCACTCTTTTTCGATAATGCGGTTATCTCTCAAATTGAAATTCTTTCCCAGACAGACACTTCTAAGTGTAAAAATTTTGTAAATAAACCAGTAGTTAACTCTTTATTTTGGATTCTTTATTTTGATGGCTCTAAATCAGAAGATGGTGCAGGAGTTGGTTACATTTTAATAAGCCTGGAAGGAGAGAAAACTATGTTAGCCTGCAAACTCGAATTTGATTGCACAAACAATATAGCAAAATATGAAGCATTAATTCAAGGTTTGTACAAAGAAATTGACCTTAACAATAAATATCTGAAGGTACTAGGAGATTCAGAAATCATTGTCAAACAAATAATAAATAATATCCATTGTCATTCTGGACACCTTAAACATTATCAATCATTAGTCCAGGAATTGACTTCTCATTTCTTAGCTTTCAATATTTCCTTTGTACCTAGAATACAAAATGATAGCGCGGATTTTTTGGCTAATGTAGCATCAAAATTAATTCCATCTCAAGAATTTAGTCCTGATAGGTTTTCCATTGAATTGATTTTAGACCATCTTTTCTTGATAATATTACTAATTGGAGAGTCTTTATTCATGATTTTTATGTCATAGATTTCCTTACATCTGAAGGATCTTATGATAATCAAATTCTAGATGAAAATAAACATGATACTCATATTAAGGAAGAACATGATGAAAATCCAATTCCTAAGTCAGTTATCAAAGTAGAAGACCTTTATGATTTAAAATATAGGTTTAAAAGAGTTAATAATTCTGAAATTCAAAGTTCAACCTTAAGATTTGAGTTAGTAAATCTTGGAACCGATGATAAAGCACAAAATGTCAAATTAGGTCTTGGTCTATATTCTGATGAAATATTATCATTTGTTAAGTTATTAAGCACTTACAAAATTATTTTTTCTTAGGATTACACTGATCTTAAAACATATGACACTTTTGTTATTCAACACACTATTCCTATGATTTCAGATGAGAAACCAATAAAGCAAAAGTTGGGGAAAATTCGCCCTAATCTTGAAAATAAAATCAAAACAGAGTTTGAATAAACTCCTCAAAGCTAAGATCATCTTTCCAATTAGACATTCAAAATGGGTTTCAAATTTGGTTCCTATCAGGAAGAAAAATGGTGACATTAGGATTTGTATTGCTTTCAGAAATTTGAATAAAGCATGTAAGAAAGACAATTTTCCATTACCAACCATGGAACAAGTACTGCAGACTGTAGTTGGTTTAGAACTTATGTCTTTTCTATATGGTTTTTCAGAATATAACCAAATCCTGGTACATCCAGATGATAGATTAAAGACTACATTTAGGACTAAGTGGGGAACTTATGTCTATCAAAAGATGTCATTTGGGTTAATCAATGCAGGTGCCACTTTTCAAAGAGTCGTGGACACAGCTTTTAGATGAATCATTAACAAGTCAGCAGTTATTTGTCTATATGACATTACAATATTTTTTAGACAAGAAACCAATCATGCAAATGACCTAAAACAAGTCTTTGAGCGATGTAAAAAGTATGGAATTTCATTAAACCCAAAAAAATCATATTTTTCTCTAGATGAAGGAAAAATTTTAGGATTCAATGTGTCTAAAAAGGGTATCTATATTGATCCTGAAAGAATTGAAGAGATTAAAATGATTCCTTTCCCTCATAATAAGAAAACTATGCAATCATTCCTAGGACAGATAAATTTTTTAAAGAGATTTGTCCCTAACTTTTCACAGATAGTTTTACGTTTACAATCAATGATTAAGAAAAATTCAGTCTTCAAGTGGGGACATAATGAAAGAGAAGCATTTGATTTAATCAAACAATCTATTATCAATGCTCCATTCTTGACTACTCCCAGTTTTCTTAATCCTTTCACTTTATATACATTCTCATCAAATACACCTTATCTGCAGTCTTGACACAACTCAATGACCAGCAAATTGAAGCACCAGTATCATTTTTTAGTTCAAATTTACAAGGTGTAGAATTGAACTACTCATCTGTTGATAAACAAGCATTTGATTTCTTCAAAGCTATAAAGCATTTTAGGCCATTTCTCATCAAAATTCATACCAAGATAATAGTTCCATTCTTTGCAATAAGGAAATTATTTATGCAAAGGTAACTAGGAGTTAAAAGGGCTAACTGGGTTACTGCTTTACAAGAATATGATGTAGAAATTAGGCCTTATAAAATTATTAGAGGTCAAGGTTTTTGCAAAATACTAATAGGAGCATCCCATTTATCATCAGAGGTAGATTCAGGTAATGATGTGCAAGTGTCAGAGGTAAGCCTCAACGATGCTCAGTCTCAATACTTTGATCTCAAGTTTTATTTGAAAAATGGATACACCCCAACACAACTCAGTTATAAAACAACACGTGCTTTGAGATTGAAAGCCAAGAAATATGAAATGATCAATGATGTATTGTTTAGAATAAATTTTGATTCTGTGTTATTAAGATCCTTAGAGAAAACTGAAGCAGAAATTTTTTTGCAGGAACTCCATGATGGACCAGCTAGAGGACATTTTGGAGGGAATACAACAGCACATAAAATCCTACATGCAAGTTATTATTGGCCAACACTTTTCACAGATGCTCATGAATATGCAAGAAAATGCAAAGTTTTTCAAAATGCATATGGAAGACAAAGAAAACCAGCTTTCCCATTACATCCAGTTAATATTGTACAACCATTTGAACAATGGGGATTAGATATAATCGGTGAGATCTTTCCTAACTCTTCCAAACAGCATAAATACATTCTCACAACTACTAATTATTTTACCAAATGGGTGGAAGTAATTCCACTAAAGGTAGCCAATTCTGAGAATATTATTGAGTTCATTAATCAGTTTATCATAACTGGTTTTGGTTTACCTACTGCTTTAATGTTTGATAATGCATCTTATTTCTGAGGAACTGTTATGATAGAATTTGTTATCAAAATATATTTTAAACTTAAATATTATGCTAATTATTATCCGCAAGGAAATGGTTTAGCAAAATCAACAAATAAAACCTTATCAGAATCATTAAATGAATTGTTAACCAAAACTAACAAAATTGGCAAAAATCATTGGCATTTTTTCTTTGGGCAGATCGAATAAATCAGAAGGCCTCAAATGGCACTTCTCCATTTAATCTTGTTTATGGGCAGAAGTTGTTCTTCCTACCAATGTAGTTATTCCTTATCTTTCCTTAGTTCAATTTATTGATGAATCCCCTTCTTCTTCTTTGCAAGTAAGACAATTTCAAATCCTTAAGCTTAAAGAAGAAAGAGAAAAAACTAAAGTTACTCATGCACATCATCAACACTTAGTTAATGCTTCATTTGATACAACTTCTATCACTCCAAAAAAATTCCAAATTCGTGACCTGGTATTGAAATGGGATAAAGCACATGAGGAAAAAGGTAAACACACAAAATTCCAAAGACTGTGGCTAGGTCCATTTCAAATCATTGAAGAAATAGGCCCATCACCATTTTTATTACAAGATCTATCAAGAAAAAGAGATTCTTTGCATGTTAATGGGAAGATTTTAAAGAAATATTTTTCATAGGAGGTAACCCCTTCTATTTCCTGTATATTACTATCATTTCTTTTTCTTAGGAAAATAAAAGTTGGATAGTATGGATTTTTGCATTTTCAAATAAAAATCTCTGAGAATAATTTTTGAATTATCGCTTCTAGAAATAAGAATTGTTAAGGAAACAATCAAAATATTTGAATATCAAATAGATTTTATTTCACTGAAAAATGAAAATTCACTGAAGTTATTTATTCTTTTATGAACTCTCATATTTATAAAGAATGTTTATTCTATTATCATTCAAGAAAAGAATATTTAACATAGTAAAGACTCCTTTACAGATAAGCAATCTTAAACTCTAAAAATTATCTTCCAGAATCCTCAAAAGGATCAATGATTCACCCCATCTGACAAGCTTTTCAATTTTTCAAAAAGTAATTCAAAATTTACGCTAAAAATCTTAGAAAATAATAAATCTCATCAAGATCTTGTTTACCATATTCATAGGGAAATAGTTGAATTGACATTACCAACACTGCCTACCAAAACAGGGTAATGACTTGAGATTATATCAAAAGGCAACGGGTCTCATCAAGAGCCAGCTTGATCAGTTTAATTACAACCAGTGAATGGCATTGTCAATATTTGGTTACCAAGCCAAGACAATGGCTTTTAAGTGATTATATGTATATATATATATGCCAAAAAGAAAACTAGTTCCAAAAGAGATAAAGTATACAAAATTGAACTTATTTTTTAAAGATTGTAAGAGTAACTGGATGGGACAATGAATCATTGTTGGGTAAAAGGTAACCCTGCCAAAAGCTTAAATTTCCTATTGGATCATAGGCTCTACCTGTGATAAAAGAGTATATATTTATAAAGCTAATATGAACGATCCACCTGCTACATATTTTTGAACTTAGTAAAGTCTTATATAGATATTCATACTTTCATTTTTAAAGATGAATTATTATGAATTATAATCAAGTAAGATTTTATTGCTTAAGTGAGATAATGTTTATTAAAATTCATTCTTGCAACTATTTGTTATTTTGAAAAGTTTTAGAAATTTAAAAAAACCAATCAGAGATAGTTGGTTCTCCCAAGTGAATCGTCAATTGTTGTACTATACAACACCCCCCATTTATTTTAATAAATGGGTACCCTTTAAAAATAATAAATATAAATTTATGAGCATTTTTCATTTTATCCCAAGTCTAAAAAAACTTTAGGAATAAAGGGTTTTCCCTTTTCGCTTTGATTTCAAAAGTGCTCATCGCAAATCGCAAAACTCACAAGTCGATTAAGTTAAAACATATATAAGTATTGTGAATTGCGATATGTGCTTTAACCTTTTCAGAGTTATATAAAATACCCGTTGCAAATTCTTTAAAAATCCCTTTAAAGATAAATCGCATCTCACCTTTTAAAAATGAACAATCTTATAGAAATTCAGTAAAAATTGTAATGAGTCGGACCCAACAAAATAACAAAAGAATAATTATAAGTATCCAAAAGTCTGATAAAGCACAAAAACATGAGTCTTCAGTGCATTTCACGTTTCACAACGAGAAATCAAATGGAAAATTTTATTACCACCAAAAGTTGCGATGTGTGATTTGTGTAGATCGTATTTCACGAGATTCATCGGCGAAAAAAAAAACATAACTATTAGTAACTGTTAAAAGTTGTGATGTGTGATATTAACACCTTTACTCAATTGCGTGAAATGATTCTTATTTAATCAACATGTTTTAAGATCTAACGTCTTAGATTGATAGATTATACATATTACATAAAGGTGTGTAAGAGATTTGATGAGAAGAGTTATGGGTTATTAACGACATTTAATGGGTGCAGGTTTAAAATATTGATATCTGCTTCAAGCGTGTTTTGAATAATAGAGCGCCGAATTTTGATTATGATGCTTTAATTTTATCTTCTCTCCATTCATATCATATCTGAATTTACTCTTATTAACTTGAATTCAAGAAACCACCTAATGGAGTGGGAATAGATGGAATGACAAAGAAAGCAAGGAAATTGCCCAAAAATCCGTTGTAGAAGACTCGGACGTGCCGCCATTATTCTCAGATATAACCTCCAACAAGGATTGTGGTTGTTCTTCATGGGAAGAAATGTACCGCCTTTTTTAGGAAGAACAACCAAGTTAAATAGTCAAAATAGCAACAACAGATGCGACAGTTTCCTCAGGCTCGTCCTACTTTGACGTTGCATTTTCATTCCTTCACAGAATAGCAATGAGACCAAAGATTTTACCCTACACATATATTGTGAAATGGGTTATTGATAACCTTAATATAGTATATATATCATTCAATAATTATAAGATGAAGAGTATTGGTTCGTTCATTGCAGAAGATCTAAGGATAATGTATCACTTTCCCATGCCGCAGAAGAATTATGATAAAGCTTTTGTCCAAAGCTTTATGAATAATAATACAGACCTTATGAAATTCATTAAGGGATGGAAAGAAGATCAAGTAAAGTTGAAGCGAGATAAATTTGTTACGTACCCAATAGCACAACTACCTTCCCCTTACTGTTACACTATTGGAATGCTATGTATATTGTTTGCAAAACAAGATACCACCAAGTTTTCCATAGAATGGGTCCCCTTTATTAACGTAATTGTTAATTCCTCTATTAGGAATTGGGAAAGTATTATGTCTGATAATTTGGCCATAACTATCATGGATTACAGAAGAAAAAGAAGTGTTTCCATTAGATTTACACCTCTCTTCTACATGAGTGCTTACATTATGGATACAATTTGATTTTGTTCAAGCTTTCCTATCATGGGATGGAAATGGACAACCCAAGACCCCACTCCAATTCATATTTACCATAGAGCCCTTTGGGAATCTGATTTTCATTTACATTTCCATAAAATTTTCAATGGAGTAATGTTACCAATTCATCAGATTATGTTTAATGAAAAATCCCCAAGGATTTCTAAGGAGGCTAGCACAAACATTTTACCAGTTGCTAGATGGTTTGCTTAAGAGAATTTCACATCTCAGATTTATTGGGAGTTATTCTTCTCCCCATGTTTTTCCCTATTATGTTCCTGATAAGCTCCTAGCAAGAGAAATTGCCTACCAACTCTTACTAAGTGGCGTTTCCAAACAACTCAAAGATTCCAAGAAGGCCATTTGGCCTACTTTTCCTTTATAGTGCGACACTTTTTCCCTTTTCGACATTGGTCATGCATTCAAAGAAATTTCAAATTTCACTTCATTAAATTTGGCTCTAATGCCAAAGAAGCCATTTGATACTAATAATGTGGTTAATAATTTCACCACTGAGCTTAAATTGAAACCTTTATTAAATGAGAAAGATATGTTTGACGATTTGTTTGAAGGTGTGGAGAAGTTCACATATATATTGAAAAATGCATCTAGTCAACTCAGTAAAACAGATTTTGAGGCTTTCCGGGTATATAGAAGTAAAAGGCTAAAAACATTCCCTTTGGACTTATTATTTATTGAAGATGTCAACATGCCTACTCCCGGTATTAGTCTCGAATAATGAGGCCAAGGATATGTCTGAAGATGAATCTCAAGAGAAATTAAATTATGAGTCATAAAAATGACCACATCACTCTCAGAAATCAGATCACTCTGATAATGAATCTAAGAGCAAGAATGAGAGCCCTGAGAAAGGAATCGAGAAGGTGATTAAAGGTATTGAGATGCAATTTGAAAGAGAAACTAATGGAGTTGAATCATCTTCTCAAGAAGTTCAGCATATCCAGAATACACCCAAGAAGACAGAGAAGCCTCAATCAAAATATTTGAAGAAAGAATGGGAGAAGTTTTCTAAGGCACTCGAAACACCACCACCACCAAATCCTAATGCTAATGAATCAACAAGTTTCCAAACTCCATAGCAGTCCAATAATTTACTGGAAATAGAAATGCCACTACAACAGTTACCAGAAGATCATGATCATGAGATCATCTTGGCACACCCTACAGAACAAATTGTTTTAAATATTGAAGAAATTATTCCACTTGATGTCTTCTACAGCCCGAATCGTAAGGTTGTAGTTAAAAGAATAAAGAGAAGGAGAATTGATGAATCAATTTCAAATCTTATGGATGAATCTGTAGATGTTCTATGGAAAGATCCTGTGGCTGATCCTACAGAGCATTTGACTAAGTTATCACAGTTCGTAGGAGCATATGCTACTGCTCCCATTGACCAAGCTACATAAGTTCAACTTCTACTTAAGCAAAAAGAAGACAAAGTCCAAGAACTGGAGAAATTGCTAGAACAGGAAAATTTTAATTCCAGTAAGCATATGAATTAAAGATGGCTCAATTTCAAAAAGACTTTAATAGATTGGAGTTGCAGCATTAGGTGGAGATTACAGTGAAAGAAACACAGCTTGAAGCGGAAATGGACAAATTGAAAATTCAACCTCAGGTAGAGCAATTCATAAAAGAAGCACAGTGGAAGAAAATTACAGAGTTGCAAGTGGAAATTATTAAAAAGATAAATAATTTTGATCAAGAAAATTACTGGAATTTTCTAATCAAACCTTATCATCGGTGCGTAACTCTACATTCGTTAACTGATTCTACAAATAAATCACATCCAGCACTTTCGAACTCAATATTTAAAGGCCAAATTAGATCAGGAATTACATAGCCAGCATAGTAAAGCCAATGGTGGATATTTTTCAACTCTGAGATCAAATGCGCAAAGATGATCAACCCACATAATCATGTTGCTATTTTATTTTCTATATTGTAGTTTAAGTTTACTCCTTACGAGGATGGTTGTTTGAAACCTCCTCCATTTTTTATGTAATAATCTATTTTAAATATATTGTAGTTTAGTATTACCCTTCTCATGCATTTAGAGAAGGGTCCAAAAATTTGTCAAAAACATTTGCAAAGAATGCACTTTTGTAAGTTTGTGAATGCCTTGATGAATTAATGAAACGAAATATGTTATCTTTTGACATTTGAAGCAATTTAACTGAAGTTTCACTATTGCACTATTTAAATTTCTTGAAAGTGAAGAGGAACAAAAAACTATTGTCAGTTTGAATTAGTAGAACCTCGTATATATGGTACTTCTACACATTATATTAAGTTTTTCTTTTTAGATTGATAGTGATTGTTTATCTGCATTATATATTTAAACTGTCATCATAAGTGAATGTTAAATGCACTTCTTTACTAATATTTGTTTATGATTCCTTATCTGATATATAATCAAACATATAAATGTGATATACATTTCACAATTCTTTTGATTAAAATATTTTTTTGAAAGAATTATCGTTACATAATTTTCATCTCTTTAAACTTTTAAATAATATTCGTTACTAATAGTTGGAAGATATCTTTTTAGATCGCATAAAGGAATGAACACCCCGGGTACATAGTAGAATAGATAGATTAAATAAATGTATATGATAGATTAAATCATTTCTGATTTGCATGTTATATAAACAAAACACACCCAACATCATCCTTATTGGGAAATTGGTCCCTTTATCCCCAATCGGAGCCACCATACT
Source organism: Pinus albicaulis (assembly GCA_034641835.2). Lineage (NCBI taxonomy): Eukaryota > Viridiplantae > Streptophyta > Pinopsida > Pinales > Pinaceae > Pinus > Pinus albicaulis. The sequence goes on from CM076575.1 coordinate 1,927,285,440, forward strand.
AAATGCAAAAAGGACTTTCTCTAAGGTACGTACTGGGTGGTTTTCCCCCATGTTGTTGTAAAAAAATTCTAAGGCTTCAAAGGGAGATCTTGGCTCCAAAATAAGAACCTCAGGATGTGGAGTAGCCACAAGCATAGGAATGGATAGTGGAAGCATCCACTCATGCAGGGTCATCCACTAGAGATGGAAGGAAGCACACCAGAGAGGCTGACAGGTTTTTTCTTGATGCTAGAGAGAATGTGGGAGCACCCACATCACAGCGTAGGTAGAGAAGATCCCCAGAGCATTACACTGACTACATGGCTCTTATGAGCGAATGTGTAGTGATAGAGCCATCCTCTTTTGAGGAAGTAGTGAAGCAACAAGTTTGGGTTTGTTGGGGCCCTTGTTTTGAAACTTCAAATATTTTGAGTTGCAGCTAGTACGTGGAAAAACGCAACCACGGTAGCCGAAAAGGTGTCAAGGTTTTGAAGGAGCAAAGGATAGGTGTCGCGGCTGTTGCAAGAGCAAGCATAGATGGCGGAAGAGCGCGAAAGGAAACGAGCAGTGAACTCCCGATGAACAGAAAGAAACAGAAGACAGTCAAGTGAGAAGAAAGGAGGAACTGTCAATCACGCTGGTAGCAGAACAAATAGGCAGCCAGCCAGCGGGTAAGGAGGTTGGCGCAGATGGGAATAGGCAATAGGGAGCCGCAGGAGAGATCTGTCTATGTTGTATTTTTCTCCATTCCTCTGTGTTTCTTCATTTTCTCTCTATCCAATAGGATGTATTGTATTCTACTTAGTTTATGCTCACGCATCTGAGCCTTGTAATAGTTTGCCACTGATGGCCGATGATTAATATTTTCAGGAGTGTTATTCCGAGTATTTATTATGGTTTTGAATGAATGATTTGGCAAGCACCTTTTAAAATTTTATTTACTGTAAGTTTGAACGCTTTCCCGAGAGGTATATGTTATGGAACGTTGTGTTATGGTTGTTTATACTTTTAGCTTAGCTTTGATTCAACTGTATTGATGTTGTTGGGATGATACCGATCACAGTAAGGTCGTGGCATGCCTCGGGTGAGACTCTTTGCCCTTCGGAGCAGAGTGCAAATGCCGGCGTGAAACTAGACTACAGCAGAAAACCTTGTTGGCCCTCTAAACCTGAACCCGGGTCTTCTCTGCGAGACCTATTCTCTCGCCAACAAATGGTTCCGTTGTCGGGACCCGAAAATCCATTTGGGAGCTAGATCATGGTATCTCTTATCTTTGAAATAGAAATACGAAGCTAGTGGGATAACCACGTAGATTAGTTCATAGCTCAGTAGGCTAAGCTAAGACGACAGAAGGAGAAAACGACTAAAAACATGGTCCTATTCTTAGACTCTGCTAGTGATACCTATGAAATCTTTTGGGGAAAGTTCCCATAAGAACTCTATAACTGGTTGTGGAGGCTTCAAACCAAGACCATCAAAGAAAAGTTACGAAAGATCAATCGCAAGTGGGCACACGAGGATCTGGTGGCCCTTCATCAGTTAAACACTGATTTGACCCGAGCTGTAGATTTTTGGGTGGAATCTACCTTGGACGGATATATAGTGGAGTTTGCAGCCGAGTGCTGCCAGTCTTTCTCAAGAGCAGAAGATACCTTCAGATTCGGGTTAAGGGGGAAGCTGCTGAAGGAGATTCCTTTGTGGATCAAGGCATTGATGGTAGAAGAAGGATTGATGGGATTCCAAAAAGTAGATATGGAAGCGTAAACCCTCCAGTGCCGGGGGAAGGGAATAAGGGAGAGATGTTACAAGAACCGTGAGAAGGGGGAGTAGGAGTATGGATGTCGAGACCGCCAATAGGCTCAGGGAGCAATGATCACATCGGAGGGTGCAGATTGCAGAAAGGTGGCGAGAGAGGGTGATGAAGGAGTTGAAAAGACAAGAAAGCAGTCGAAATAACAAAGAGGAGGCGCCTCAAATGACAAAGGAAATGGAAGGTCAGGTGGGTCCCCATGATATAGGAGGGGCCATGAAAGAAGTGTGGCAGGTGTATAGGAGTCCAACCCAGATGGAGAAAGGAAATAATTCTAACGGAGAAGGTACAGACGTGCGCCCAAAGGAGGTGTCCGATGTGGAGATGCACATTACAATGGAGCAACTATTTCAAGAAAGGACGAAATCCATATCTCAAGGTATTTTTAGTCCCCACAGTTCAAGTAGCTCTAGTCCCAACCTTCCCCTGGGGCTCTACAAGCCCATAAGTAAAAAAAAATTTAAGTTACGTGAATTAAGTAGATTGCACAGTATTCAGTCTCTAACTGGAACACAAACTAGTAGTAGGATTGCTAGTAGCACCATCTGACAACCAGGATCCAATGGCTTCATTTTGGTAACACCTATTCAAGTGAACATGGCGGGATCACTTACCCAGTACCCAGAATTCTCTGGGAAGGGGAACGACGACGTCGAACAGCACTGGTACCTGTAGAAATTTTCTGAATAATGATTAATTATCCACCGAGACTATCCTGGTCACATACTATTTGAAATTCATACACAACACGTAATCTCTTCCACTCAGATCAACTCAGATCATCACACATGCGGAAATAAAATCAAGCGATAACACATCAAATCATCATACACATTAACACAGTATGTATGGGGAAAGCTTATAGATGAAAACCCCGCAGCTATTGTTTATATTATAATGGAGAAATCAAGTAACAAACTCAGTACAATACTCCTCACAAGTACTCAATACTTTCTCATACAGTTACTCACAATCTAGCTCAGTTTTGAACAGGTTACTGGTTCAAAACTCACCGCCAATTGCCTTGCCTCTATTGCGTGTTTCAATGCTATGGGATGGCCTCTTTATATAGATAAACCACCAACCTGAACTGCACAATCCTCATGGGCTTACTCCACCTATCTGTGTGTTGCAAATAGCAACAGTATAGTCACAACTGATAGCTAACTCCACCCTTTCATCTACCTCTTTCACTGGTCTCCACTGAACTGATCATGCACTGTAGTGAACTGATGTGTTCTTGAGTTGAATAATAAGTTACTAATTAATGAATTAAATAATATTTAATTCACTCCACTCATAACTAATTGATTAGCTAGTTAAACTAATCTCAACTAGTTCAACTAAAATAAACAGAACACAACTCCACTATCGGTCTCATTAACTCCTCCAAACTTCTGCCACTGAAGTCCAACTGAAGTCAACCATGCATGATGCCATCAAACCCTTGGGAACCACGTGATTCCTCTGTCAGATGCATGAGCCACTTCTGTACCTCGAACTGAAGTGCTCCAAGAGAGTAAACTGAATTTTATAGTCTAAATATTATTAAGGGTAAATAATATTTGACTTCCCTATTTTAAGGAGAGGCAGTCTAAAAATAGACTTCGACCTATAGGTCCAAAAAATAGAGTCCCATCTATTTTTACCAACATGACCAATACTCCAAGAATAACATACTGCAATCCCCGGACCATGCTCCATATGTGTAAAAATAGACATAGTCTAAAAATAGATTTTGCGCCAGAATTTGCCTGCGGGCCCACTTAGTGAAGGCGACTTCATTTCACTAAGCTCCATCATCTTGCTGCATTTTCAACACTCCCTCTCAGCAAGATATGGATTATCTGCAACCCCTATCCTACCTCTGTGGAATTTGAACTTGCTCCTGGTGAGCGCCTTCGTCAGAATGTCGGCATCCTGATCCTCCGTGGGAACATATGAAAGCATCATGATTCTCCGCTGAACACAATCTCTGATATGATGGTACCTGATGTCGATATGTTTGGACCTATCATGAAATATTGGATTAGCCGAGAGCTTGATGCAGCTCTGGTTATCACAGTAGATCACTGTAGGCTCCAAATGCAACCTGAACAAACCTGCGAGGATCTTCCTCATCCAAATAGCCTCACATGCAGCCAAGCTTGCTGCCATGTGCTCGGCCTCTGCTGAACTGAGTGCCACGGATCTCTGCTTCCTGCTGTACCAGGAAACTGCTGTCGACCCAATGCTGAAAATACCTCCAGATGTGCTCTTACGGTCCGTTGGGCTCCCTGCCCAATCTGCATCAGTGAAGCCAGAAAGCTTCGCTCCATCCTCTTGTCTGTACCATAGACCATATCCCGATGTGCCACTAAGATAACGCAATACATGCTTGCCTGCCTTCCAGAAGAGCTTGGTAGGCTTAACCATAGCTTGCGAAAGCTGGTTAACAGCATAGCATATATCGGGTCATGTATTGACCAGATACATAAGCGACCCCACCAACTGTCGATAGACAGTGGCATCCACTACCTCCGCTGAAGTAGCATCCTCCTTCCTCCAACCACCGGGAAGAGGAGTGTCAACAGGCTTGCAGCCTTGCATGTTGAACCTCTCCAGAATCTCCCGGGCATACTTGCCCTGAGAAACAAACAGTCCTCCGCTGCGCTGCCAAATCTCCAATCCCAGGAAATAATGAAGGATGCCCCAGTCCTTCATCTCAAACTCTCGTGCAAGATCCTCCTTGCATGAAAGTATCAACTGCTCATCGCCAGTCAAAATCAGATCATCTACATACAGTACGATGATCAACAGCTTCCCCTCCACCACAATCTGGTACAGGTTTGGATCCGCCTCACTCTTGGAGAATCCAGGCCCGGTGAAGTAGCTGTCTATCCGAGTGTACCAAGCACGAGGTGCTTGCTTCAGCCCGTACAGTGCTCTCTTGAGTCGGCACACATGCGACTCACTGCTGAAGATCTCAAAACCTTCAGGCTGCTCTATGTACACCTCTTCCTCAATAACTCCATTGAGGAACGCGGTCTTCACATCCATCTGATGAATGTGCCACCCCATCTGCGCTGAGAGAGCAAGGATCGTCCGTATGGAAGAGTACCTTGCGACAGGTGCAAAAGTCTCCTCATAGTCAATCCCCTCGATCTGTGAGAAGCCCCGGGCGACAAATCTCGCCTTGTACTTCTCCACACTCCCGTCAGCCGCCTGCTTCACCTTGTAGATCCATCGTGAACCTACAACTGATTTCCCAACCGGTCTTGGGACAATCTCCCATGCTCTGTTCCTGATGATCGAATCATATTCTTCGATCATGGCATCAACCCATGCGGGTTCCTCCACAGCTTCCTCAAAAGAGGATGGCTCTGTCACAACACATTGACTCATAAGAGCCATGTATCCAGTGTACCGATCCGGTGACTGTCTCTGTCTGCGCTGTGCTGTGGGTGGTCCTACAACCTTCTCTGCATCCCGAGCCAGTCGCTCAGCTTCTGTAGTGCGCATGCGCCCTCTGATGGTTGGCGCTGCCTGGGTGGTTTCTTCCACCTCCTGAACCTCCTCTTGTGGCTGATCCACATCCGGAAGCTCCTCCTTAGGAACTAACAGCTCCTCATCTGCATGCGAGTGTAGCTCCCTCTCAAGCGAACACTGCATGGCTTTCTCCGCCTGAAATTTTATATCCCGTCGCACAACAGTCTTGCGACTGTCTGGCACATACACTCGATAGTTATGAGGTGTATCAGTGTACCCACAAATATTCCAACTTCAGCAGTTGGATCCAGCTTCCTTCTCGCATCCTTCGTCACATGCATGTAGACAGGAGATCCGAAAATCCGCAAATGGGAAATATCAGGCCTCTTGCCAGAATAAGCCTCCTCTGGTGTACTCATGCCAAGAACCTTGTGAGGACAACGGTTATGCACATACACTGCTGTATTGCATGCCTCAGCCCACAAGTGAAGGGGTAGGCCCTGATCATGCAACATCGCCCGTGCAGCACCCACGATCGTTCTGTTCTTCCGCTCAGCCACCCCGTTCTGCTGTGGGTTGTGGGGTGCGATGAGCTCTCTCCGAATCCCTTCTACGCTGCAGAACTCCTTGAATTCAGCCGAGATGAATTCACCACCGTTATCACTCCTTAGAGCAATCACCTTCTTCCCCGACTCCTTCTCGACCAGTGCTTTAAACTCACAGAACTACGCGAATGTATCGCTCTTCTTCTGCATGAAGAAGATCCAGCACTTTCGAGAGAAATCATCAACAAAGATCACATAATACCTGTGCTTTGCTGTCGAAGCAACTGAGAAAGGACCACACACGTCTGTGTGATCTCTCTCAAGGATCGTCGTGGCGCGACTATCCTTCTCGTGAAAGGTGGCTTTCACATACTTCCCTAAAGTACACCCCTTGCACTGATCTGACTGCGCAAGAGTGCCCTTAGGAAGCCCAGTAGAAATCTGCTGCAGAATCTTCAAAGCTCCATGGTGAAGGTGGTCCAATCTCCTGTGCCACAGTTCGCCCTCATCATCCCGGCTCACCACTTCTCCCGCTTTGCATGCCATAGCTGCGCAGCCATCTACCTGCAACTGATAAAGGTTCTTGGTTCGAACCCCTATCTTCCGGGTCTCTCCAGTAGTCTTACTGTGCAGGAAGGCTTTTCCTTCGATGAAGACCACATCATACCCCTTATCCTCCAACATCGCCACAGAGATCAAGTTCTTCTTCAATCCAGGTACATGCATGACATCCTTCAATACAAAGGGTTTACCAGACTCCCTCTGAAAGGATACGGTACCGATACCAGTCGCACTGTATCTACCATCATCGCCCATCTCGATGTGCACACCCAAATCTTTGTCCTCCAGATCTGAGAACAACTCCCGATCTCCCGTCATATGAAATGACGCACCGCTGTCCAAGAACCACACCGATCCCAGCATACTTGAAACTAAGCATGCAATCAGTGAAACTTTGACAACCAACCCCACACTTCCCAGCTCATCTCTGCACTGAGTGAACTTCGTGAGGTATTTGGCGATGCTGTCGCCCTTCTCCATCTTGATGTTCCTGAGCTTATCTTTGAGCGCCAGCTTCCTTTGGTCACTCTTACTCTTGAATAGATCCGTCAAAGCTTTCCACATTAAATATGGAGTAGCCTTTCCATGCAGGCTAGATACAATATGATCCTTGACGCCCTCCAACAGGATCCTTCGACATTTCGCCATCTTCTTTTGCCAGACTTCGACTTCAGCAGGATCAGTGGGCTTTTGGACATCCATATCTACGAACTCCTTCAAACCATTATCTTCTAATACTGCTTCCATGCGATCCTTCCATGCAACATAATTCGAACTGCCTTCAAGAGCATATTCGAGTCGCAAACCGTTGAAAGACATTTTCAACACCGGCACCAAGAAAACAAAACTACTGCAAAATTTCGAATTCCACCTCAAAGCTCAGCCGCTCTAGATCGTGAGAACAAATTATTTCTAGCACAGAGATCGACTGCAAGGGGCGTTTACCAGACCTTTCACTTTCCGAAGAAAGATGAATCCGGAGGCTACCTGGCCCGCATGCAGACTCTGTCTACTGAAATAAGTTTGTAATCACTGTGATGATCAATCTGAACTTCAATAGCTCTGATACCATGTAGAAATTTGCTGAATAATAATTAATTATCCACCGAGACTATCCTGGTCACATACTATTTGAACTTCATACACAACACATAATCTCTTCCACTCAGATCAACTCAGATCAACTCATATCATCACACATGCGGAAATAAAATCAAGCGATAACACATCAAATCATCATACACATTAACACAGTATGTATGGGGAAAGCTTATAGCTGAAAACCCCGCAGCTATTGTGTATATTATAATGGAGAAATCAAGTAACAAACTCAGTACAATACTCCTCACAAGTACTCAGTACTTTCTCATACAGTTACTCACAATCTAGCTCGGTTTTGAACAGGTTACTGGTTCAAAACTCACCGCCAATTGCCTTGCCTCTATTGCGTGTTTCAATGCTATGGGATGGCCTCTTTATATAGATAAACCACCAGCCTGAACTGCGCAATCCTCATGGGCTTACTCCACCTATCTGTGTGTTGCAAATAGCAACAATATAGTCACAACTGATAGCTAACTCCACCCTTTCATCTACCTCTTTCACTGGTCTCCACTGAACTGATCATACACAGTAGTGAACTGATGTGTTCTTGATTTGAATAATGAGTTACTAATTAATGAATTAAATAATATTTAATTCACTCCACTCATAACTAATTGATTAGCTAGTTAAACTAATCTCAATCAGTTCAACTAAAATAAACAGAACACAACTCCACTATCTGTCCCATTAACTCCTCCAAACTTCTGCCACTGAAGTCCAACTGAAGTCAACCATGCATGATGCCATCAAACCCTTAGGAACCACGTGATTCCTCTGTCAGATGCATGAGCCACTTCTGTAGCTCGAACTGAAGTGCTCCAAGAGAGTAAACTGTTGTTTAGAGTCCAAATATTATTAAGGGTAAATAATATTTGACTTCCCTATTTTTAGGAGAGGCAGTCTAAAAATAGACTTCAACCTCTTCGACCTATAGGTCACAAAAATAGAGTCCCATCTATTTTTACCAACATGACCAATGCTCCAAGAATCTCAAACTGGAATCCCCGAACCATGCTCCATATGTCTAAAAATAGACATAGTCTAAAAATAGATTTTGCGCCAGAATTTGCCTGCGGACCCACTTAGTGAAGGCGACTTCATTTCACTAAGCTCCATCATCTTGCTACATTTTCAACAGTACCTCTGCGAGGCCATATGGAGGGCATGACAGACACCAGATGTTGGGAAGTTGATAGAATTTCAGACCACCCTTAGGGAGAGAGATATATGCTGGTTTATGAAATGGTCGGAAGCTCACCCAAATCCAGCGATGGCAAATGTAAAGAGGGATTTCATTAAATAATTCAAACTACCCCAAACAGACGAACAAGGCCTGTCAGAGATGTGGGAAATCAAGTAGCGAGAGGGAGAAACTGCTTGGGAATTGATGCGGAGATTAAAGGATGCAGAACTCAGCTATCCAATTGATCCAAACCATCAGAGGGACTGGTTCATTAAAGCTTTACTACCTTTGACCTGAACTCCATTGACTCAATAAAGGATCGACACATTGCAGGACGCACTAGAGCAGGAAATGAAGATAGAAGCCATGGCGGGTTACTCGCAAGAGTTCAAGGGAGGCGCAGTGGTACAGGACCCATCGATAATGGGCTTGCAGCATCAAATAGCCATTCTGACAGAAAAACTCAAGGAAATTCAACCCATGCGACCAGTAAGACTAAATGTATGGTGCATGCATTGTCTCGTGGAGGGACATGTGGCAACGGAATGTCCCCAGTTGCAAGGCAAAAACGTGGGGACATCAGTCCCAGGGGCATAAGTGGATCCACCACTAGGAGGGGTCACGCAAATAAACAACCAAGGGATATATCCACCGCAACAGAAATAAACAAGGTTCCCTACACAACAAAGTCCAGCCACCCATGAGTATTGTGAAATATGCAAAAGTATGGGCCATCAACCTCGCCTGTGTCTGATCTTACAGAAATATTCTAATGTTCCAAATAATATATACTGTGAATTCTTCCTCAACCACCCACAGCACAGAGCAGTGCCGAGCACTGGACGCACTGGCGGAGTAGCTGGACCAGCCTTCTTACAGAGTAAACAAAGCTACCCGAGGAAGAGGAGGAGGCATGAAAGGAGGCCGAGCAGGAGGTAGAGGTCCAGTAAGATGCTATAACTGTGACCAGGAAGGACATGTAGCTAGAGAATGTCCACTCCCTAGGATACCCTGGTGTTCTCAGTGCCAGGTTAACACACACGCAATAGAATATTTCCCGGAGCTTATCAAAAGATGGGAGGAAAGAGCTAGACGGAGGGGGGTGAATCTAGTAAATACAGAACCCAGGCTAATGGGAACTCAGACAATACAAGACGTGGCCATAGTGACAAGAGGTGGAAAAAGAACGAGGGAGGATGTGCGTGCTATAGACCCAATAAAATTGATCAGGCCAGCATCCCCAAAGCTCTTGATCAAACTAGAACGACAGAAACAATTTTTCCAGGAAGCAGCAGAAACATTTTCCCAATTGGGGGGAAACAAAGGAATCAAGTTACAGAAAACTCAAGAAGAAAATGGAACCCAGAATACTTCTGAAGCTTTGATCCAAGAGTGGTTCCATCTATTCCTGAAGATCGTTAACAATGCGCCAATGCTAGAATGGCTGAAGCAGAATTTGGAAGGGGTGCTGAAGAAGAACACCGGAGTAAAAGAATCAGTAGAAGCGGACCAGAAGTATGTACATAGAATAAAGAGAAACAAACGAAGGACAGGAAAGGAATTTTGAGTCAACACACAAGTTGCGGGATTCCAGATTAAAGATACCATGCGCCAATGCTAGAATGGCTGAAGCAGAATTTGGAAGGGGTGCTGAAGAAGAACACCGGAGTAAAAGAATCAGTAGAAGCGGACCAGAAGTATGTACATATAATAAAGAGAAACAAACGAAGGACGGGAAAGGAATTTTGAGTCAACACAAAAGTTGCGGGATTCCAGATTAAATATACCATGCTTGATTTGGGATCTGATGTCAACATCCTACCAAGGAAAACTTGGGAGGCATTGGGGAAGCCAAGATTGACATATTCTTCGATTCAACTTCGGATGGTGAACTAGTATTGCATTGTTCCCATCAGACGAATGGAGGAGGTTGAAGTTGACATTGTGGGAGTAAAGACATTTACGGACTTTGAAGTCATCGACATCATGGGGGATAAGGATCTGTACCCTACACTGTTGGGAATTGATTGGGCCTTTGAAAATTATGCAGTAATCGATCTGAAAAAAGAACTGATGATCTTCGAGGACAGGGAAATCAAATTCACTGAGCCACTCGACCCCTAACAAGGACCGAGATATACAGATACTATGGATAACAGGGAAGATGTTCAGCTCCTGGACCATCTCTACCAAATGACCGCAGGAAGAAGAGAAGATTACATCAACCCGACGGCAGAAGGCTCTGTAAGCTGGAGAAGCATCCAAAGCTTAGAGTTAGGATTAGAAATAGCTTGGGGCGATTGGCAGCAAGGAGGCTATGAAAAAAATACAAGGAGATGTGCCAATATTGCAAGAGTTAATTGGATCGAGGCCGAGACTCAGGAATACCCAATCTTATCAGATATGAATGTTGTAAGTATTTTCATAGCCAAGATAGAAACTACGGTACCAGAAAGTCACAGAGTACCATTGATGGACATGGCATTACAATCCACATCCGCAAGATGGTGGAGTAACCATCGCAACTCACTGACGTGATGGGACAAAGTGGCAGCAGCACTGAAAGCCAGATTTAAAGAGGAGGAGAAACCTAGAAGTAAGGACTGGTACCAAGGGGACTCAGACCCCAGAAACCATCTGAAGGAATGTGAAGCCCAATGGAGAACTGATGAATATCCCGAAGAACTGTGGATCCACCGGTTTATCCACTCCCTGGACATAATTCCAAAGGCCTAGTACTTGACGGAATAAAAAAGAAGAGGGACCCACAAATGGCAGGAAGTTGCGGACAAATTCATACAGTGTTTCTCATTTGAAGGAAATACATAGCATGTTACACAGGCATTGCAGGCTATCAAGAAGGTATTGTTCTTCCCTGATATTCAACAGACGAACAAGTAGTCATTTCAGTACCAGGGTATCCAACAAAAGGTGGCATGTCAAAAAATTAATAGTGAGATGGATGATGACAACCTGGAGGATCTCAGGCACCTATACTTTGAAGAAACAGAAGGGGAGAGAGACATCAAAAAAGAACCGACGACAAAAGGTATCCATCTGTTACCTCTCAGAACCAAGAAAGTAAATGTTGGAACAGAAGACAAACCTAAACTGGCGACAATTGGAGACTACTGGGATGAACAAACAACTAAGGAAATATTCAGTCTACTTAAGGAATATGAGGACTTGTTTCCTCCATCAGTAGCAGATCTAAAAGGAATAAAAGGAGAGATGGGGGAAATGAGGATAATACTGAAGCCCGATGCAAGGCCTGTAAAGCATAGACCATATCGTCTGAACCCAAGGGTAAAGGAAAATTTGAAAGCAGAGATCGACAAAATGCTAAAAGCCAGATTAATATTCCCGGTAGAAGAAGCAGAATGGGTAAGTCCCATAGTTATACAGAGCAAAAAGGAGAAATCAGAGATACGAGTCTGAGTAGATTACAGAAGCTTAAACAATGCTTGTATCCAAGATCCATTCCCTACTTCATTCAGTGACGAAGTCCTCAACAACGTTGCGGGGAACAAGGCATACTCATTCACCAATGGCTTCTCAGGTTACCATCAGGTAAGAATAGAAGAGGAAGACAAGAGAAAGATAACATTCACCACCGAATGGGGCTCTTTCACATACAATGTGATGCCATTCGGATTGACGAATGCACCTGCAGTCTTCTCTCACATTGTGATAGCCGCATTCCGGGAATACATTCACAAGTTCTTAGAAGTCTATATGGACGATTGGACTGTTTATAGCATACTAAAGGATCATGCAAGCCTATTAAGGGTAATGTTTGATAGATGTCGAAAACTACAGATCTCGTTGAACCTGAAGAAGTGTATATTTTTCGTACCATTTGGAACACTACTAGGGCACGTGGTATGTAATCAAGGTGTCTGCATAGACTCGGCCAAAGTAGCAGTGATTATCTATATGGAGGCACCGGAAACGGTAAAAAAGCTAAGGTCACTGATGGGCCACACAGGTTACTACCGACATTTCATCCGCAACTACGCCAAAATAATAGCGCCCTTAGATAAAATATTAAAGAAATCAGAACAGTTCCAGTGGATGGACAGCTGCAGAAAGGCCCTGGACACACTAAAGGAAAAGCTGGCGAGTGCGCCAATACTAGTCCACCCGAACTGGGACAAACAGTTCCATGTACACATTGATGCATCTGGCATTACGCTCGGAGCGGTCTTAGCTCAACCGGGGGACACTTCAGTCGATCATCCAGTATATTTTTCCAGTCACAAGTTGTCAACAGCATAACGGAACTACACAACAACAAAGCAGGAGGCATTGGAAATGGTGTACTCTCTTCAGAAATTCTGCCACTACCTCTTGGGAGGTAAGTTTAAATTTTTCACAGATGATTCAGCATTGAAATACTTAGTAAACAAGCCAATCTTAGAAGGGAGAGTCTACAGATGGCTCCTAATTTTCTAGCAGTTCACATTTGAATTAATTTTAAAGCTCGGAAGACTTAACGTAGGGCCTGATCACCTGTCCCAACTAGAGAATGGAGAAAATGGAGGATCTCTAGATGATCAGTTTCCAAGTGCTGATCTTTTCAGAGTGGAAGCTATCCCAGATTACTTGAATGAGATAGCATCCTACCTCACGACATGGCAATGTCCACAAGAGTATACTACAATACATAAAAGGCACCTGGTAGTTCGAGTTGCGGAGTATCAGCTGATAGCGAGACATCTATACAAGATGGGGCTAGACCACATTCTTCAAAGATGTGTCCTGGACCACGAAAGGGAATCTGTACTATGGGAAATCCATATTGGTGTTGCGGGAGGGCACGTGAGAGCTAAACCGACAGCACACAAAGTACTACAAGCAGGCTTATGGTGGCCAACAGTGCACAAGGACAGTAAATCATTTGTTCAGAAATGTGACGTTTGTCAGGGAACAGGATGACCATCTCACAGAGATGAGCTTCCGCCTCATCCGATAAAAGTACTATAGCCATTCGAGAAGTGGGCAGTCGACTTTGTAGGACCAATTACACCGACTACAAGATACTCAAAGGAAAGGTACATAATAACGGCGACTGAATACCTGACACGCTGGGCAGAAGCTATGCCAGTGAGGAACTGCACGGCAGAAACTACTGCTAGATTCATATTTGAAAATATAATCAGCCTATTTGGATGTCCGAAAATCTTGACCAGCGACCAAGGTACCCATTTCATCAATGACACCATTAAGTCCCTCCAAGAGAGCTACATGATACAACACCATAAAAGTAGTCCATATCATCCGCAAGAAAATGGCACGGTGGAAGCATTCAATAAAATACTAGAGAAGGGCCTAATTAAGATATGCAACGCGCAGCGCGATGACTGGGATGAACGGATACCAGCAACATTGTGGGCATTCCAAACAATGGTAAAACAACTAAACAACCAAACGTAATTCCAGCTGGTATATGGAAGAGAAGCAGTAGTCCCAGCGGAATTCATCGTACCAAGCCTTCTAATCACAATGACTCTATAGTTATCTGAAGAGGAATCCCTTAAAGAGCGATTGCAGGAGTTACAAGAACTTGAAGAAGGACGATTTCTTGCGGAATTTCACCAGATAGTAGAAAAGGAGAGGCAGAAAGCTTGGCACAATCGACATATTAAGCACAAGACTTTTCAAATTGGGGAGAAATTTCTACTCTATGACATTAAATTCCAGAAGTTCCCAGCAAAACTACAGATGCATTGGTTGGGACCATTTCACGTCATAGAAATCAAACAGTTAGGAGCAGTTCGGTTGGCACAGCTGAACGGCCAAGTTCTACAAGGATGGGTTAACGACGCATGCCTGAAGCCATACCAAGAGTAAGTCAATCATTTCGTATTCAATAACTCTCACAACCAAGAGGATTCAGTAGGGTAGCTTAGATTCAATAACTCTCTCGCACCCGAGATGAGCATAAATAGGATTCATCATAGTAAAATAAATTGCAGTTGAGTTGCGAAGACCACAACGCAACCAATAGTGGTTGTGGAGGGGTAGTGTCCAGCGTGTCATCCACGTCAAATGGAAAAGCGTCCGAACATCAACCCAACATCATTAAGCATAGTACCAGTGTCAGTCCGTAGGATTACAAAGATTTGGAAATAATTTCCATAATTAGCATCATCCATACTGTAATAAATTTTCCATAATTAGACATAACCACCAGCCGTCGCGTCTGCCCAAATCCCAAAACCACAGTCAGCAATGTCAGAACCCACCTCAGCAACTAACTAATCACATGATTGTAGCCGTGAGAGAAATCAGGGAAAAATTAATTAGTTACGAGGTCTCATCAACCTTACCCGTGCCAGTTACATAACCTGCATGCAGAGAAGAGTGAGAATGCCGGAAAAATCCGAGTTAGAGTTAGAAACCCCCAAAAGAGCAAAGGAAGTTGGACCAAAACCAGAACAGAGAAGGCGTCCAGAAGAAGAAAAGAGAAAGAAAAGAGAAAGAATTGTTCTTCAGGTATACCAGCGACGAGCTCGAATGACAAGAGTAAGCCCAGCGGTCGTGGAACAGGAGCTGGACAGCAGACTTCAGAAAATGGAGTCCCTTGTGGGAAAATATGACAGTGCGACCCTCATCGACACATACCTCACAGATTACTTTGAGTTTCCTGCGCTAAAAAGATAGGTGTACATCGAGAATTATGCAACAAAAGTAGGACGAGCAGCAGCAAGAGTCCTACCTGAGTTCAGGGGTATCCAGCAGTCCACGATAATGAATTTAAGGAACTTACCAGTTTTTGGGATTACAGGCGCTGCGATGCAGTGCGAAAAATTTCTATTAACAGGATTCAGAATGGCTCTCTATGGATGGGAAAGGAAATCCTAATTCATGCCGAAGACATTCATAGGTTGACAGGATTGTCACAGGAGGGAAGGGACATATTTTCAGCATTCCAAATTATATCTAAGAGGGCGAAGAAGTCGGGAGACATAGACTACTATGCCAAGTATGGCACTCGAAGAGGAGGAAAGGGAGCAAATATTGAGTTAATTAACAGGCCAGAGATCAGGTTCACTTGCTATCTCCTTGCTAGCAAGACGATGAGGCATTATACAAAAGGAGAGTGCACATTAGACACAATTTTGGTTGCGGAGCACTATGTCTAGGGGACAAGGCTGAATTGGTGCTCCTTCCTACTGAAATAATTGTTTGAGGCCTGTGAGGACAATTGTAAGAGAGCGACCGGGTTTATCTATGGGTATTTGATCATGGCACTGGCCATGTGGAAATGGACCTTCCCCAGCATCAGGATACCAGTAGAGATAGCAGAGGACCAACCTGTGGCGATGAATTTTGTGCCGTGGAAGGTGTCCGAAGACCCTAGTACCAAAGAAGTAAATGCAGAAGCCTTCATAGTTTGGGATGGACAAATGGTTGACGTCGTATTGAGTCAATAGATAATTCCAAGAAACCGACTAGATGGATATAGCGAGCAAGTCTGGTTCGGAGTCACACACAAGCATGCGTTCCTCAGGCCTACATGTGTACCAGAAACAACGTTCCATATGAGGCCTCTGAAGTTCCAACTTGATGAAGCGGCCTTCCACATAGAGGTTTATTCATGGCTAGGAGTGGCGATGGAGATCAGGGATGGAGTGTACATGTACTTCTTTGACGGAATGCTACCAAACCGGTTACCGGGAGAAACGTCGGAGGAAGGAGCGAATAGGATGTCAAACTTGCAGCTCTTCCCAATTATTCAACAGCTGAATACTAAGGTAAAAATATTTAATAAAGTAGTTCAAGTACTAGAAAGTGATGCTACTCCATTTCCAACTTTTTCATAATTTCATGCATCCCAATCTAACCCATCTCCATGCATGGCCTCCATCTTTGCGCCCATCCCCAATGTCTTGTTCAGTTCACCACCCCCAACAACTACAATGCTGGTGGGAAAGAGTAAAGCTGCAAAACCAACAGCGGCACTGAAGGCCAAAAGGGCCAAGGTTGCAGAATCAAGCCTGGTGGTCGACCTCACAGGATAGGATCCACCTCGACAGTTAAGCGTAGGGGTACCAATTCGAGAAGAGCATATAGTTGAGCCTGAAGAGGTAAGAGGGTTGCCACCCCGCAACCCCATAAACCCCCTTGATTTTTTAAACATCTGCATGTCGCCACCCCGCCCAAATCAACTACCACCCACCAACTCATCCATCTCCCAAAAACCCCACAGCTCTGCACCATCCACTTCATCCACCACCGTTTCTGATCCAGTCATCAGAAGAATAAACAATGGGGACCACAAAATGGAGGTTAACTTGGGTATAGAAGTGGTACCCCCAGTTAACACAATCGTGATCCCGCAAACTACTTTTACCGACCTCATCAATCAGTTAGAGCAGTCAATTGAAGACACAGTTGGGCCACTCCCCGAGCAGACTCTGCTCCAACCACCCAACCTAGCAGGTCAAGAAGGGAAACCCGACCTAAATATGGTGGACTCCAGTGACCGGGTACCACAACAAACACCGTCGCAGTCACCTCAGGACCAATCAGCGAGATCGGTTGCCAGCAGACAACCACTCTGGGTGCGAATTCCAGATCAGGGTACCTCAGGTGCCGAAAGCATGGATACATGGGGGACAGCTCAGTTGTACCATTTCATTCATAGGGCAGCACAACAAGCCGAGAGGCTCCACTCGAAGCTCCAGAAGACATGCGAGCAGCAGCAACAATAGATAAGCGCACTTACTGAATAGCGTGAACAGCTGACGATGGAAAAGGAGCAGCTACAGGGACAACTGGAAACAGTCACCAGGGTTTTCAGGGAAGTGTGGCCTACAGTAACAGTCAGCAGCAGTCAAATACTAGAAGAAATGTTGGAGACTGATGTAGTCGGGCGGGCGATCCACCTCAGGGTGGCATATTCAAATCTTCACCAGGAAAATGTGGAACTCAAAGCGACATTGGTAGCCCGACCCGCATTGCCCAACCCAGCGGTTGTGTACTCGGTACGAATATCAAAGAGGCAGGGCCAAGTAACAAAAATGCAGGAAGTTCTGAGTACTGCAGCAAGAGAAGCATACAACCTAATGAAGGGTCTACAAGAATGCTCAACAGTCCTTACCATGAAGGCACATCCGGTCTCGTTACAACTACAACAGATCTCCAAAGAAATCCAGGAAGCCACGGACCCGACGGGACTTGACCAGCTCTACGCCCAAGCAGATGTGTTAGAAGTACAGATACAGCAAATAGAAGAGACCTCAGCAGTGGCCAAGCAGGCCATCTGGGAGCTTTGGAAGCCAGTAAAACTCAGCACACAAATGATGCAGAAATTGGCCTCGGAGGCCAACACTCAGATCAACATAGTGTTTGGTGCCTTACCTCCGAATGCAGGGGAGGAAGTTGTCACAAAAATCACGGCTGAGACTAAAGAGCTAATGCAAGGGTGGCAACAGGCCATGGCAACCTTCCAAGAGCTCAAAGCTTCAGATCTAACCAAGGTCTCACAGTTGGGGCCCTTGTTTGGACAACCAGGAGGAGGCAGGCAGATAGAATAGAGCGCAGGGCCGAGAGGACCCGTGGAAGTAGAGACAATGCAGGACAATTGACTCGGGACGAGTCAATAGGATGTGGTCAGGGCCTATTGGGGCCCTTGTTTTGAAACTTAACATATTTTGAGTTGCAGCTAGTACGTGGAAAAATGCAACCACGATAGGCAGAAAGGTGTCAAGGTTGCGAAGGAGCAAAGGACAGGTGTCGTAGTTGTTACGGGAGCAAGCATAGATGGTGGAAGAGCGCGGAAGGAAACAAGCAGTGAACTCCCGATGAACATAAAGAAATAGAAGACAGTCCAGCAAGAAGAAAGGAGGAACTATCAGTCGCATTGGTAGCAGAACAAATAGGCAGCCAGCCAACGAGTAAGGAGGTTGGCGCAGACGGGAATAGGAAACAGGGAGCTGCAGGAGAGCTCTGTTTGTGTTGTATTGTTCTCCATTCCTCTTTGTTTCTACATTTTCTCTCTGTCCAATAGGACGTATTGTATTTTGCTCTGTTTATGCTCACGCAGCTGAGCCTTGTAATAGTTTGCCACTGATGGCCGATGATTAATATATTCAGGAGTGCTATTCCGAGTATCTATTATGGTTTTGAATGAATGATTTTGCAAGCACATTTTAAAATTTTATTTACTGTAAGTCTGAACGCTTTCTCGAGAGGTATATGTTATGGAACGTTGTGTTATGGTTGTTTAGACTTTTATCTTAGCTTTGATTCATTTGTATTGATATTGTTGGGATGATACCAATCGACTCCCTATCACAGTAAGGTAACGACACGCCTCGAGTGAGACTCTCTGCCCTTTGGAGCAGAGTGCAAATGCCGACGTGAAACTAGACTACGGTGGAAAACCTTGTTGGCCCTTTAAACCTGAACCCAGGTCTTCTCTGCGAGACCTATTCTCTCGCCAACATGGTTGATGCCATGGTTAAGGAGAATGATTCCATTATCTAAAACAGTGCATGGGAAGTTGTCCCAAGACCAGGTCAGTTGTAGGGTCCAAGTGGATCTACAAGGTGAAGTAGGTAGTAGATGGGAGTGTGGAGAAAAACAAGGCCAGGTTTGTGGCCAAAGGGTTCTGTCAAGTGTAGGGGATTGATTATGATGAGACCTTTGCACCAGTCACAAGGTACTCATAAATAAGATCCATCATTTCACTTTCAATGCAAATGGGATGGAAGATACATCAGATGGATGTAAAGACAGCCTTCCTCAATGGGGTGATTGAGGAAGAGGTGTACGTTGAGGAACCAGAAGATTTTGAGACCTTCGACAGAGAGTCACATGTGTGTAGACTCAAAAGAGAATTATATGGGCTAAAGCAAGCACCTCGTGCTTGGTACACTAGGATCAACAAATATTTAACTGGGTTGAGCTTCACCAAGAGTGAAGCATATGCAAACCTTTATCATATAGTGGTAGAAGGTAAACTTTTGATCATTGTACTTTATGTTGATGATTTGATGAGAAACTCGTCAAGTCTTGAAAAGAGGATCTTGTAAGAGAATTTGAGATGCCAATGAGATGATACCATCTACAGGAAGCTTGTGGGTTCACTCATGTATTTGGTGAACACACGACTAGACATATGGTATGCAGTTAACAAGCTTATTCAAGTTATGGTTAAGCCTACCAAGATCTGTTAGAAGGGAGGAAAGCATGTGTTGAGATATCTCATTGGCACTACAGAGTTTGGGCTATGGTACAAACGGACAGAGGGAGTGAAGCTTCAAGGCTTCACAGATGCAGATTGGGCAGGGAGTCCATCCGAAAGGAAGAGCACATCAAGGGACATCTTGAGCATTGTATTAGCAGCAGTTTCTTGGTATAACAGGAAACAAAGATCAGTTCCACTAAGTTTAGTAGAGGCATATTACATGGCAACCAGTCAGGCAACATGTGAGGCCATCTAGATGAGGAAGATACTTGTTGGTTTTTTTGGTTGATAGATGGATCTGATGGTGATTTATTGTGATATCCAGAGTTCCATCAAACTCTCGGTTAATGGATTTTTTCATGGCAGGTCCAAGTGTATTGATATCTGGTACCACCATCTCAAATATTGTGTGCAAGGCAAATTATGTCATTAGAGTACATTCCCACAAAGGAGAAAGATGCAGACATCTTGACGGTGGTACTGTCAAGAGACAAATTCGAGCTCCACAGAGGCAGGATCGAGGGATCAGAAAATTCCTTTCTTGTTGCGAGGGAGTGTTGAAAATGGCAATAAGAAGGGCTTCTAATTTAATTTTCCCTTAATTAATTAGAACTAGATTGTAGTTCCACAGCACATGAAAGTTTGTACGACTTAACTGAGTTACAAAGACTTAGTTAGCTCAGTCAATTAGAGTTAGGGTACAAACTGGAGACATGTAGAGTTCACTCTAAGTTTTAGAGGGTCAAGTTACAATTTATTTTGAGTTGTAATTAGTTAACTCAATTATTTGAGTTAAAATTAGTTTAACTAGTTCTAACTGAGAGATGAGATAGTGCTAGGTCTAGTAAATTAAATCTGATTTAATTCACATGCAGTGATCAATCAGATAATTGATAATTCACTATAAATAGTGTAGAAATTATACAAACATTTGTTTATCAATGGATTCAATCCGATCTAACAATGTACTAAAACTAGATACTGAATTGCTTCTACAAATCAATTCTAGAAATTAAACACAATCGCCAATCACATGAAGCAAAGGAAGAATCAAATTAAACTACAATACAGATAATTTCTCGGGGAAAAATTGTTTCTCAAAATCACTCTATCTTCTATTGTATATTAACCATGTAATCATTAAACAATTACAATACATTGTTCTCACTAGAGTCTCCTGCACTCTGCTAACTGTCTCACACTGTCTTGGACAAAACTGACCAACATTTAGCCAATTCCCAGCCTCTAAATAGCCTTCCTTACTTGCGCAATTCCTGATGAATGCAATCCCTATTATTTAGGAATTTTGGCCTTCCTAAATTGTGCAAGGATCATGGGCACTCCAATGGATGTTTGGTTTCATGCAAGCAACCTACTAATCACACAACTGATAGTTAACCTCCCTTTCACCTTTGTCTCAACTGGGTCTCCACTGGAACTGACATGCATGCAGCTATTAATAGTAAATCATCAGTTGCATGGCAAATCATTAATTATGAATTAAATAATATTTAATTCACTTGATCTCTCACTAGTGCAACAAACAGTTACAACTACTTCAACCAACTCTAACTCATCTAACTGGGTTAACTGATTACACATGCATTAAACTTGCACCAACTGCAATTTGAACTCCATAACTAATATAATTACTCTCAATGCCTCACCAACCACCCTCAACTCAAAATACATGAGCTAACTGAGTTTATCACAATCAGTGAATTATTACAAGTGATCATGAGATAAGATTACATCTATTGTCCAATTTAATTAAGGGAAAATTAAATTAGACACTGAACCAAATTAATTAATTAATTTTGCCCACAACAGTGTGTGTGCTGCTAGGACCTATTGGTCCCACACTATTGTGTGTGTTGCAATTTATTTTTGGACTTCAACACTCACTGTCAACAAGAAAGGGATTATCTGCCACCCTGATCCTACCTCTATGGTATTCGAATTTTCTCCTGGTGAGCGCCTTCGTCAGAATATCTACGTCCTGATCTTCCATGGGAATGTACTGAAGAACATTATGCGCCTCTGAACACAATCTCTGAAATGGTGGTACCAGATTTTGTTGGGGAAAAATAATTGTTTGTCATTTAATTGTCAACTCAAGTGTTTCATAAACTTGTGAAGCATGCATGCACTGTATGTGCTAGAAATTGTCTTTCAGTTTAGATCAATCTAACTACAAAATAACGAAAACCAATTTATCTAATCTATGAAATCAAAAAATGAAAAATTTAAGTCAACTAACCTATGAAATAAAGTAACGAAAATAAAGAAAACAAATTCAAAAGAAAATATAGCACACGCAATCACACTTGCAGGAATTGAAATTTTAATCTAAGAAAGCATTTCAAAGATGCATGTAAGGAAAAACTCAATTATTGTATAGGTTAAACACTCAAGCATACAAATTGGAAGTATAACAGAGTCACCTTCTTGGTATGATTTACAAGCATCCAATTATACATTTAATTGAGGATCTTAATCTAGGAAAGCAATTTAAAGGCATGTAAAGGAAAACTCAATTATTGCATAGGTTAAATACTCGAGCATGCAATTTGGAAGTATGACAGAGTCGTCTTCTTGACATGATATTTAGGAGCATTCAATTATACATTTAACTAAGGATATTAATCTAGGAAATCAATTTAAAGGCATGTAATGGAAAACTCAATTATTGCATAGGTTAAATACTCGAGCATGAAATTTGGAAGTATGACAAAGTCACCCTCTTGACATGATTTTTAGGAGCATTCAATTATACACATAACTAAGGATCCAATCTAGGAAAGAAATATAAATGCATGTAAAGGAAAACTCAATTATTGCATAGGTTAAATACTCAAACATGCAATTTGGAAGTATGACAGAGTCACCCTCTTGGCATGATCTTTAGGAGCATTCAATTATACACATAATTGAGGATCTAATCTAAGAAAAAATGTAAAGAAACTAAACAACTGTCAACTCTAATGCTTGAGATGTTCTAGGAAATAAAAGATTACACAGTCATTCTAAAACTAATACTAATAAAGAAAATAAATTTTAATATATAAAAGAAAATAAATCTCACGCATTGTAGATGGCCAATCCAAAAGTATGAGAGATGGTAAATCAAGATGCTCCATATGTAAGAAAAACCAAGTCCAAATGAAAAACCACTCATGAGTAAGGTGCCACAATCTAATTCTTTATTCAAAGCTTGAGCATAACTCAAATTTCACACTTGAAATAATAGGAGAAAGCTTCCTCTGTTTATACAAAAATTAGGGATATCTACTCAATAAATGTAGATCCCTTAAATATCTACTAGATCCATACTTGTCTCAAATTATTCCTAAATTCAATATACAAATCCTATGACACATCAATATCTCCATGATCTTTCTCCTTGGAATATGGTCCACCTCTTGAGTTGAAATTCAAATTTGATCTTGGAAGGCCAAGTAAGACCCTTCTAGAATCTCCAAAATAGGCCTACACATGTCACAAAACTCATAACACATATATAGATATATGAAACCATGTTAATTTTCTAGTTTTTAATCATAAATTCACTTTAAATATATAAAATAAATAACTTTGGAAAACAAGGATCCTAACCCATATATTTATGAAAATGGTTACTTGATATAAGGTTTTAGGTCAAATAGTTATGAAATGAGAGATGAATGGTTATGACATAATGGAAATAGGTATGAATATGGAAGACAATTTTGAGACTCGACATACCCCCCAACTGAAGTTGTTGCATGTCCTCATGAAACTATTGCATTAATTCATTTGTCCATGAGTTGATCTTTTTTGAGTTTTGACTTGTATAGATTCTTTCCAAACTTTGCTTCATGATATTTTCTTTGGGAAAAGTATAATACATATAATTGCAACATATTTTTTTTTTATGGTTGGTTCTTGTGTAACAACCAATTTTTGAGCAATGGTTCTTGTGTAAGAATGCTCTATTTTCTTTGTTGCATCAAAGTTCATGAAAACAATTAGAATCAAATAATATAGTAACTCATCAATGAATTGATAATTTGCAAAGCATATAATCTTTTGGAATCATACTACAACAATAATTGGTTGGGAAGTATATGCGGATTGGAATAAAATTAAAATGTGTGATAGTGTATGACATGTGAATATGAAATGATGTCTCTTCCCCCAACTAAAGATATGACAATGTGAAAAAGGGAGTGAGGAATTTTTCCAAAGTTATAATTTTAGCATTCTAAGGAATTACATGACTAAAAATTAGAAAACCACATACCTTCACTTACCTTAAATGTGGATGAGTTTCGTATACTGAAAAGTGTGGTTGTTGATGCTGTTGGATCATGAAGTATGTAAAACAAACGAATTTGATCTGCTTCTTTGTTCTCTTTGTGCTCATGAAAAGATTGGAATATTTATTGCTGCTGATACAAATTGATTCTTGCTACAAACTGATGAAATGATGTAGTCTTCAATTGTTGCAAAATCCAATGGTATAATTCTAGTCATGCGAATAAATGTGTTGATGTCGAGCATGAAGAGAAGTCATTGGATTACCGACCATTGATGAATGTCGTTAACCAATGTGAGGCAAACTCACCATTAATGTCAATGAGTGCCAAGTTACCTAAGTACATCTTGCGAAGTGCGAATAGATGAGCTGATGTCGAGCCACTTGCAAGATCTGAATATCAAGGGACATTGATATATTCTCATGATTTTCAGCGAGAGAACTTGTCATTAATGCATACAAGCCTCAAGGTACTAGTAAGGACTCTAGTCTTGGACCTAGATAATGTGTTGATGTCGATAGGCCAATACTTGTTAAACGGGAGGCCTTAACGAATATTCCATCATCTAACGCGAACATGAAAGAATAATTTTTGAAGGACTATGGATGAAAAAAAATTCAGTGGATCAAGGTTTATTTGACAGAATGAAAATGGAAATGAAAGGAATCAGCTTTGTAGAGGAGTTGAATGGTTTTATTGTTGGGTTACAGGTTAGTGATAGCAGGGTAGGGAAATATAATGATTGTGAAAAAAGAAGAAAAAAAATGAGCAGTGAAGGAAAATGAGACAAGAATTTTATTGAATGACTAAGTAGAAATGAAATAGTAAATGTAAAGGGAAATGAAGTGAATGTTTTTTTTTTTTGAAGTACATAGACGTAATGGCGATGATGGCATCTAAAATGCTTACAACTGTTGGATCTGATCTACATTAGCATGTTTTCATGCATTGATGTTTTGTTGTTGATCATCTTCTTGTAAAAGAAATGTGGTCTCTGAAAGAGACATTGTTGCTTGCAATCATCTTGTCCTTCCTCCTAGAACCTGAAGAAGAAGGAAAAAAAAAAAAAAAACTAGTTCTTCTTTTGTAATGGAATGTAAGATTATCAAAAGAGACAAGTGATCAATCTCTCTGGTTATGACATTTATATAAAAAACCAATAATTGATACTAATAAAACAAATTCACGAAGAAAAAAAAACAAAAGAATTTATACCTGTGTGGAAACTAGTGCCTCAAGTTACCTATTGTGTCTTTTCAGCAATTTCTTCATTCTTTACTGTTTCAAACTCTAATAATAGCTTTCTCATTGTGTAGATCTCGTGTTTTTAAATAAACCATCAAAACAACTTTTTCTTATTTACTTCAATCATGAATTTCATTTTTTTACCTTTTTTTTTAGTTTATTTATTTATTATGCTTTGTGTCAAAATTTTAGGTGAATTAAAAAATTCAAATCTCCACAAAATTTGAACTCATGACCTCCATTATGCAATTTGAATGATTTACCAATAAATCAAAAGCAATACTTATGAATTTAATGGAATTTTGTTCATTTTAATTATTAAAAAAAAACTTGACAAGTGGTCAAATTAAATCCAAACTTTTTAGGAAAATGAAATTCCAAAATATTTTTCATATCTTTTGAACTCATCTTTTTTTCCCTTTAAATCCAAGGTTTTTAGGAAAATGAGATTCCAAAATATTTGCCAAATAATTTCTAATATCTTTTGAATTCATCCTTATTGCCCAAATAGTGGATCTCATAACCAATTTTTACACTATAAAAATTCTGAAATTGTTCATGGTTTCTTTATTATTTTTGTTGCAGGTTGCAAGCATGGAGAGAATTCAGAACTTTTGCAGTAATTATTATTATTATTCTTTTTAAAAATTTTTGCACACAGGGAGTGGAGATGCTACTTTTAAAGTTTGCATGAGACTTCATGGCTGGGTCGTGGCGGATCTACCTCTTGTAGATTAAAAAAAAAAAAATCGAATTTTCTCCTTCCATCATGGTCGCAAATGTATGTGCATTGAAAATCCGTTTTTCCTCACGTAGTCTGAAACTTAAGGCTCCAAAGAACCACGAATTTATCCCAAACTCTTGTGAAATTGAGGAAACCATTTTTAGGTTACTTAATTCGCCCCGTTTTGAGAAAAACCCATGTTTTGATTTTTTCAAATTCTCCCTCGGTTGATCAGAAAATGTGTTTCAAAATTGACGTTTTTTAGTAATTACGCACTTCCATTTTAATGCTCTGTGAGCTTGTTTAATTTTATGTAATTATTTTTCTGATCCTCCAGATCACACAAAGTGCAGGAGGAGAGTATACTCCATATTTTTATTAATCAATATATATTATTTTATTGAAAAATACTCTTGCGTGACTCCAAATGCACCACAAAATTGTAAATTTATTCTGAAAATTACAAAAACTTATTTTTATTTTTTCAAAAACAAAATTAAAAATTCTAAAATTCTAGCCAAGCTTGGTTTTATTTTTATTTTTTCTATCTATCTAAAAAAATAATTTTCTATTTTTAAGTATATGAATGCTTCCAATGAAGCCATTTACGGATTAGAATCTTTGAAATATTCATATCCAAATTTATGAAATATATCTTATTACTTGTAAGGATATGAAAAATCGTCTTGATATTTCGATTTTCCGCAAGGATCTCTTGAAGAATAGATGAATGGTGTAGCGCAATCGTTTTTTGATACCATTCCTCAATGTAGTCTTTGGGCTACATTCTAGATCCTTTGTCTATAAATGGTTAGTGAAAACTAAAAATAAAATACACTCTAAACTTAAAGCTAGTTCCTATGCATACTTCCCTGGCAACGGCACCAAAATGTTGGGGCAAAATAATTGCATGTCATTTAATTTTCAACCCGGGAGTTTCGTAAACTTGTGAAGCATGCGTGTATTGTATGTGCTAGAAAATTGTCTTTCATTTTAGATCAATCTAACTACAAAATAACGAAAACCAATTTATATAATATATGAAATAAAATAATGAAAAATGAAAGTCAACTAACATATGAAATAAAGTAACGAAAACAAAGAAAAAAAAATCAAAAGAAAATATAGTGTGCGTAATCACACTTGCAGGAATTGAAATTTTAATCTAATAAAGCATTTCAAAGCATGTAAGGAAAAACTCAATTACTGTATAGGTTAAACACTCAAGCATCCAATTTCGAAGTATAACAGATTCATCTTCTTGGTATGATTTACAAGCATCCAATTATACATTTAATTGATGATCTTAATCTAGGAAAGCAGTTTAAAGGCATGTAAAGGAAAACTCAATTATTACATAGGTTAAATACTCGAGCATGCAATTTGGAAGTATAACAGAGTCACCCTCTTGACATGATCTTTAGGAGCATTCAATTATACATTTAACTGAGGATCTTAATCTAGGAAAGCAATTTAAAGGCATGTAAAGGAAAACTCAATTATTGCATAGGTTAAATACTCAAGCATGAAATTTGAAAGTATGACAAAGTCACCCTCTTGACATGATCTTTAGGATCATTCAATTATACACATAACTGAGGATCCAATATAGGAAAGCAGTATAAAGGAATGTAAATGAAAACTCAATTATTGCATAGGTTAAAT
The DNA here is from genome assembly GCA_034641835.2 of Pinus albicaulis. Classification (NCBI taxonomy): domain Eukaryota; kingdom Viridiplantae; phylum Streptophyta; class Pinopsida; order Pinales; family Pinaceae; genus Pinus; species Pinus albicaulis. The sequence continues at coordinate 1,927,313,222 of CM076575.1, forward strand.
ACTCGAGCATGCAATTTGGAAGTATGACAAAGTCACCCTCTTGACATGATCTTTAAGAGCTTTCAATTATACAGATAATTGAGGATTTAATCTAAGAAAACAGTGTAAAAACATGTAAAAAAACTAAACAACTGCGAACTCTAATGCCTCAAACATAATCCAATTGGAAAATAGAAGTATCTACTTTCTTGAGATGTTCTAGGAAATCAAAGATTACACAGTCATTCTAAAACTAATACTAATAAAGCAAATAAATTTTAATCTATAAAAGAAAATAAATCTCACACATTGTAGATGGTCGATCCAAAACTTATAACACATATATAGATATATGAAACCATGTTAATTTTCTAGTTTTTAATCATAAATTCACTTTAAATACATAAAATAAATAACTTTGGAAAACAAGGATCCTAAACCCATATATTTATGAAAATGGTTACTTGATGTAGGGTTTTAGGTCAAATATTTATGAAATGAGAGACGAATTGTTATGGAAATAGGTATGAATACGGAAGACAATTTTGAGACTCAACAGATGTCTATGTGCTTGGACCTATCATGAAACACAGGATTAACGACAGTTTAATGCAACTCTGGTTATCACAATGTATCACTACTGGATCCATCTGAGAACCAAGCAAACCAACCAGGATCTTTCTCATCCAGATGGCCTCACATGCAGCTTGACTTGCTACCATGTACTCTGCCTTGGCTGAATTGAGTGCCACAGATCGCTGCTTCCTGTTGTACCAAGAAATTGGTGTCAATCCTATGTTGAAGATCCCTCCTTATGTGCCCTTTCTGTCTAATGGACTTCATGCCCAATCTGCATCCGTGAATCCTTGAAGCTTCACTCCCTATGTCCGTCTGTTCCATAATCCATACTCTCTAGTGCCCCTGAGATATCTCAAGACATGCTTCCCCGCCTTCCAAAAGAGCTTGGTCGGCTTAACGATAGCTTGACTCAGCTGCTTAACTGCGTAGCAAATGTTTGGTCTAGTGCTCACCAAGTACATCAGTGAACCCACTAACTACCTATAGACAATAGCATCCACTACTTCTCCAGAAGTAGCATCCTCTTTCCTTCAATTTCCTGGAAGAGGAGTGTCCATGGATTTACAACTCTTCATGTGAAACTTACCCAGTATCTCTTTGGCATACTTTCCTTGAGAAATAAAAAGTTCACCATTCCGCTGTCATATTTCCAAACTAAGGAAATAGTGAAGGAGTCCCATGTCCTTCATTTTGAACTCCCTTACAAGATCCTCCTTTCATGAGTTTATTAGTTGCTCATCACCTGTCAAAATTAGATCATCAACATAAATTACGATAATCAATAGCTTAACATCAACCACAATCTGGTACAAGTTTGCATCAGCTTCACTTTTGGTGAAGCCCAACCCAATGAAATAGTTGTCAATCCGAGTTTACCATGCACGAGGTGCTTTCTTCAGCCCATATAGTTCTCTCTTGAGTCAACACACTTGTGACTCACTGTCAAAGATCTTGAAACCTTCTGGCTGCTCTATGTACACTTCTTCCTCAATAACTCCATTGAGAAACGCAGTTTTCGCATCCATCTGATGAATGCGCCACCCCATCTGCGCTGAGAGTGTAAGGATAGATCTAATGGAAGAGTACCTTGTGACTGGTGCGAAAGTCTCCTCATAGTCAATCCCCTTAACTTGTGAGAATCCCCGGGCCACAAATCTGGCATTTTACTTTTCCACACTCCCATCAGCAGCTTTATTTACCTTGTAGATCCATCTAGATCCAACCACTGATTTGCCTACTGGTCTTGGGACAATATCCCATGCATTGTCCTTGACGATGGAGTCATACTCCTCTACCATATCATCAACCCAAATTGGTTGTTTCAGTGCCTCCTAAAAGGAAGACGATTTTGTCACAATACACTTGTTCATAAAAGCCACGTATCCAGTAAACTTGTCTGGAGACTATCTTTGTATGCGCAGTGAAGTAGGAGCTCCTACATTCTCTACTGCATCAAGTCTCAATCTATCAGCTTCTGTGGTGCGCCTTCTACCATTCCTAGTAGATGGCTCTGCATGAGTGTTTTCTGCCACTCCATGATCCTCCCCATGTGGTTGCTCCACATATTGAGATTCATTCTTTGGAGCAAGAGTTCCTCCTCTGCATGCAATTTCAGCTCTCTCTCAAGGGGCAATCGCATGGCTTTCTCCTCATCAAATTTTATATTCCGTTGCACAACAGTCATTTTGTTGTTTGGAAAATACACCTGATAGTTTTGGGTAGTTTCAGTGTACCCCAAAAATATCCCAATCTCAGTTGTTGGTTCTAGCTTCTTCCTAGCATCTTTGGTCACATGCACATAAACAGATGAGCCAAAAATCTCAAAATGTGAAACATCAGGTTTCTTACCAATAAAAGCCTCTTATGGTGTACTCATTCCAAGTATCTGATGAGGACAATGGTTTTGTACAAATGCCGTTGGGTTGCATGCCTCCGCCCACAGATGCAACGGTAGGCCCTGATTATGCAACATTGCTTGTGTTGCACCCACAATTGTTATGTTCTTTCTTTTTGCAACCCCATTCTGTTGTCGGTTACGAGGCGCAATTAGTTCTCCCTGAATTCATTCTTTGTTGCAGAAGTTATTGAATTCATTGGAGATGTACTCATCACCATTTTCGCTTATAAGAGCCTTCACATGCTTCCCCGTGTCTTTCTCCACCAGTGCTTTGAACTCAAAAAACTTTGAGAACGTCTGATCTTTCTTCTGTGTGAATTAGATCCAGCACTTTCAAGAAAATTCATCAACAAATATCACATAGTACTTATGCTTTGATGTGTAAGCAGTAGAGAATGGTCCACACATGTCTGAGTGAACTCTCTCAAGGATTTCCGAAGCTCGATTATCCTTCTTATGAAAAGTGGTCTTTGCATACTTCTCAATAGTACATCCCTTGCATGTGTCTCACTGTGCAAATGTACCCTTGGGAAGACCCGTAGAAATCTGTTGCATGACCTTCAAGGCTCGGTGGTGAAGATGACCCAATCTCATGTGCCATAACTCACCCTCATCCCTACTCACCACTTTGTTCGCCTTACCCATCAATGTTGCACAACCATATACATCAAGTTTATAGATATTCTTAACTCGAATCCCAATATTCTTGGCTTGTCTTGTTGTTTTGTGTTGCAGGAAAGCCTTTCCCTCACTGAAAACAACATCATAGTCTCTATCCTCCAACATTGTGACTGAGACTAATTTTTTCTTCAAGCCTGTACATGCATTACATATTTTAATTGAAAGGGTTTACCTGACTATCTCTGGAAGGTAATGGTACCAATCTCAGTAGCATTGTATTGCCCGTCATCACCCATTTCGATATGCATATGGAGGTCCTTCTCCTCCAAGCTACTGAAAAGTTCTTTGTTTCCCATCATGTGAAAGGAAGCACCACTATCCAAGTACCACACCAATCCCATTGCACTTGACACCATGCATGCAATGAGCAAGAAGTCAAGCTCAAATTGCGAGGCCAAAGCCTCACCAACTGCAAATCATGAAGCCTTCTTGTTCTTTTTATTTTGTGCACAATTAGTGGCATAATTTCCATGCTCGTGACATTGAAAACACTTCACTCTGGACATGTCGTGATTCTTTCCATCTTTACCAGACTCGGATTTGGAATGGAATTTATTTCCTTTCTCCTTCACCTTGGTATCCAAAGCAAAATATTCTTCATCTTCATTCTTAGATGAAGATCCATATCTGGTATTTCGCCTGAATTCTTCTTGCACCAAATACGACCAAAGTTATTCCCAATCTGGTAGCTTCTCCCTTCCATTGACAGAGTCCTGATAACTATGCCAACCCTTGGGAAGTCCTATAAGAGCTAGGCTCACCAAATCATCATAAGCGACAGCAATGCCGACACTACCAAGCTCATCCTGACATTGGACAAACTTTGTTAAATATTTTGGCATGGAGTCGCCTTTCTCCATTTTGATCTTCCTGAGTTTATCCTTCAGTGCCAATTTTCTATGATCACTGCTACTATGAAATATATCTGTCAAAGACTTCTGAATTGCATATGGTGCCGCTTTTCCATGGAGACTTTAGAAATTGTGGTCTCGTACTCCCTCCAATAAGATCCTCCTCGCCTTTGCAACCTTTTGTTGCCAGGCATCAAGATTTGCAGCATCTGTTACAACAGGTTCGAGAACATTATTGTCAATGAATTCTTTCAACCCATTGTCCTCCAGTACTGCCTCCATCCTATCTTTCCAAGAAATATCGTTAGATCTTCCCTCGAGTGCATACTCCAATCTCAAGCCATTGAAAGCCATTTCGATCCTGAATCGCCTGTCACACCAAGAATGTCTTCTGCAAATTCAAATTCTATTCAGTCACAAACTCAACTTCTCCTCCACTATAGTGATTTCCTGTGCTCTTATACCATGTAGAAATTATACAAATATACGTATATCAATGGATTCAATCTGATCTAACAATGTACTAAAGCTAGATATTGAATCGCTTTTACAAATCAATTGCAGAAATTAAACACAATCACCAATCACATGAAGCAAAGAAAGAATCAAATCAAACCACAACACAAATAATTTCCTGGGGAAAGTTTGATGCTCAAAACCCCTCTATCTTCTATTGTATATTAACCATGGAATCATGAAACAATTACAATGCACTCTTCTCACAAGAGTCTCTTGCACTCTACTAACTGACTCATGCTGTACTGGACAAAACTTACCAACACTTAGCCAATTCTCAGCCTCTAAACATCTTGCCTTGCTTGCGCAATTCCTAATGAATGCAATCCCTATTCTTTAGGAATTTTGGCCTTCCTAAACTATGCAAGGATCATGGGCACTCCAATGGATGTCTGGTTGCATGCAAGCAACCTACTAATCACACAACTAATAGGTAACCTCTCTTTCACCTTTGTCTCAACTGGGTCTCCACTGGAACTGACATGTGTGTAGTTATTAATAGTAAATCATCAGTTGCATGGAAAAACACTGATTTTGGATTAAATAATATTTAACTCACTTGATCTCTCACTAGTGCAACAAACAGTTACAACTAGTTCAACTGACTCTAACTCACCTAACTAAGCTAACTTATTACACATGCATTAAACTAATTCACCAACTGCAATTCGAAATCAATAACTAATAGAATTACTCTGCATGCCTCACTAACCACCATCAACTCGAAATACTTGAGCTAATTGAGTTTATCACACTCACTTAACTAATACAAGTGATCATGAGATAAGATTACATTTATTGTCCAATTTAATTAAGGGAAAATTAAATTAGACATTGCACAAAATTAATTAATTAATTTGGCCCACACCAGTGTGTGTGCTGCTAGGACCTATTGGTCCCACACTAGTGTGTGTGCTGCAATTTCTTATTGGACTTCAACAAATAGTTGTTGCATGTCAGTTCTAAGGAAGGCCCAGTTGAGATTGGAGTTAAAGGGAAGAGAACTATGAGCTGTATAATTAGAAAATTGTATAGGTCATGGATGAGGTCATCAGGATGCCTTGGAAGTATTGCGCAATCAATTGATGGGAATTTCTTAATTAATAGGGGCTAAATTAGTCGAGGAATGCGTGAGAAAGGCTGGTCAGACAAAGGCAAGGAAGTGGTTAACTATTAGACCAAACTTTGATTAGATCATGTGAGACAGTCAGAGATAGCGCAGATGTTTCTGAGGAAGGGAAATAACATTGTATTGTTTCATGTTCTTGACTTTATGAGGCTATTAGCTGAGGCTATCCCCAGATACATCTCTGTCTTGTTCGATTGAAATTATTTATCTTTCTTGTTCTTGTGATTGTGCGATCGTAATTGGTTTCCGCAATTTGTAGAATTTATTCAATATTTTATTTTAGCATATTACAAGATCATTTGAATCTATTTATATTTTCTACAACTACTTTCTTCTAATGAACCACTATAGTATTTTAAATAAAAGCGTTTTTTTCTTAAGACGTCTTTCATTTTTATGCTCATAGACATTAGAAAAATTTTGAGGTCTAAAATGGGTCTCAAAACAAAAAGGTACAACCAAAATCAGATTTATAAGAACCAATAGGATTCAAGATGATGATGTCAACCATGGGGGATTATTCACCATTTTTGGAATAAAAAATAAAAATAAAACTATTTTTTCAACTCGTATCTTCCACTTATCTCCCTATGGTTTTACTCAAATTTTGAGTAAGAGCACTCATTGGATATGTGAGTTTAATTCCTCATCCAATGAGTACCCATGTTGCATATTTTCAATGGACCCTGCTACACGAAAAATGAGAAATACATGAAAAAAATTGATTGAATGAGAAATACATTAAAAAATGTGATTGCAATCGCGTTTTTTCATGTATTTCTCAATTTTCGTGTAGCAAGGCCCATTAAAATTATGCAACATTGGTACTCCCTAGATAAGAAATAAAATTCTACATCTAACAAGTGCTCCCATTAGAAATTTGAGTAAAACCGTAGAGAGATACGTTGAAAATACGAGTTGAAAAAGTAGGTTTTTCTTTTGTCCATCTAAAATTTGATGATGTAATCTAATCTTATTTTATTATTTCCACTATTATTTTATAATATTCCTTAGGAGGCTCATTTTAGACGTCAAAAATTCTCTAATGATTTTCTCGTATCTTCCTGTTCTTCTTTATCGTTACTATTTCCAAAATTACATGTGGACATCGAGAAGTAAGATGACTTATCATACCATAATTATAACAAAATGACATCTTACCTTTGTGTTTTCTATATATTCATTTTTTTGGATTACACTTCTTTGGCATCTACTTCATTCTTGGAATGATCATAGGCTTTGAGTTATTTTGTCTTGTTTTTACATGTAGTATGAGATTGTTACACAGTAATTTGTCACCATGTTCACTTCTCGTCCCTGATACTGAAGTGCCCTAAGATGACAATTGTGCAGTATGTCCACCATGGAAAATACATCAAGATATCCCTTGAAGACCAACAGAAAGTTGCCTTGAAGATTTTCTGGAGAAGCTCAGCTCAAAACCTAAATTTTTAGGTCAGCACTCTTTGCCAGTTGCATGTCTGTGTTGATGGCATGTTGCAACACTTTGACCTAGTGTTGCCAACGTGCTTTTGATGGGGGAAAATGCGTTGAACCATTTCTAGCAGTGTTTTCTCAAATGGAGAAGAAACTTTGTGCACTAGAAGCTTCCAGAACGACAGCTTGGATATGGTTTGATGCAGATATGCTCGAGGTCTCTCTTTGGAGATCTTGATCTTTATCATTAGGGAATTTCCCCTTGAGAAGTGGGCCTTCCTCCTTTTATGGATACCTAACTCCTTCTCCCTACCTATAAATTGAATCCCATCCTTCCACTATTGGTTGGTCTTACCTAATCATTTATCCTTTACATCCATATACTGTGATTATGCTCAATTTTCCACTTGGGAGAAGGATTGCTTGAAAAGCCTCAATTTGGACTTGGACATCACCAAAGGGAGGTCTCCAACATCAAGGCCACGATTGTATGCTTCCTATTTCTATAATTAATAATACATATGATGTTTCACTTTCCATATTTTTCTAGATATCTATGCAAGTAGCCTAATGCTCATTGATCTGTTAGGTAGTCTGTATTCAATGTATGTTATGTATCTTGTCACGTTCCTTGTTGTTTTCTATTGATCTCTTTTTGAACGCCACAAGCAGCGAGGAGCAAGCTTGGAGGATAGTGGAATCAAGGTCTTCATCAAAGGACTAGACGATAGCATCAAGAAGAGGTAGGATCTTCTTCTTCTTCTTCTGTTTTGAATACAAACTAGGAAAGGGTTCATTAGTTAGTCTCATGTGTTGTTAGACCCACTCTACGGCTAGAGAGATCACCTCTATCCGCGGACGAGATTGTCTTCACAACATAGATCCATGTAGTTCATCAATCTTCAGATTCTCCACTTACATTTATTTAATATCATCTCCTTCATAATTGTTTACAACGGATCCCACATTTCTTTTGTTGTTTCACATTGCATTTCCTTAACTAAATATGATATACCATGCAAAATGGCATTTATGGCCTTTACATTATCTTCAAAACCCTTCTTTATATCCTGACTGGATGGAAGAGTCGTTAAACCTTTATAACCATCCACTATATATTTCCAAATGTCAAAACCTAGATACTTTAGATAAGTTCTCATCCTAGCCTTCGAGGGGGCATAATTTACTCCATAAAATAATATAGATCCTTCTTGACTCTATATGTGCCCTATCAAATTTATCTTCTAGTGGCTAGACTACTTATGAAGGAGCATGGTCTTATACCAATTGTTGGATTCACAGTTATATTGAGACGGGGGTGACTCATTATAATGACAATTTTTACTTATTTAAACATTTAAACACCATAAAAAATCAATCACAAACATTGAACAAGTAATATAAGATATACCTAGAAACCCTTATCGGAGAAAACCACAAAACTTATTTTAATTAATTGATCTTTATATGCACCAACATGTTGGAGACGCCAATCCCCACTGTTGTGTAGACACCAATCTACAAGAGACACCAATCCCCTCATATTTGCAACCACCAATGCGAGAGACACCAGTCTCCCATGTTATTTTGTAGGCACCGACCTATAGGAGACACAAATCCCCTCTATTCTCAGACTCACAATATGATCTTCTCTAGTCTACTCTACTCTTCTTCAATTCGTTGCAACTACCTCATTAACATCAACTTTGTTCCAGAAATTTCATTCTCTTCACTAAAAAAATCCCTCAATTAAAGCATTCATTTCACCCAATCAAATCTATGTTTACTTATCCATGTGTTATGTCCATAAATCATGCATTAATTGTTCTTCTTACAGTTTGGAAATCTCCTGCGTTGATACTCATTGTAGTACACCTCTTGTCAATTGTCGCTTTAGGCTTGTCCAATTTTGTTAAGTCCCTATATTAATAGTGTAGTCCATTATTATGTTAGTGTAGCCCCCCATATTGTTATTGTTGTACCCCTGTAACCCCCATATTTTTATTATTGTGCCCTTACATTATTATTGTTAGGTCGGCTAGGATTACATTGTGGCCCCATGGACTCCTATATATAGAAAGGAGGTTTTGTCATTTGTATCATCCAAGAATTGTTCATTTATGTAATGTATTGGAGGTTGCCCCCTCGAAGTGGCTTATTTCTAAGGCGTTGATATCTCTTTTCTTCTATTTTTGGAGCTGGTTTCACAACAAATTTATAGATGCTTCCTTTGTCCCTAATTTAACCAGCTTGGCACATTTTCCAACAGATCTTGAATCTGGATCACTTCCAATGTAGCTTATGAAATTATTTTAGAGCTCTCTTCAGTGCAATGTCTTTTAAAGGTTTGACCAAGTAGTCTTCCTTTTCTTTACTAGCTCCCTTCCATCCAACCTTGAAACCTCGAGATTCCGAAACTAGACTAACCATACACATAAACGTCGAGATTCAAAGCATATTTAACACTTCCCATATCAGGACCTCGAGCTATTAGGAATACTCGAACACGCTTTCGTAAAACATAACTCTGGGATTTCAGGGTCCTATGGATGTTAAGCCCTCATGTGCTACATGTCAACCCCCTATGATAAAACCTTGTGACTATGGACCAAACATTATTGGGAAATCGAGAGATCTTTAACAAAACACCACCCCAGGAATTCGAGGCTCCAAGGGCCAATGATGTCAAAACTTTTTGTTGGTTATCAACAACTATTTTGTCTTCGAGGGTCATCAAATAACAAATCCTAATTTATCGAGTTGTAAGTGAGAAAAAAACCACCCTCGGATTCCAAGGATCTAGGGTCCACTTAGCCTGCCACCTCATTCTTCCAACAACAAATCATAGTTTGGTAGGTGGCCAATGCTAACGTGTCCTTTGCCACATGGCTCTATTGACACGTGCCATATGTCACTCATCTTTACACAGTGAGCCATCCAAAATCACCAAAATTGGGTGACATGTGCCTACTACCATGTCCCTTTCTCCCCTTGGCATGCTACATCATTTCCCTGTCACATGGCAAGTCCCAAGCATCGAACTATCAGATATTAGGAAAACTTATGAACTTCTTCATACCTGATGTTCCAAGTGTTTGATGGGGCTTTTATCCCTTAGGAATTATATCTTAGCGCTTTGTGACCAAGGCATTAACTAAAAGCCAACCATATTGAATATTGGGAAAACATGTGAACCCTTGCACACCCAATGTTCCAAGGGCCCAAGGGCTCTTAGCCCTTAGATGTTATACACTAGCATTATGTGACTAAGGAATTCACTGAGTGCCAACCATATTTGGAGATCGAGAAAACTTTGTGACTTTTGCACACCCAATGTTATGGGGGCGATTAGCTCTTAAGCATTGATCCTTAAGCACTTTGTGACCAGGCCTAGTTACTGGGGACTTGTCATATCAAATATTGAAAGAAATTAGGAATCTTTTGTTATTGAAGAATGTGCCTATATGCCAAATGATCTGAGGGCCCAGTGGGTGGAACTATGTATGGATCTATGACTATTGGTGCCATCAACTATTGCATAAATATCATGTTTGTTAATTGATGGCAGATCTATCGCGCTTAGCCCCATTAGTGCCACATCACCCTCTAGTTTCATATTGCCTCAAGCATTTTTTTTTGGTGGGGGGTCATTTCATCGTATGCCATGCCCCCTCGGTGGTTTACTTCCTTGACGTCATTTTGAACCCCTCTTGTGGTTAAGCTTCGAACATATTATGACCTCCCAAAATGAATAAGAGTAGTTGATCTCATCCAAGTTGTGTTGATGCAAGATGCATTGATCCAAGTTCTTTTGCGTTGTGCATCCCATTGTGCTCCCCTTAGCATTGAAATCAATAAGAACACTCTTTCCAACAAAGATGAGAAGAGTCACCACTCAAAGTTCCAAAACTGGAGCCTCCTAGTTATCAATAATTTGAGGCCAAGTATCTCCTTAAGTCCAAGTCACAAAAGGATAATGGAAAGTCTTTTAAGATCACAAAGAGCATGTAACCTCACCCATAAGGACTTTGACAATTCCTAAATATCATTACCTTGCATCCTAAGCCTTGTGTCAAGGTCTCTAGTTTGCTTTTGATCTTTTAAGCCTTCCTAATCCAGAGGAGAATAGTTATGAGATAGAAAAACCATCTTATATTGAGTTCTAAAATAATGACTTCCTTATCAAGACCACTATTCTAGAATCCTAATCAACAAGCAATGTATCTTGGTCTTCTTGACTCAATTTCTTTAGCATAATAAGATTTTCCTCACTCAATGGACTAAATAAGCATTTAATATCAATTTGAATAGTTTACCCTCATGCAATACATTTTGTGATTTTAATCTTATGTCTACTGCATCAAGAATACTCAAGAAAATCCTTCTCCATTTTCTTCTCTCTTTAACACTTAATATTTTGTCTATAATTGTTTTATTTTGTTGATTTTATATATTTTCTCTAACTTTAACATGGTTTTATTCTCTCTTTCATTACAAATTGTTTATGAGTATTTGTTTTATTATCAATATCTTGCAATAAGCAAGACTTGGCCTATTCCCTTAATAAAAGTTTGGAATGTCATCTCATTCTTTTCATAAGACTTTTGTTTTTTTTTAACATCATAAATTTATAACAAAATAGACTTGCCTAATTTTTTTACATTAAGTAAAGGATTAGTTACATAAATTCATAACAAAATTAACCTCCCTTCATTATATTTTAATAAAATAAAAATAAAATAAAACAATGACAAAGAAGAATGATAGAAAATAGAACATAAGAAAGGAGAATACTAAAATTCGATTCAACGTAATAATACGATATTCAATTAGAGGGCTGGTGGACTAGAATAGAAGTTTTTAGAGACTTCCTTGATATTTAAAGTCACAAGCATTCACTACCTATCAAGAAGTGTAACACTATTATACAATGAGCTGTGTGACCACTCGGCCCAACATAATGGCCATGATGGCTTAATCGCTGAACAATGGCCGAACTTAATGGCTAAAACAACAACCCCTTCATGAAGTGTGCCACTACTTATTTGAGGAATCAAAACCCTGATGGGGTTAGGGGTTATAACATTGCCTTTATTTCTTTTAAAACTTGGCACATGATTAGAAGTTCTTAACAAAAAACTGGGCAAACCAAATGAACTTAAACAAATGGGAGGGTTATAACATTGCCTTTATTTCTTTTAAAACTTGGCACATGCTTCGAAGTTTTTAACAAAAATCTGAGCCAACCATATGAACTTAAACAAATGAAATTATTACTAGACCAAAACTCTCATCCAATTTGTCATACACATGCTGGTGCAGAACCAACCAAATTAGCTAAAAGCACCGTTAACCACTAATGAAACCAACCTCTTGAGATACCCATTGTATCATGTTATACATAAACTGCATAACACAATACATGATTTTCAACGGCCAACTTTACTTAGACCTTCAACAAAGATGAAATTTGAAACATAAATCTAAAATCGTTTTAAGAAAACAAAAAAAAGCCCGAACTTACAAATAAGTAAATCCATAACTTGAAAGAAGTAAACGGAAGCAAATAAGCTGGACTTACAAGACAATAGAGTCCATGACTCCATACTCAAACCAAGCTCATGATCTCGATGCCTTACCATAAACCTTTAAGGCGTAGGCCATGGTAAGCCAAACAAATATCACTGCAGAAATTTATGACTTGACATTGATGCCAGTGCAGATTAAAAAAAATTGCATCAGGTATTCTCTGGGCTTCATTTTATACCGACATTGGGGATATGACATATGGATAAACACAATAGTTGGAGGTACCTCTTATGAGATCAATATACGTTACAGCATGTCCAAAACTCCAGAAAGGAGGCCACTTAAAAAAGGCTATCCAGCAACATAAATAAATATGTGCGTTGTACCCAACTCAAAAAAGGCTAGTGAGTAAAAATGCATTTGAAAAATCTATTGGCTGCCGTAATTGTAAGCAAACAGGGTTTTAATTAAACAATTAAAGCTACAAAATTTAACAGGGATTGATGATGAACTTTGAAGTGCGACTACAGTGGTCACAAAAAATCTGTCAGGTAATATACATCAACAGGTATTTACAGCATCACCCAACAAAGACGCTACAGGGGAAAACGTTACAGAGGAAGAATATATCTATATGCATCTTGTATACCCCTCCAAGGAAAGGTTACTGAGGTAGTGGACATCTAAATCTCATATGGCTGGTGCAACTGTACCATGGAAATTTACAATCCCTTTAAACTCCTCAAATGATAAATAAACAAGCCCATTTTTTACAACTCAAAACCAGGAAACCTTGAATGCTCAGGCTTTACCATATCAAAGTATAAGCATGCAGTCCCTGCCAAGCCTTCAAATAGAGAGTATGGATGATCTCCACCATGCATCTCACCAGATGCAATAAGTTTCCTCCCGTTGTTATAAAGGAATCCAGCGAATGCCTTTGCTCGAGTAAGATATAGCTCTTCTTTTGTTAAACGGTAAAGGGCAAGAAATGTGTAAGCATTTCCACTAACGCCATGGCATAGTCCAATTTTTTTGAGAAGACACTTCTTCCATACCGATTCACCAGCCTCGATTGCAGCTTGACGAAAGACAGGTTCCCCTGGAAGTACCTGATACAAAGGAAAGGCCTTTTAATACTGAATACAGAAAGAGAAAAAACTCAAAATGAATCTATAACTCTTTTTCAATGTAAAATCCTGTCAAAATGCCAGCGGTAGATAAAAGATTCTGTTATGTACCATTTTTTATGACTAACAAACACATCCTTAAGTAATCATGTAGTCTTAACTATGAAATTTCAAGTCCTACCTGTGCTGCCTTGCAAAGAGACATTGCAACTCCAGGTGCACCATGGCACCATTGCACAAGCTTGTCCCTCGTATTACCTTCACTTGATGGGAAGTTTCCTGATTCTGGGAAACGTTTTCTAATCATGTAAAGCAATGTTCCCTTGACATCATCTGCATCTTCTTTATTTAGTGGAAAATGAAGAAGAACATGCATTATTCCAGCCAGCCCATGTGCAGCCCCCCAGTACCTTGTCCCATGCCACTGATACATCAGGGGGCAAGGTGTATGAGATGCACCCGTTCTTCCACCAGCTAACACAGCATCCACAATTGGGCTCTGAAACCAAAGAAGTGAACATTGGTAAATCAGACCAGGCAGAGACAATGAGCTCAAGCTCCCACAGATAATACAAGGTGTAGGTTTCCTTCTTTTCATATCTATTTACTTTTGATATAAGCCTCAAGGTCTATGCAGTGTGGCTAAGTGAAATTTCTTAGTGGCACAGAGAATGTGGCCTAGTATGCATTTTCAACTCGTTAACCCATTTCAAAATAATTCACAACGAGATTGAGCTCTATGATTTCACAATTGAAAACTGAATGAATAAAATACTGACCAGCACACTCCAAGGTATTGTTTCATCACCAAGATATTTGTTAATGAACAATGCAGCCCATAGAAATCCTGCACGCCCGTACATCAATTCATATGGCATGCCAAAACCCCCATCCTCTGGCCCCACTGATAGTGCCCTATCCTGTGCTATCTGTTGAAATTTGAAAATAAAAAATGTTACACAATGTTTATCAATTACCTTTCCTTTTTGCACTCTTCATAGCTCTCACATTTTAAGATACGATGGTAAGAGTACAGAAAATGAAATTCTTTTTAGATTATCAAGTCTTCAACTATAAAGAGGATTAACACAAAGAGTAGTGCTATCTTATTTTTTTCTCGTACCTCCCAGAAAAGATTTAAAAAGAAGTCCTTTCGCGGATTATCGCCCTTGTATTTGGCAACAATAGCACCGAGAGCATAGATACCAGCCTTGCCGCAGAGAAATGTTACATGGCTTACATACAGCAACACACAAAATCAGTCCCAGAAATTGAAAACTAGAATCAACACTTTAAGAAATGTTAATAAGAAACGGAGGATTGACTTCTCTTTGTTACCTAAGGGCTTATAAGAATATGGAGCGTTTATAACTGGCTAACATTACTTACTGTCTTAAACTCCTTGCCACTGCTGCACAAGAATCAATAATATCACTGCATAATGCAAGATCCTCCTTATTCCCAGTTATCTGATGTGATCTAAAACACATGAATGCAGTTCCTGATAACCCTTTATACACGGTTGGGTCTCCGCAGCGGAAGCCCCGCTGTGTCCATGTTGATTGGACAACCTTCACAAAAGCAATATCAAAGAATACAGTAAGTTCAACTTTCACACTTATCATCAAATAGATAATTTTTTCTAGGATTACATACAAATTAATGCAGTGAGCTAAAGACAGCAAATCTAATAAGAGGGCAAGAAGCTATCAGATTCCAATTCTGCTTAATAAAACAGGATTTTTAAGGTTTAAAATACTTAGGCTGTATTAGTATACCAGCCGACCATAAAGTCATAATTGAAAACTCAACTTAAAAGTACCAACTTCAGAAACTATTGGTTTATTGCCTCCTCGTGTAAGGACTATTACCTCACACTTGGTCCTGTTATGAAGGTATATTAGAATTGCTTAGATTTTGGAAACACAGCAAGAGTTATACCAGGCAGAAGAGATGTTGAAGGAATCTCGCGAACTTAGAGGATTAAGAGAAAAAAATTCAGAAATATATCAATATATAAGTGAGACCTCGCAGCAAATTTTTAAGATCAGTCTCGGATTTACAAGGTTGGGCTTATTTTCTATCATGCAACAAGCACATGGAAACAAACTAATAGGATTTTAGTGGACTATCAGTGAAGTAAAGTGAGGAGATGCAACCCATTTGTTTTTAAAAGGACATAAAATAATTGAAAGCAGACACAAAGTAACTGTAGAGGAAACAATCAAAACAGGGCATTTGTTCCAAATTTCCAGTGGGCATGGTAAATACCAATAAAATACTAAAGCAATAATTTCAGGTCTTATGAACTTATACAAAGATTTTTAAAAAAAAAGCCTCATTTAGGCATTACAGAAAAAACTAAAATCAGGCTGAGAAATTCACACCAATCAAGTCTGCAGCATTTCCAAGGTTTTGTAGTCAGATATGCGAAGCAGAGGAAGACAAGTCAAAAGCACAAATTTACCACTAAGGTAAAGATCTTTTCTAACATCAGATGAGAAAACAATTTAGATCTACCTAGTCTTGTAAGTTACAAATGGTATGAATACTTTCAAAATGGTATATGGTATGTATTTAGATCTACCTAGTCTTGTAAGTTATAAGTGGTATGAATACTTTCAACATGGTATGTATCTGAGCAAATATTTTGTGGGACTGAAAATTTAATAATATCATCTATTCATATTTAATTGTATTTACAGAAGAGTCCTTACTTGTTAAGGGTTACATTAGTTATTTGATTTAGGTTGTCATTTAAGTTTAATGGAAGGAATGACCGTTATCGTTTAATTTGAAAAGTAACATGTTAACTTATCTTAACATCATCTCCAATATATTGAATATATCATTATAATAACTCAAGTCATATCCAATATAACCTTCTTGTTGTAGAATATCTTACCCCAGGGTTGGATAACTTTATTCATTGCCTATCAAACCCAAATTTAATTGAATCCGGGCTTATGCATACTAGACCCTGATTTAAATCGATAGGATTTAGTTTAATTCCTGAACTTAGTAACTTCCATGTGCATATCAGAGCCGAACTTATACAGATCTCGAGATCAGAGCCGAACTTATACAGATCTCGAGATCTGAGCTAGGCAGCAACATTTAGTACACAGCATACTCAACCTACTGCTAAGTTAATAATTTTACAAAATAGTAACAAATCACATAGAAAAACATCGCATCTTGACAAACTCAATCTGATTCACTCTTCTTTTTCTTTTTTTTCCTTTATTTATGATACTTCCATCAATCATCTGAAATTTGAACTTCCTGTAAGTTGAAATTATCCACTAAAAACCTACTCAAAAGACAACAATCCAAGCCTAAGAACCTACTCAACTGAGTAGCAGAAAATAAATTAATCAATGGGAAAAAGAATCAAGGGAGGACCTCATCTTTCAAATTCAATGCTCTTTTGAGAAACGCCTCTCCGGCGGGAAAATAGAGTTCTCTGAAAGGGTCCGCCAAAATGGCGGTTCCCAAATAGTCCTTACACTCAGACTGGTCCTTTCCCGCTTCTGTTTCCGCTGGCTTCTCCAGCAGATTGTTGACGAAATACAGTTCAGGCATTCTTACGAAGATTTTCAGAGTAAAGCAGTAGTGTGATGCAGGTCTGATTATTTTGAATCGCCGACTCACTGTGAGAAGATATAGAGAGTGTGAAAATGGTAAAGAAATGGTAAAGGGGAAATCTTCTTTATGATGACGACGGACGGCACCGCCATCGGTTAACGTTTATGGAATTGTCGTATGCTTTTGCTGCGAAGTTCAAAGGCGCCTGGCGGGATGAAACGGTGCAATTTCATGACCAGAACGGCCCACCCAACAGACCATGTGAAACTTGTGGGCATTCAGTTCCTTTCACCGTACAAGTCATCAAACGATGCAGTTATTTTGTTTCCTACTATAATGGGTTGCTTGAAGGTTAGGCGAGCTACGCATGTCAGGAATGGGAGGCCAGTCAAAGCGATTTAGGATTTTTTTTTTTTTGAAACAAGGGTATATTTTAGCAGAATTATGCGAATATGCATGGTTTATTTTGGAATATTTTTTAAAGCATTTTTTATATTTTATATTCTTTTAATTTCTTTATTATATGCTAATAAAATTTATAATTTCCAAATTTTTGTCTTGGTATTATAAATTCACAGCATTATAAATAATGTTTACTTATTCCTCAGCTATTTACTTAATTTATGTATATATATATAAAACATTTAACTAGTCTCAAATTGTGGTCCAACTATTATGTGTAGAGATTTTGGTCCCTTTAATCCAAAGCATTACTATGTACATCTTATGACTCACTGTCTATTCGTTCGTTATATATATATATATATATATATATATCATTGGATTAAATTATTAATATTTTTTTAATTGATATATTTTTTTAAATTTATTTCAGATTTTTTTCCTCGATGGGGTGTCGATCCACAAGATACGTTCAACACATGGGCAATGAAAAGTTGTATAAGGCAGATGGGGAGGAGGACACCGCATCTGACCTCCCATTATGCAAGACGTTAGGTGAAATGTTCTACGCAATATGTGAAACTTCATTCGCCGTCCGCCGAAAGTCGAGCTGGTAAGGTCAAGTGTTTAATGGCACATGTTGGGGTTGTTATAGTTTATATCGGGCTTGTTGAATTGAGGATGTTCGATATTGGTCTGAGTTGTTGTAGTTTGGTTGGGTTCTTTAGCTCTCGGGTCTTCTTGGAGTGGAGGTGATTTCGACATCGTCACTCCATCCCTTGTGTTAGTCTTCAAAAGCGGCAAGTTTGTCTGTCGGCGACCATTTCTTCGTTCTCGTCTGCGGGTTGCGAGATTTTTGCAGGGTAGGGAAGTTGATTTTGGGTTCTTGTCTAGTGGTGCTCTGTAGATTGTCGTCTAAGTGTCTTATGTGGTTGAGGTGGTGCATGGGGCCTTCGTTCGTGGTGAGTCTTATGAGCATTCTCCTCTCTTCAGTGTTATCTTTGCTCTTTGTGCCTCTTGCTTCTTGGGGGACTCTATCCTGGGTCTTAGGGTGGAATTTGGCTAATAATGGTGGTAGCAAGGTTCTGGCTTGCTCTACTTCATGTGCGATCGGATGTTTGGTTGGTTGTTAGTTCAATTGGGTGATTTTCTTTAGTCCTTGGAGGTCTATGAAGGGTTTGGTGGTGTTGGCGTTGGACGGGCTCTCGGGGTTTTAGGACCTGGGGTGCAGTCAGTTGGCCCGCGACCCTGTCCTTTGGTGTTTTCCTTTCCATCGAAGAGGTAGAGACGTTGGTGTGGATGGTGTGGAATACAATTGCAGTCGAGGTCTTCTCCTTCCAAGTTCGTGGGTTGTGGCAATCAGTTTCGCAGGGGTGGTCATTGTTGGTTATTACAGCGTTGGTGTGAGGCCTTCACTCGCGTTCGGTTTGGTGGAAGGGTGTGCAGTGTGCAGTGGGTCTCATCCTAGAGGTCTTCTCCTGTGTTTTTATCATGCAACTTGTTTTGTGGAGCTCTCGCTCCCAACCTCTGAAGTCGAGTGTCTCGGCTAATTGGGGCGGCTCGAGCAAATCGTTGGAGGTGATGTAGGAGGATAGGAATGCGACAAGCTTCAAGCGGGGAGGGAGAGTCGTAGGTGGTCTGGTTAGGGCGTTGGCTGGAGCTCGAGGTGGCAGGGGGGTACAAGCTCCAAGTGGGGTGGTCGTGCAACTTGTGGTCATGGAGAAGGCGGTAGTAGGCTGAGGCGTGGAGGTGTTTCAGGGCGTTCAGTTGTTGGTCGGTCGATTAGTCTTGCGGCCCTTCGTGACATGTTCCAATCTGTTCTAGATCATCTAGAATCTTATCACAGAACCATAGAGGAATAACATGAGGTTGTCATCACCACACTTAATCAACTATATTACTTTCAATGCCATGTTAGAAAGGATTGTAGTGGTTTGGCGAGGCTAAAATTTGCTAGCAGAAAAGGTCAAAAAGCTAGAAACGTGGTTGAATCAGTTTGAGAAATATTTTAGATGTCCATATCGCCCTCCTCCCCCTCCAGGGACTGGGCCAGATAATCCAACGTCAATTACTTCTGATGATTAAGTTACTTGTAGTTTAAAGATTAGTGATATAGGTTAGTGGTTTGAAATTGTGGGCAAAAATCCAAACATGTTAAGCACTGAGTGTGATCCCAAAATAATTTTGATCACTTAGATGTCGCTCAATTGCCACTACTCAAACTACAAACAAATTAATCATGCTAATAATCTCATGATCAATAACAAAATTCTATTTAAAAAAATTGTTTTAATTTTTAAAATAGAAAACAATTACAACTCTTTTGAAATGAATTCTGACTAACTACCTATAATCCGATATCGACAACCTAATGTTTACTTATTTAAAAACAAAAACAAAAAACCTGAAACATGCACAAACGCAGATCCATCACACGCCCTCAATGTAAGCGTAATAAAGAGCGTTATAATAAGAAAATCGATTTTTTTTTAAAGATTGATTTTTAAAAATTTAATATACAAGATTAATGTGATTTTTAAAAAAGCAACATGTAATATAAGTTTAAATAATAAATTCTAACTAACTACGTATAATCCGATATCGACAACCTAATTATTTATAATAAAAAAAACCCTCACACGATCTCAAGTTTAGCGTATTAAAGAGCGTTAAATAAGAAAATCAATTTTTTTTTAAAGATTGATTTAAAAAAAAATTAATATACAATATTAGTGTGATTTTAAAAAAAGTTAAATATTTGATATTAATTGGAATTTGTTAGTGTGTTTGTAAGAAATATTGTTATTTTTCATTTAGTTTTAATTTTTGTAATATGTTGAATTTATAATGAGTATTTAAGTGTTTATAAGAAATTAAATTATTATTATTTTCACATAATTTCAATTTTAATATAAAATTTCTTTAATTAAAACATTTATATTCTTTATAAATTAATAAATAACAAATTAAACTTAATTTATTTAAATATCCAAAATGTAATTAAAAAAATAAAAATTATATTACTTCAATATTCAATAAAATAAATAAAAACAATTAATTTGCTTCATAATATACAAAAGTCTCTTACTCATAAATAAAAATTTGTTTCATAATCTACAAAAGATTCTTAATTGGTAAAATAAAAAGTGTATCATTCATGAGGATTCTAAGTGAATGTTGCCCACAAAAAAAAAAAACAAAAACACATTTCATGTGCCATACTTTTGTAACATATGAAAAACATGGAACTTCCTCATATCTCTTTTTAAAATAATAATAAAAAGAAGTCACTAAATAACACATTGAACACACTAGAATAGAGAAGTTTGTGGGTTACGGAGTGGTATTCTACGTTGTTGATGATATGATTATAATCTATAAAGATTGAAAATATGTTTTTTATAAGAAAAATTAATAAAACATTAGGTTGTTTGTTTTGTTTTTAATATGATTTAGTTAAGTTTTAAGATATGTTTAAGGTTTTAAGATATATTTAGATTTTGTTTTTAATTTAATTTTGGTTATTAAGTGTGGTGTTCTGTACTTAAGAGATTGTATATTTTTTACTTCTATTTTTTTTAAAGAAAAAAATCTAATAGAATTTAGAAAAAGCTAAATATTTTTATATACAAAGTGTAATCAGTAAATCAAATATTAACCAAGTAAATATATTAATTATAGTATAGATGGAGTGTTTAATGTAAAGATAACATTATCCAAAACATTTTGGCATTTTAAGAATAAGGTTTAAATTTTAATATTAAGAATTTAAGAAATAAATGAATAAATTTAAATTTTATTTGATAATGTTTTTTAATTAATAGTAAAGCAAGCAATAATATAAAAATTAATGTTATTAATAATATATAATGTTTTATCGTATATTGTATATATAAATAATTTTAACCCAAAGGTTTAGCTCAATAATGTTATTGGAAATCTTGATACACATTAGTTCATATCTAAAAGAGAATAGATAGATAGATAGATATAGGTATGGGTATAGGTATAATATTAATGTGATAATTAAAGTCGTAATTGATTTTTTGCTAACATATAGAGGACGTGACAAAGGAAGACCTAGTTGAATACTTGGAGAAAGGGGAGGAAGCCCTAATGAAGTATGCTTTCCGACCAAGGGATGAACTACTAGGTCATTGGCAAGCAACTAAGCATTCAGATTTGGTGTTGGATAATGAAGGGGCCCAATGTTAATCTCTAGAGAAGAATTCGTCTTCAAATTGTTTTTGCCTCCAAGGGGTTATACTTTGATTCTTTGTTGAACCTCAAACTTTAGAAAGGGGAATTTAGCAGTGATAAAGGAGTCACATCATGCTTGAAGATAGAAAATATGAGAGGCCTCCAATTGGTATACATGAGGGTACCAATGGGGAGAGATTGAAAAGCAATCAATGGCTTGATGGAAAGGTGGGTTCAAGCTGGCTTGGAAAATACCTCATCACACGTGGATGACAATAGGAGCTCAAAACTACATTCAAGTGCTTAAGAGAAACGAACAAAATGTCAAATATCACTACATAAATTTTGAGGTAAAAAATGCAACTCAAAACAAAAAAGTGATATCAACATCGACTTTAAAAGTGCCAATAAGATTCAAGTGATGATGACAACCATAATGGTAAATTGTTTTGGAATGAAAGAAAAAAATAAAAAATTTCAATCATATTTTCAACTTATATTTTTATAGGCTTACTCAAATTTGAGGTGTAAGCACTCCATAGATGGATGTGGAATTAAATGAGTATCCACTACACATGCTTTTGATAAACCCACATGTTCATTATTTCAATTTATCTCACTATGAGTCTATCAAAATAATGCATAGTGGGTATTCATTGGATGTTGATTTTAATTATGCATCCAATGAGTTGTTATACTTTAAATTTTAGTAAATATATAGAGAGATAAGTCAAATACACATTTTTTCATGTAGTTTTATATTCATCCTTTCGAAATTCACCACTCTTATTTTATTAGATTATCTATTATTTTATAATTCTCCTTAGGAGGCCTATTTTAAACATCAAAATTTCTATAATTCAGGGCTCATAAGTTGTGAAAATACATAATCCTTTCAATTTTAGAGGTAAGAGGTAAGGGAGAGACAAAAGATTAAGCTAGAAGGACATGAATTAGTACGGGTTTAGGGCTTTGGTACCTTGAACCTCTCAGAGATTATTTATGGATCCTTGAACAATATTCAAAGGAAAAAATAAGGAAATTAGAGATATAATCCAATTGAAAGATGAAGTAATTCATGGGAGTGAAAAGGAAGAAGGTAACAATTGTGCTATGTGAAGGCATGATGAAGGAGCTATTGTCTTTGAGTAAAAATTATCATACCTCTTTAACATAAAATCTTAAGACATCACATTGTACAAATATATCGGCAAGGTGTGAAGTAGAATTTGTGTATATTTTTAAGTGTTTCATGTCCCAACCAAGGGTTGTTTCAAATAGAAGAAGATATAAAGAGGGATTTGGAGGGTAAGTTGGTTTTGAGTTTGAAACCTTCTAACATTCAAGAAATGAATATTGTGGTTACCCTGAAGCTGGAAAAAGGATTCTCCTAGCCTATGTAGTTTAAATTACTAAATTTTCCTTTTTAACTTTGGAATAAAATAATTTTAAAGAAGACTGGGAATAGTATTGGTGGGTTTATCGACCTAGAAGAGAATACACTACTAATATATCCAAGACTATAATGAAGATGATGCTAGAGATTGTTATGAGGGAAGGGATATCAAATGTAGTGGAAAGGGAAGTAGAGATATTAGTTAAATTTTGGAGTATTGGAAAGTCCCATTACGGTGTTTGAGATGCCACAATCATGGTCACATGGTAAAGGATTGCTCTCAAACCAAAATAGGTATGAAGGACGATTTATTCAAGGAAAAGGTATAAATAAAATTCAAGAGAGATGAAATAGAGTTCTCTGAAAGGGTCCGCCAAAATGGCGGTTCCCAAATAGTCCTTACACTTAGACTGGTCCTTTCCCGCTTCTGTTTCCGCTGGCTTCTCCAGCAGATTGTTGACGAAATACAGTTCAGGCATTCTTATGAAGAATTTCAGAGTAAAACAGTAGTGTGATGCAGGTCTGATTATTTTGAATCGCCGACTCACTGTGAGAAGATATAGAGAGTGTGAAAATGGTAAAGAAATGGTAAAGGGGAAAACTTCTTGATGATGACGACGGAAGGCACCGCCATCGGTTAACGTTTATGGAATTGTCGTATGCTTTTGCTGCGAAGTTCAAAGGCGCCTGGCGGGATGAAACGGTGCAAATTTCATGACCAGAACGGCCCACCCAACAGACCATGTGAAACTTGTGGGCATTCAGTTCCTTTCACCGTATAAGTCATCAAACGATGCTTCCTACTATCACGGGTTGCTTGAAGGTTACGCGAGTTACGCATGTCAGGAATGGGAGGTCAGTCAAAGCGATTTAGGAATTTTTTTTTGAAATAAGGGTATATTTTAGCAGAATTATGCGAATATGCATGGTTTATTTTGGAATATTTTTTTAAGCTTTTTTATATTTTATATTCTTTTATTATATACTAATAAAATTTATAATTTCCAAATTTTTGTCTTGGTATTATAAATTCACAGCATTATAAATAGTGTTTACTTATTACTCAACTATTTACTTAATTTATATATATATATATATAACATTTAACTAGTCTCAAATTGTGGTCCAATTATTATGTGTGGAGATTTGGTCCCCTCTAATCCAAAGCATTACTTTGTACATCTTATGATTCACTGTCTATATAATTGGATTAAATTACTAATATTTTTTTAATTGATATATTTTTGTTTAATTTTTTTTTTTCAGAGTTTTTTCCTCGATGAGGTGTTGATCCACAAGATACGCTCAACACATGGGCAATGAAAGGTTGTATAAGGCAGATGGGGAGGAGGACACCGCATCTAACCTCCCATTATGCAAGACGTTAGGTGAAATGTTCTGCGCAACATGTGAGACTTCATTTGCCCTCCGCCGAAAGTCGAGCTGGTAAGGTCAAGTGTTTAATGGCGCATGTTGGGGCTATTATAGTTTATATCGGGCTTGTTGAATTGAGGATGTTCAATATTGGCCTGAGTTGTTGTAGTTTGGTTGGGTTCTTTAGCTCTCAGGTCTTCTTGGAGTGGAGGTGATTTCAACGTCGTCAGTCCATCCCTTGTGTTTGGTCTTCAAAAGCGGCAAGTTCATCTGTTGGAGACCATTTCTTCGTTCCCGTCTGCGGGTTGCGAGATTTTTGCAGGGTAGGGAAGTTGATTTTGGGTTCTCGTCTAGTGGTGCTCTGTAGATTGTCGTCTAAGTGTCTTATGTGGTTGAGGTGGTGCATGGGGCCTTTGTTCGTGGTGAGTCTTATGAGCATTCTCCTCTCCTCAGTCTTATCTTTGCTCTTTGTGCCTCTTGCTTCTTGGGGGACTCTATCCTGGGTCTCAGGGTGGAATTTGGCTAATAATGGTGGTAGCAGGGTTCTGGCTTGCTCTGCTTCATGTGCGATCGGATGTTTGGTTGGTTGTTGGTTCAATTGGGTGATTTTCTTTAGTCCTTGGAGGTCTATGAAGGGTTTGGTGGTGTTGAACAGGACAGGCTCTCGGGGTTTTGGGACCTAGGGTGCAGTCAGTTGGCCCGCGACCCTATCCTTTGGTGTTTTCCTTTCCATCGAAGAGGTAGAGACGTTGGTGTGGATGTGTGGAATACAATTGCAGTCGAGTTCTTCTCCTTCCAAATTCGTAGGTGGTGGTAATCAGTTTCGCAGGGGTGGTCATGGTTGGTTATTGTGGGGTTGGTGTGAGGCCTTCACTCACGTTTGGTTTGGTGGAAGGGTGTTCAGTGTGCAGTGGATCTCGTCCTAGGGGTCTTCTCTTGTGTTTTTATCATGCATCTTGTTTCGTGGAGCTCTTGCTCCCAACCTCTGAAGCCGAGCATCTCGGCTAATTGGGGCGGCTCAAGCAAATCGTTGGAGGTGATGCAGGAGGATAGGAACGCGAAAAGCTTCAAGCGGGGAGGGAGAGTCGTAGGTGGTCTGGTCAGGGCGTTGGTTGGAGCTCAAGGTGGCAGGGGGTGTACAAGCTCCAAGTGGGGTGGTTGTGCAACTTGTGGTCATGGAGAAGGCGGTAGCAAGCCGGGGCGTGGGCGTGTTTCACGGCGTTCAGCTGTTGGTCGGTTGATTAGTCTTACGGCCCTTCGTGATATGTTCCAATCTGTTCTAGATCATCTAGAATCTTATCACATAACCATAGAGGAATAACATAAGATTGTCATCGCCACACTTAATCAACTACATTACTTTCAATGCCATGTCAAAAAGGATTGTAGTGGTTTGGCGAGGCTAAAATTTGCTAGTAGAAAAGGTCAAAAAGCTAGAAACGTGGTTGAATCAGTTTGAGAAATATTTTAGATGTCCATATTGCCCTCCTCCCCCTCCAAGGACTGGGCCAAATAATCCAATGTCAATTACTTCTGATGATTAAGTTACTTGTAGTTTAAAGATTAATGATATAGGTTAATGGTTTGAAATTGTGGGCAAAAATCCAAACATATTAAGCGCTGAGTGTGATCCCAAAATAATTTTGATGACTTAGATGTCACTCGATCGCCACTACTTAAACTACAAACAAATTAATCATACTAATAATCTCAAAACATGATAAATAACAAAATTCTATGTAAAAAAAAATATTTTAACTTTTAAAATAGAAAACAATTACAACTTTTATGAAATGAATTCTAACTAACTACCTATAATCCGATATCGACAACCTAATGTTTACTTATTTAAAAACAAAAACAAAAAACCTGAAAC
Source organism: Pinus albicaulis (assembly GCA_034641835.2). Lineage (NCBI taxonomy): Eukaryota > Viridiplantae > Streptophyta > Pinopsida > Pinales > Pinaceae > Pinus > Pinus albicaulis. Next base: position 1,927,339,786 of record CM076575.1, read on the forward strand.
ATGCACAAACGCAAATCCATCACACGCCCTCAAGGTAAGCGTATTAAAAAGCGTTATAATAAGAAAATCGATTTTTTTAAAAGATTGATTTAAAAAAATTTAATATACAAGATTAATGTGATTTTTAAAAAAGCAATATATAATATTAGTTTAAATAATAAATTCTAACTAACTACGTATAATCCGATATCGACAACCTAATTATTTAAAAAAAAAAACCAAAACCCTTACACGACCTCAGGTTAAGCGTCTTAAAGAGCGTTAAATAAGAAAATCGATTTTTTTTAAAGATTGATTTAAAAAAAATTAATATACAATATTAGTGTGATTTAAAAAAAATATTTTATGTTAATTGGAATTTGTTTGTGTGTTTGGAAGAAATATTGTTATTTTTTCATTTAGTTTTACTTTTTGGAATATGTTAAATTTATAATGAATGTTTAAGTGTTTATAAGAAATGATATTATTATTTTTTATATAATTTCAATTTCTATATAAAAAAAAAATTAATTAAAATATTTATTCCTTATAGAAAATCATAAAAAGTTAAACTTAATTTATTTACACATTAAAAATGTAATTAAAAAAAAAAATTATGCTTTCATAATATACAAAAGATTCTTAATAATAAAATAAAAATTTGCTTATAATATACAATAGATTCTTAATAAGAAAATAAAAAGTGTATCATCCATGAGGATTCTAAGTGAATGTTGACCCAGAGAAAAAAAAAAAAAAAAACACATTTCATGTGTCATACTTTTGTAACATATGAAACACATGTGACTTCCTCATATCCCTTTTTAAAATAATAAAAAAATAAGTCACTAAATAACACATTGAACACACTAGAATAGAGAATTTTGTGGGTTATGCAGTGGTACTCTAGGTTGTTGATGATATAATTATATGTTTTTTTATTAAAAAAAATTAATAAAATATTGGGTTGTTTGTTTTATATATGTTTTTTATAAAAAAAGGTTAATAGAATATTGGGTTGTTTGTTTTGTTTTTATATGATTTGGTTAAGTTTCAAGATATGTTTAAGGTTTAAAATATATTTGGAAAGTTATCAAATATGATATTATGTACTAAAGAGATTATACTTTTTACTTTTTAAAAAAATCTAATAAAATTTAGAAAAAAAACTAAATATTTTTATATACAATGTGTAATCATTAAACCAAATATTAACCAAATAAACATACTAACTATAGTATAGATGGACTGTTTCATGTAGAGATAACATTATCCAAAACATTTTTGGCATTTTAAGAATAAGGTTTAAATTTTAATATTAAGAATTTAAGAAAAAAATGAATTAATTTAAATTTTATTTGATAATGTTTTTTAATTAATAGTAAAGCAAATAATAATATAAAAATTAATGTTATTAATAATATATATTGTTTTATCATATAGTGTATATATAAATAATTTTAACCCAAAGGTTTAGCTCAATAATGTTATTGGAAATTTTGATACACATTAGTTCATATCTAAAAGAGATTAGATAGATAGATAGATATAGGTATGGGTATAGGTATAATATTAATGTGATAATTAAAGTCGTAATTGAATTTTTGGTGATATATAGAGGACGTGACAAAGGAAGACCTAGTTGAATACTTGGAGAAAGGGGAGGAAGCCCTAATGAAGTATGCTTTCTGACCAAGGGATGAACTACTAGGTCATTGGCAAGCAACTAAGCATTCAGATCTGGTGTTGGATAATGAAGGGGCCCAATGTTAATCTCTAGAGAAGAATTTGTCTTCAAATTGTTTTTACCTCTAAGGGGTTATACTTTGATTCTTTGTTGAACTCTCAAACTTTAGAAAGGGGAATTTAGCAGTGATAAAGGAGTCAAGGAGAGGAGTCACATCATGCTTGAAGATAGAAAATATGAGGCCTCCCATTGGTCTACATGAGGGTACCAATGGGGAGAGATTGAAATGGGAAGGTGGGTTCAAGGTGGGTTGGAAAATACCTCATCACACGTTGATGACAGTAGGAGCTCAAAACTACATTCAAGTGCTTAAGAGAAACAACCAAAATGTCAAATATCACTACATAAATTTTGAGGTAAAAATTGCAACTCAAAACAAAAAAGTGATATCAACATCAACTTTAAAAGAGCCAATAGGATTCAAGTTGATGATGACAACCATAAGGGTAAATTGTTTTGGAATGAAAGAAAAAATTTATTTTTTTCAATCATATTTTCAACTTATATTTTTATAGGCTTACTCAAATTTGAAGTGTAAGCACTCCATAGATGGATGTGGAATTAAATGAGTATCCACTACACATGCTTTTGATAAACTCACATGTTCATGTATTTCAATTTATATTCATCTCATTTTACAAAGATCTTGGTTTGGGTTCAAAAACTTATCTTCAAAGTTTGAATTTAAGAACATTTCTTGGAAGCAAATTGATTTTACAAAAAATTGTTTTGGGTTTAAAGAATTTTTTTGGAAGACATTTCTTGGAGGCGGCCTGATTTTGGCAAAAATTGTTTTGAACTTAAAAAAATTTCTTGGACGTATATTCAAAAGACATTTCTTGGAGGTATGTACGTGTTTTGAGTTGAAGTAAATCTTTTGAGCTTCGTTCCATTTTTATAAGACATTTTTCTCTCGAATTTTTTAAAGTAAGTGTTTTGAATTGGAGTATGTATTTTTTGCAAAAAATTTACACTGAACTTTTTTAAATTAAATCTTTTGTGATATTTTTTGTAATTGAGTTATTGTCTAATTTTTTGAAGGAAATTTTTTGAACTTCATACCCTATTATCATGGGAAATCGAAGAACTTGTGCGAGAAAATATGATGGAAAAAGAGACCCTAAGGAACATAGAGAAGAGACGAGACAATCTCGCAAAAGAAAGTTAGAAGCCCTCTCAAATATTGAAGAGGAAAATCAACCTCAAGCAGAAATTGAAGCAAGTATGTAAATGTAAATATTATGATCTATTGATATATTTAAAATTTTCCTAATGTAAAATGTGAAGCTTAATTTTTATTTGATGAACTAATTCAAAAAATATTTTGTTTAATGTAAACAGAGAGAGATATTCCTGAAAATATTGAAGAAGAAAATCAACCTCAAGAAGAAATTGAAGCAGGTATGTAAATGTAAATATTATGATCTATTGATATATTTAAAATTTTCCTAATGTAAAATGTGAAGCTTAATTTTTATTTGATGAACTAGTTTGAAAAATATTTTGTTTAATGTAAACAGACAGAAATATTCCTCAAAATATTGAAGAAGAAAATCAACCTCAAGTAGAAATTGAAGCAGGTATGTAAATGTAAATATTATGATCTATTGATATATTTAAAATTTTCCTAATGTAAAATGTGAAGCTTAATTTTTATTTGATGAACTAATTTGAAAATTATTTGAAATTTTAGATATATTTATTAATTTAGTTATTTATTGAATATGTACTATTTTTTCGAATATGTACAGATGAAATCACTATCGATAATGAGATGTTAGAAAATGTTGACACTCACACATATGGAGATAAAAAACCCGACCATGTTATACGATATCGTGTTAACCGCATTTTTGAAAAGTATTTTTTAAATGAGCGGGTGACAGTTCAGACTCAAATGTTGAAAGGTCTCCTATCATTAAGGAAATTAAAATAAGCTACGACACTATTGGGTATTCGAAAATCAACCAAAGATAAAAAAAATGAAGGAAGAGGTGATAAAAAATATGAGTAGTGCTATAAAGTCAATTAAGAGATCTAGAGAGAAAGATGTTTCAATTGTACGTAGAGGAATACAGATGGCAATGGTTTCCTCAAGTACTCAAGAGAATCGTTTGGTAACATCTATGGCACGAGCAATGGGAACCTCGCTAAAAACTTTGCACAAACATCGGAAATTTCAGTTGCAAATAGATGTAAATGATGAACTCGCTTGTTGGAGAGCTATTTGTAGGCAACCATACAAAGATAGACTTGGAGAAAATGTTAAAAAAATAATATATGAATATTGGAAGAATAATTCACGTGTTTCACCAACTGCAAGGCATGTGATGCGAAGAATAATAGCACGAAATCAGTACGAAGAACATGAAAAACATCTCTTGGAAACCACTCAGATAGAGTTATTCAACAAGTTCAAAGAAGAGAATCGTCAAATTCATGTTTCACTCAGTGCTTTTGTTCAATAAAAACCATGGTATGTAAAACCTATCACCGTACGCGACACTTGTTGTTGCCGTTATCATGTGGAATTTGAGTTATATTATGACACATTCATTGATTTCGGTAGAACATTATGGAAGGATTCACCTCCTCCTTCCACTATCCGTGAATTCACATCTCAAATTCTATGTGAAAGAGAAAGCGATGAACTATTTTACAAAAAAAATGTGTTGGTGGTAAAAAATGCGATGATTGTGGAAATTTGACTAAATTTCAAAACAAATATCGTATTGATATAAATGATCAATCATTGTCCAACATGAAAGTGAAATGGAAGAGATATGAATATATCAATACATTGATTCAAGGTGCAAATAGTGTTAAAAGAATTGAATTACTAGAAGACGAAATTTTTCTGATAGAATTTTTGAGAAAGTTTGAGGCAGAAATTTACAAATACACCAAGCATTCCCATAGAGCTCGATGGCAAGACTTGCAATTCAAAAAATATCGTGAAGTTTTTCCACTAGGGACCATTTTGTCAGTGATTGATTTTGCAGAAAACTACACATTTGTTCCACAAAAAGAAATTCAGAGTGAATACTATCATTCTGACCAAGTCTCCATGCTCGTCCATATTCTATATAGACATGCTGAACAAAATGTCGATCATATAGAAAGCATGAGTGAAAATTGACATATCATTAAAGAATATCACTTTTATATCAGTGACGATCGTACACATGATACATGTTTTGTACAACATTGTTTTGGAAGAATTTATGATTCATTGAAAAATCGTGGAATAACATTCAATGAACATTGGATATGGTCAGATGGATGCGCAGGTCAATTCAAATCTTCACGATCATTCTTTTGGTTGTGTTGTCTTCATAAGAAAACCTGCATTAAACATTGTTGGAATTTCTTTGAGACTGGCCATGGAAAAGGAGAACATGACGGTGCAGGAGCATGCATAAAACGAGTACTTCAAAGATATCAAATGAACCACTCTGCAAGCCGACTTGTGAATGCTGAAGAAGTTGTTCAATGGTGCATCGCTGCTCTAAGCCATGAGAGAAACCCATCAAGAGAAGTGCGAAGGTATATTCAATTTAATTTATATTGGAAATCTAATTTTAAACATTGTACATTTATCATGAAATGATTATCTTTGATTGTATTTTGATATCATATTTACAAATTCTTCTTTTAATTTTCCATATAAATGTTTTTCTGGCATATTGGAATCAAAGACGTAGATAGATCAATTGGAAATGACGTTGAAACAATAAAAGGGACTCGAAAATTGCATTCAATTCAAACAAAGTCGTCGAGAAATGTGTTTGCATTGGATAAAAGAAAATATTCTTGTTTTTGTGATGTTTGCATAGACAACACAAAATCCAATGACGTTTGTGAAAACAAAATGTATGTGAACGATTGGAAACATACAAAGCTAAATACAAAGGGAAAAATTTCTGTTGCAATGTTTGAAGAAATGCAATCATAGGAAACTACAATATCATCCGATGGTGATCGAGTTTCTGATCTTGTTAGAGAAGGTAACATTTGAATTACTTTCTAATGATTTAAAGATCTAGAAATACATTTAAATATGCATAATTTTGTTAAATTTATTTTATTGTGCACGAGATGTTTTTGCTATAATTGCACCTATTGACAACAATGAAAATGTGAAGTATTATTTGATGCGTTGCACTAAACGAAAATGAAATTATTACAAAACTATAATGATCACGGATTTCAGTATGACAGAGGGTCTATTATACTGAAAGGTTATTTTTTCAGACAAACTCATCAAAGGGGAGACTTTTTTTACTTTTAAGACTATGAACCTGATTCCATAAGTTGTCAATATAGTCACTTGGTGTGTGCAGCACGCATAAAGTTGATAGAAGTTCAATCAAAGAAAAAATCAAAAATTAAGAAATGGAAAATGTCAAAATCCGATCATGAACGGATTATTGAAGATGGAATTCCATTAGAATTTTTTTGAGTGAATTGTCCAACAATTTATTCTCTTTGGATTAAATATGTTTTATAACTTCCAGTACTAAACTAAAAATTGAGTTGCTTATGTTATTTGTTCAAGTGTTTTCACATGTACAAATTGTTTTGGTACAAGCACGTGCTCTAGTATCAACTGAAAGTAGCTTTTGTATACATGTGCATTGATGAAAAATGTTATATGTATTGGATATATATATATGTGTGTGTGTGTGTGTGTTCTAGAATGAAATTAATTGTTCTAGTTTTACTATGTGCATTGATGAAAAATTATTTACGTACTCAATATATATGTTCTAGAATGCAATTAACTGGAACTAGTTTTTCTATGTGCATTGATGAAAAACTAGTTGGATTTTCTAGTAAAAAGTATGGACACAATGTAAATAAATCATCTGCAGTATAGTTTTGTATGAAAATTCCTTTCAAACAAGAGACTCGGAGCACTTCTCCGACTTTTGGTGGGATTTGACCCACATCTCTAATCCTGATTGAAAATCTAGTACAAAATCTGCTTGTCCAATGGCCGGATATGTTCAATGTGCATTGATGAAAAATGTTACTTGTCTTGGATAGATATGTTCTAGAATGCACAATTAATTGTTCCAAGTAGTTTTTCTATGTGCATTGATGAAAAACTAGTTGGATTTTTTGGTAAAAAGTTTCAACAATGTAAATAAATCGACAAGGCTACCTATTTGAGTGCATTAACGACATTGACCCAAATTCAACAAACATATATATGTACTAGAGACTTATATTTCCAATCAAAATTAAAGGGATAATTTGTACATATATCTACTTCTATAAACTCTTTTTTCAATTAGAGCTCAATTGATACATGGTTAGTTGCATTGAAAAGCTATGTTCTTCCTATTGGAAATTTTTTCATTCAAACAAAACTACATGGAGAGATCAAAAGCAATCTTAAAATTTCAAATGTACTTCAACCATCCAAATGTGCCAAATGTAGATTGAAACCATCCAAAACTTTAAAATTTTAAAAACTTTTGATAATATATCGTGCAACATTAAAACATTAAACATCACATGCGAAATGTAGATTGAAACTGTTCAAAACTTGAGTTTAAAAAACTTTAAATTATATATAGATCGTTACTTCACATGCCATGCCAATTATAGTTCAACTAGATCCAATAGAAACATTTAACATTATATACCACATGTGCAAATGTAGATTGAAACCATCCAAAACTTCAAGTTTTAAAAACCTTTTGATTATATATTGTGCAACATTAAAACATTAAACATTTAAAGTTCATTAAATATCACATGCAAAATGTAGATTGAAACCATCCAAAACTTAAGTTTTAAAAACTTCACATGCCATACCAATTATAATTCAACTATCCAACAAAAACATTTAACATTAAATATCACATGCCAAATGTAGATTGAAACCATCCAAAACTTTTAACTTTTAATTTAACAAAAAAATATAGATCACAACATTACTTCACATGCCAAATGTACTCCAAGCATCCAAAACTTAAATTTTAAAAACAAACAAATTATAACACATGTCATTACATAACATGCCAAATGTAGTTCAGATGACAACATTACTTCACATTCACATGCCAAAAGTACTAAAACCATCCAAAAATTAAATAAAACAAATTATATAATAACAATGTAATAAAATATGTCCAAAAATTGTAAATCTCACAAGTATCAAATTGTATCAAGTTTAAAAAATTTTAAAACCATCTAAATTTTGAAATCAAATCTACTGTAAATCATGTCCATCAAATGGAGGATCTAGCGTCTTCCCTACTAGGGTCTCAGTCCGCGCCCTATCCTGTGAATGGGAAACCTACATACACAATGCACATGTACTTGAACATTAAAATTTGATGTTTTAAAAATGAATTAGAATATATATATCTAGAACTTCATGTAAAAAACAAAATATAACAAAAAAATCATGCAATACCTCATAAGGTTCCCTCTCCATTTGATGAACAAGTTCTCCCATAGGAACATCTGCAGCAGTAAACTATACAATATACATGTACAGTTAAATATATATATATATATATATATATATATAAAATTTATATATAAATTAAAAACTTTCAAATGAAAATGCACGTGTACATATATAAACTTATTTTCAATAATATTAAAAAAAGGAACTAAAGACAACTTGTTCAAATGATGTGGATGTTCCTATCTCCGTCGCTAGAGTCCACGGATTAAAGAAATCTTCTATAGGAACCTAAATTCAAAAAAAATTAAATAACTCAAAATATAGATCTCTCTCTCTCTCTATATATATATATATCTCAATTTTTAATGGAACTTTTTGAGGTAGAATATATATATATAACTTTTAAACATAAATTTTAAACTTGTGAAAAATTGTCCATACTTGTGACTCATCTCCCAAGGAAGTAGAAGGTACATCTCCCAAGGAAGAATAAGGTACCGCCATCCCAAAAACATCAGACGGAATCGATACCTGTTAAAACATTTTATCAAATTATATATATACATACATGTACATGTGTGGCAACACTTATTTATTTTAGAGTCACTTAAAAAACACTAACATTTGATGATGGAGAATGCTCCAAATCCAAGGAGGCACATGAAGCTGTTCCAAGAAGGAATTTTATTTCGTGTTCATTACCTCAAGCTTGTGAAGTTTGTGTTCATGATGAAAGGAAAAGTTTGATACCCACTTTGCAAGAAGATCTTAATAAACATGCAGCTAATGAGAATGTAAAAGAAGAGGATGTTGAAAGCTCTATCTAGTCATTGAATTCATTGCTAGTATTCAGAGGAGAGCCACTACCTCATCAAATTCACCTCCTCAAGAAGGCGACAATGGTGAATTTTCAAGGTATAAATTTGCCTTTAATCAAATTGCTTTTGATTATGATAAACATGGTAAATATTCACATAAGATATATAAAAGAACTTGCACATGTTCCTTTTGTGGTTTGAATAATCATAATGTTTATAGATGTTGGAAGAAGATATCCATACACATTGAAACTTTCTAAATAAATGAGGCAAAAAGTCAAAGGCCCACTGGACAAGGAAAATGATGTTGAAAATAAGATGCAATTGTTTATTACTCATTGCCATAAGAAAGGTCACCTTGTGGACAAGTGTTGGACTTTGTATCCAACAAGTCATCCAAAACATTTGAAGAAGGTGGAAAGAGATAACGACAAGAATGGAAAAGAGGATTCCATAATCGATGAGGGTCAAGATGATTCACATGATGATGAAGTGCAGCTAAAAGAAGCGCCATTGAAATGGTTTGCTAACAGATGGTTAGATTTCTTATCCAATTAAGGCCTTGCATGTATTTTGATGTTTCATGAATTTCTTTGCAAATTCAAAGTATGGTGCATGTTGAATGAAGCAAGATGTTGAAAGTAGAGTTATGTTGACACACTTAAATGCAACAAATATGGAAATTTGTACATGAGCTCTATTATTTGACTTGAGAGTCAGTTGTTTGAAGAGGCATGTTTTGTCGACTTGTGTTTGGTTGATGGTTTTGTACACCAATATGTAAGAGTACATGGAGATATTCACATGATGTGATTTTTTTTTCTTTGAAGGAGAAAAATGATATGTCAGCGAGCTATGTTTCTTGCATGATGTGTTTTTAGTTTGATGGTTTTGTTTGTGACAAGACGTCACAAGATTTTGGGAAGGTCCACTCTTGAGCGAGAGCCTCATGATTACAACCTAATCATGAGAATCAAATGGGAGTGCATCCTTATTTTAAAAACAAATAGGATTCTAAGCTACCTAGGACTCAAACCATTATTTTTAAATTTGAAATATCATGGTGTGTTGTTTCAATGCCTGAATCCACAACCCTAACATAAATTGTTTTATTCCTTTTCTGCAGGATTTAGCTGGTTATATTAAAATTCAATTGAATTTAAAATTCTTGGCTTAGTGGCATGATCCAAACATATTGTACATATTAAATGAGGAATTTCGCTCTCCCAATCATTTCTAAATCACCCATATCACCAAGAAAACATGTTTTAAAAGAACATACTTTGGTATGGGAAAGACCTTCGATTTCCAATATTATAAGAAGGTTTTTGATATGGTTGAGAGAATGTGGAAAATAGAATCCATAAACAAATTATTTTTCAAAAAGTATTACTTTCAAAGTATCAACAAGGAACATGTACAAGGGTGTTCAATGAATTAACGATATTTATTTAAATTCCATGATGTATATCTTACTCATAATTTTAACAAAAGATTGGATAATTATATTATTTATCATATATTTTGATGCTTATAGAGTGAAAAAACTTAAAGAATCAACTTGTAGGGTCATTTTAATGGTGGGTGGAGAATTGGGGTCTAAAACCTTTTGGAGTCATTTTAAGGCATTAAATGACATTTCTGGGGGTCAAACGATTACCCCTTGTGCCAAAATCTTGACCATTATTCTACACTTAAAGACATATCCAATGCTGCAAGAAAAACATCAAACGAAGTTCATTCAAAATTTATGCCTTTAGTAAGTTGACCTATCATGTTGACCACCATGGTACGAGAGAATGACATCTTAGCCCCATTACTCATGCATGGAAAGCTAGCTACATGTGGAGTTTTAACAAGACTCTAAAAGGTCTAAAATCACAAACCTCGTTAATGGTTGACAGAGTCAAATCTTACACCTAGTTGGCTATCACACTATGTTAAATACTTGGCCACTAGGAGGAATAAGAGTTCCATTTTGTGTTATTGTATTTTGTTCCATAGTTGAAAATACAACTAGAAGTGTGAAGTTAGAGAGAAAAATGTATGAAGTTAAGTTTTTATAGCAACCTTACATGCCAAAAGTCTTAGCTAACTCTAGAGAGATTACCTTAAACATATTTTCCATACCAGAAAAGAGAGAGTAGAGCATGTTTACATTTTAGTGTTGTTTTTCTCCCATAAGGATTTCCTAGGGAAAAAGGAGTCAAAAGCATCATTACTTTTTAGGGTTGCTTGTCTCCCATATAAGGATTTCCTAGGAAAATAATTGTGTTGATTGTCTAGAGATATTTATGTGTGTGTTTCATTATGTTCTCTATTTCTTACGCTGTGTTTCATTATGTTTTATATTTCTTACATTTCTGCCCTCCTATTTTTCTTTCCAATCAAGGTTTATAAAATAACATGAGAAGCAACATGAAACTTGGAACAATCATTTTCATTATCTATATGGAAGGCAAGAAGGATTATATCCCCTTAAGCTTAAGCTTATGTAGTTTGTCAATTTTTATCATATATTTTTTGGTAAGGGTAAATATTTTTTTATCTATAGTACAAGTCATGAGTTCCCCAATTTTACCTCATGTAAAGCATGATTCTAGGATTACTACAATTTGTACTTGGTTTTTTATTGTGATGATGCCCTGTCTCAATCACTTGGCCATCTCTCGATGGGTAGTTAAATATTTATAACAATACTTAAGTAAAATTTATCTATTTGTATTATGTGAAATTATGTAAAAAATGGTATACTATGTTTCATAAAATTGGGTTGAGTTTATCATATATTTCAATGAAAGTTGATTAAATATGTTTTCTTTAAAAGGATCTAACAATTTTTTTAAGGTATGAATTTGCAATTTTGTGTGGCTCTCTATCAACCTTCACTTCCTCATTTCTAGAAAAAATTTACTTGCTCATTCGTATACCCACTTTCTATTCAAATGCATGAGTTTTGAACTCTCGGTAACTATGTTTTTCCACGCAGGAAAATTATGTCACATTTTATACTAACTCTAAATATTATTTTGAAGTTTGGATTACTGTTATTCTTTTACATAATTTAACATTAGATATAAGTTTAAATTGAAAGCTACTTAGATGAAATATAGCTTAGATATGGCATTTGCAAATTATTATCTATTTATTGAACTAAATGACATAATTATTACACATGTTTAATTTACATTCAAATGCTTCTTTGATTTATCTCCTATAGCTTAATGTAATGCTAGATATATAATTTAAGTTGAAGGCCCATGAGATAAATATGACTTCTATGTGACATTTGTATTGGATCATCTATTTTTTGTGTTATATGAACATAATTGGTACACATATCTAATTTGCATTACTAATATGTCATGCTTCTTTAATTTATCTTTTATAGATGACCAGAGCATCCCTTTTTAATCTATCCCTTTTGACTTCGGATATGTGGGTAATACTCATCCGAATATTTTTCTATCATAAAGCAATGAGTAAAATTGTATTCCATTTGTGTCAATGTTAAGGTTAAGCACATGGATTAAAGTTTTATATAAGATACATTGCCACAGTGTACATTTATATCTAAAGAGTACAAAACCTCATTCAAGACCATATGTTTTGTTGATGTAGTTTGATTGGTTATATTGCATTGTTATATTGCATTGCTTTTGCAGTTGTTGCTGTGGGCCTCACCATCTAGTGATTTTAGGTAAAAAATTATTTACATGGAATTTTGAAGTATCCTAGAATGTTTATTATTTATCACTACTAGCCTTGGTGATTTAGTTGTTTGTTTTGATGCTGCTTGGTTACCCATATTTAATAGTTGTTCATGTTTAATTCATTTTTAAGGCTTTTTATTGGCCTATCAGGATGTATTTTTCTCAAATCCATAATGGCTAAAAGAATGAAATTTATCTATGAAAAAGAGAGGTCATATGGAAAACAAATTGTTTGCAAGTGTTCTTTGAACCCATAGAACTTGCAACCCCAATATGGATACAATACTAAGTAATACATAGCCTCCTCATCTAACTTAGCTAGGGATTTGCAATACTATATTTGAGTTGGCTAGCTCCATTTCAAGATATTATAATGTTAGATTATTATTTCTATAGATTTTGATTATGGTAGTAAAATTTTACAAAAAATCGGAAACTACAAATAATATTATTCTAGATATATGTAAAAAGGACATGGTAGAGAAAATCAAACAATATTAAACTTTTCATAAATAGTTTAGATATAAATACATTTTCTAATTTTGATTGTAAATTCCAAGGCTTAAAGCAATAATTTTTCTAATAATTTTTTTAATTAATAAATAAAAAGAAGCATTTTCAATCAAAATCACATCCAACATATAATAAAAATAATAAAAACAATTTAAAACTTCATACACTATGACATTACTATGGAAAAGAGCATAAAAATATACAAGCAAAAAATCCTTTTCTATAATAATGGAGAGCTTCAAATATACAAGAAAAAAAATCTTTCAGCCTCCTTGTATCCCAGAGAAAGAGTTGCTCAAACAATCATATTTTAAACAATTAAAACTTGGAGAAAATCATTTGTTTTTGAATTTCAATTATATAAAAAATTAGTCAAATATTTCAAATATGTTTTTTGGCTAGTTGCAGAGTGTAGGTGCAGTTCTAGCTAGAGAGAGACTCCAAGAAGGGGTTTCAAGACAGAGCAGGTTTCCAACATTCCAGTCAAGAAGGGAGGCAAATATTTCCAACAAAAGAGGCAAGAACAAGTTCCCTAGTGGTAGTGCTATGCAACCCAATTAGTCAGTGCATGTTGCAGGCAAGAGTGTGAGTAGCTTGTAGTCTCCAAAGAGAGTTTCTAGAGGTAGAACGAGTTTCCCAAAAGCAGTACTACACATTTTATTAGGTAGGACTGCATCTAGCATGGAGAAAATCATCTGTTTTTGAATTTCAATCATATAAAAAATTAGTCAAATATTTCAAATTTTCCTTTTGGCTAGTTGCAGAGTGTAGGTGCAGTTCTAGCTAGAGAGTCTCCAATAAAGGGTTTCAAGACAGTGCAGGTTTCCAAAATTCCAGTCAAGAAGGGAGGCAAATATTTCCAACAAAAGAGGCAAGAACAAGTTCCCTAGTGGTAGTGCTATGCAACCCAGTTAGTCAGTGCATGTTGCAGGCAAGAGTGCGAGTAGCTAGGAGTCTCCAAAGAGAGTTTCTAGAGGTAGAACGAGTTTCCCAAAAGCAGTACTACACATTTTATTAGGTAGGACTGCATCTAGCACGGAGAAAATCACCTGTTTTTGAATTTCAATTATATAAAAAATTAGTCAAATATTTCAAATCTGTTTTTTGGCTAGTTGCAGAGTGTAGGTGCAGTTCTAGCTAGAGAGAGACTCCAAGAAGGGGTTTCAAGACAGAGCAGGTTTCCAACATTCCAGTCAAGAAGGGAGGCAAATATTTCCTATAGATTTTTCGCCCTTATTACCGTGGTGCTTCTTAACCTCCTGCTACAGGTGCTGCTAATGATCCTGCTGGTGGTTCTTAGTAAAACAAACCTAACTTTTACAGGGGCATATAAGATACTGAAATATTTAAGCATCAGAAGATATATCATAAAAGTTGTGGTAAAAAAAATTGGTTGTGCTTCTTTATAATTTTCAAGTTACATAATGTAGAAGGTATGATTTTTAATTAGTCCTAGAAATAGCCTGAAATAAATGTTCCAAGTTAAATAGAAATATACGATTCCAGAAAGATCCAATTTAAGTATTATTGGTTTCATTGGGATAAGATGGATCACAATATCTTTCATCCAAAATTTTGAATTATATTTAAAAAAATTGACATGCGGCATTCTAAATAAGTCTTTTTTTTGAAAGAGCCAAGAATTTTGGTGGTGGTTCTATTGGATTTAATTCTACTGGTGGTGTTGCTGGATCGACTGCTTAACCGACTGGATCAACTGGATCTGCCTTTGCTACTACCTCTGTTACTGGCTCTGCTTCAAACAGAGAACACTCAATAGTAAGGTATACCACGGAGGAGCGGGGCAGACCCGGAGACGGAGTTAGACCAGACCACGGGCACTTATGAAATAAATGAGAATTGGTTGTCGGAGCCTGCCCTTAAGAAAGGACCCTGTTTCACTAGCAAATACGGACACTAGCCTTTAGCCTTGGTAAGTTCCATAGAGGTAGCTAGGGAGGGAGGTAGATCTTCGAGATGAGCGGGCCAACAAACACCAAAATTTTAATACACAGCACAAAAATTTTAATACACAACACCAAAATTTTAATACACAGCACAAAAATACACAGACATTTTTTTAATTCACAGCACAAAAAATTTTTGAGCGCGGATGGAGAGTAACATACCCGACGGAGTCGACGAGCGCGGATGGCAGGAGCACTAGCGCGGCTGGGAGGAGCAACAACGCGAACAGAGCGAAAATGGTAAACCACAATGAAAACGCGTGAACAATGAAAACGGTAAACCACCAACCTTCGCAGGCGATTTATTTATAGAAAATAGTTCGGCTGAACTATTTTAAAAGTAAAAGTTCGGCCGAAATCACAGTTCGGACAAACTTTTTTAGCAGTTCGGCCGAACTTTTGTTGCTGGTTTTCCAATCTCCGGAAAAAATTATGTTTTCCCGCGTCGTCGGTGTGCCGTCAATCTAAACGGAATCACAAGTTCTGCCGAACTTTATAAGAAATTTCGGCCCCCGATTCTCACAAAAGTGTAACCCAACTTCACGTTTCCGCCCTTATCTCACTATGAGTCTATCAAAAGAATGCATAGTGGGTATTCATTGGATGTTGATTTTAATTATGCATCCAATGAGTTGTTATACTTTAAATTTGAGTAAATATATAGAGAGATAAGTCAAATACAAATTTTTTCATGTAGTTTTATATTCATCCTTTTGAAATTCACCACTCTTATTTTATTAGATTATCTATTATTTTATAATTCTCCTTAGGAGGCCTATTTTAAACATCAAAATTTCTATAATTCAGAGCTCATAAACTGTGAAAATACATAATCCTTTCAATTTTAGAGGTAAGAGGTAAGGGAGAGACAAAAGATTAAGTTAGAAGGACATGAATTATTATGGGTTTAGGGCTTTGGTACCTTGAACCTCTCAGAGATTACTTCCTTGAACAATATTCAAAGGAAAAAATAAGGAAATTAGAGATATAATCCAATTGAAAGATGAAGTAATTCATGAGGGTGAAAAGGGAGAAGGTAACAATTGTGCTATGTGAAGACATGATGAAGGAGCTATTGTCTTTGAGTAAAAATTATCATACTTCTTTAAGATAAAATCTTAAGAGATCACATTGTACAAATATATTGGCAAGGTGTGAAGTAGAATTTGTGTATATTTTTAAGTGTTTCATGTCCTAACCAAGGGTTGTTTCAAATAGAAGAAGATATAAAGAGGGATTTGGAGGGTAAGTTGGTTTTGAAACCTTCTAACATTCAAGAAATGGATATTGAGCTTACCCTGAAGCTGGAAAAAGGATTCTCCTAGCCTATATGGTTTAAATTACTAAATTTTCCTTTTGAACTTTGGAATAAAATAATTTTAAAGAAGATTGGGAATAGTATCGGTGGGTTTGACAACCTAGAAGAGAATACACTACTAATATATCCAAGACTATAATGAAGATGATGCTAGAGATTGTTATGAGGGAAGGAATACCAAATGTAGTGGAAAGGGAACTAGAGATATTAGTTAAATTTTGAAGCATTGGAAAGTCCCATTACGATGTTTGAGATGCCACAATCATGGCCACATGGTAAAGGATTGCTCTCAAACCAAAATAAAAATAGTTATGAAGGACAATTTATTCAAGGAAAAGGTAGAAATAAAATTCAAGAGAGATGATATAGATAAAAAGAGAAGGGAAAGAACATAACAAAGAATGAGGTCAAAAGGGTATTACACATTTTTTGAATATTTTTCACTAAATTGCATATAATGTAATAAAATTTCAAGGAATTAAGAGATAATTCGCCATAAAATACTAGATATATCCAAAACATTCACTTGAACAACATAATAAAATATAGAGAAAAACCCTTGAGGTTGGATATAACACCATCAAATACTTATTATGGAACGAATCACTCCACAAGCCATGTTTGATAGAAGAAAATAAAATCCAGCAATCACCTCCAAGACAATGATACTCATTCACATTTGTACTTTCTCATTAATATTCATAGAAGCCTTTTCCCAATACCCCTTATTATTATTTTCCATATGAGGATAGGAATGATACAATTATCTTTTCTTAAAGAATTCTCAAAGCATAAAATCTAATATTAAGATGAGATCTAAGCCTTTCTATGAAAAGCAATGAATTGTGAGGATTCATCGAAAGGGTAGATTCTCTAATAAAGCGCTTTAGTCACATGTTTAAAGAATCAATAGTTTGTGATGTGATGCCATTAAAGTTACTTCAACTTGGAGAAAGTTTTTCTTGGAGATAGAGTATCCAAAAGGCTGGATAGCTTTATGGTAGTAGAAAACATAATGGAAGAGATAAAGTGGATTAAAAGGTTAGATATTTAGATCATCTTCCAAATTCCCTGAAAATAAAGAAATATGGTATTGAAATTGTAGACCCCTTAAAATTCAATACTAAATGAATTTTGAATGATATTGTTGGGTCATATGAAAATAGAACAAGTATGATCCAACAAACAATAAATATGTAATGTTTCAATTTGTATAAAGTTAAGAAGGTAATACGAGAATGGTTAAAACTCAATTTTAATAATTCTCGTAAGTATTTACAATATGTTGAGGCGTAGATCCATCCATTATTTGGTTAAAATATTAGTGATTTTTTTCTTAAAGATGAAAAGAAGTTGCTAAAGGTACTGGAATAAAATTAGAGGGAGTCATTAAATGGAAAGAAGAAAATGGAGAATAAAAACGTGAAGAACATGGTTAGTTAAAAAAGATGATAACACTATGTTCTTCCATAATAGTGCAAAGCACTAAAAATTTGTAAACACCACATTAAAAATGAATAAGAAAAATGGGAATAAGGTCAATAAGTTTTAGGAAATCATAGAGGTTGGGATAACATATTTCAAGAAAGGTTACCAAGAATGCTCTATGAGAAATATTTGGGAAATAATAAAAATGACCTCATTGTTCCCACGATACATAAATGAAGCACAAAATAAGGAAATTATGGTTAAAGTAATGAAAGAGGAACTTAAAGAAAACTTTGAATTCTCCAGACGTCAAAAATTTGAGGTTGAGATGGGTGGATAGTATAACTCTATTTCGACTTCTATAAATTGATGGAAAAATTATTAAGAGGGTTGTAAAAGAATCAAGAGCATTAGGAAAATTCTTGGGTTCAACGAACCTAACCTTCATAGCTCATACCCATGAAGAATAATGATGAATAAACCAATGTCCTTATGCTATATTATTTATAAAATAACTTTTAAGATTATAGCATCAAGACTAGAGAAATATTTTTCTAAAAACCATCTCACAAGAAGAGTTTAGGATCATGCATAATGGTTGGATTTATGGTGTAATATGGGTGGCATAGGATGGATTTGGCTTTATAAAAATCTAAAGTATTCTAGTTATGGTCCTTAAACTAAATCAATCTGAGACCCATGATAGGTAAGTTAGTCATATGTAAGAGTAATTGTTATACAAAATTTTCATTATTGTGGAAAAAGGTGAATTCCCTAGATCTAGTGGCCTGATATAGAACAACAAAAGACAAAAATATTGAAGTTTCCCATAGAGAAATTAAAGAATGGGAAAGAATCCTACCTGGAATCTGAAGCAAACCTTCCTTTCCTCCTTGCTTGTAAGCTCCAACTCTAGCTCCAAGTGCTATAATTAGAACCTGCACACACGACTAAAACAAGAAAATGAACCAAAATCCATGTAGCATAATCTAAAATATATATTCAATGAATAAGCATGGCATTGAAATACATGAGTGCAAACATAACATATCAAATATAGGAAAACAAGATACTTTTTGTATTGACAAATATAGGATATATTTTACAACCATAAATAGAAATTGATCCAGGTGGATATTGGTGGCCACCCACCTATTCCACTTGGCCCCCCACCATTGTCTCTTTCAGTCTTTCAGTTTCGGCATAACTTACTATTTTTAGCAGTTTTTCGGGTCCTGAACTTCCGGAGCCGTTTTGAGGCCCTAAACGACGTTTTTTGGGTATGAAAGCGCCAGCGAATTTTCTGATAAAATTCGTCCCGACAGCTATAGTCCTCGGATAGAGCTTTCTAATGATGTATCATATGCGTCAAACGGAGATAGTATGCCAAAGTTACGTCCCTGGGAAGTTGAAACACCAATTTACCCAAACGGGGCCCATAGTTTTGGCGCTTCATCTCCTAGGGTTAGGTTTTTGGATGTTTAGGGTTCTCCATTGTTTCTCAATAATAAATAGGCCCTCGAACCTCATTGTAACTTAGTTCAGAGGCCTGTAGCCACCACATCTCTTCTCAGAGATAGCTACTAGCGCCCTAGCTAGTTTTATTTCCATTCTGTCTGTAAGCAAATTTTAGTTCTTTGATATTAATGAAATGAAGTGTTATCTCTGCTGCATCTATGTATTTATAGTTATATGTTTATTCTGTTGCGTTCCTGCATAAATCCGGATCAGTGGTATCAAAGCGGTCTGCTTTCTCTCGATCCTTCTTTGCATGTCCCCAATGAGGTCGGGGTATAAGGAGCTAGGGCTTGATCTGGTGAAACCTTTGCAAGATCAGCCTCGCAAACCTCGACGGATGCCCATGGGGGACGAAAAGAAAGATGAGGGAGCAGGAGATCCCATCAAAATATTGCTCAAGGAGGCCCTCGAAAAACAAAGGAATGCGATGATGGATAACTTTGCTCAGATCCTTCAACAGCTGCCCACCGGCGGCGCATCTACATCCAACAGCCACTCTGGAGGTGCGAATCCTTTTAAGGTACAAGTAAATTTTGACATTCCCATATTTGAGGGTCAAATAGACGCAGATGCCGTAGATATATGGTTGAATCTATTAGAAAAATATTTCTCGGTTCATGACTTTTCAGACCGGGAGAAGATTATTTTTGCACTCCTCAAAGCTACCCCCCATGTTAAGGACTGGTGGGAAACCTACTGTGAGAACAAGGATCAGACAGAACCCTCTCTGTTCTCGGCCGTACCAACTTGGAATTCTTTCCGAGACGTCGTCAAAAAACAGTACTATCCCATGGGGAGCTATGATGACAAGTACATACAATGGACCACGCTGCAACAACAAAGGGATCAAGATGTGCATGAGCTGACAAATCTGTTCCATACCCTGCGCACAAAGTTGGGTATCAAAGATTCAAAGAAACATTTGGTGCTAAAGTATCGCAGCTGTCTGCACAGATACATTCAGGAGGAAATGGAGTTCCTCGACATCTCCTCGCTTGGTATAGCATACCGGTATGCTACTAAGATTGAGCAGAAATTCAAACAGAAGAAGCGAGACTTTGGATCTGCGAATCAGAAGCAAGGGAAAGGTGTTTCCAAACAATAGAAAAAAGGATAGAGCCAAGGCATGGCGGCTAAAGACAACCATTCAAAGCCACAAGAAAAGAACAGCACCGCAAAGCCAAAGAAGGACACAGGAAAGTGGTGTGAGTTCCATAAGAGCTCCACTCACAACACAAGTGAGTGTCGAGCCAAGCAGTCGCTAGTGGCCGAGATGAGGGCTTCTGAGTCAGATGCATGTTCCGACTCCGAATCAAAACCTGAAAAGGGGAATGAAAAATGGAAACAGATTATTGATGCGAAGCCCAACGCCACTGTTACCACTACAAAGATCCAGAAGGAGGAACCGGAAGATCCAGAGGAGGAGGAACGTCTCTTCCACTCCCAGATGTGGGTAAAGGGCTCCCCTGTACAGTTCATTGTCGACAATGGGAGCCAAAAGAACCTCATTTCAGCAGACGCCGTGAAGCGGTTGGGCTTGCCGACCACAGCTCACCCACATCCATACACCATCGAGTGGCTTCACCAAGGACGAGATCTCTGCGTCAGCCAGCAGTGCCGCCTTCCCTATAGCATCAAGCCCTTCATGGATGAGGTATTATGTGACGTTGCTCCTATTGATGTTTCTGTTGTATTATTAGGACAACCATACTTGTGGAAGCGTCATGCTATGTATGAGTCTCGACCTCGTGCTGTTATTGTTACTTTGGGAAATAATTTTTACAGGATACCATAGGTACCACGTCCTGCGGCTATCTCTTTGGTTACTGCAAAACAATGCAGTAAGCTCATTTCCCAAACCAGGAAATTCGTTTTCCTGATGATCCGCCCCCAGGGCAAGAAGAAGACTGTGGCCACAACCTCCAGACAGGGCTCCTCTGCACGACAACAACAAATGGATAAGGTTTTGGAGGAGTACAGGGACATTTTCACCTCACCCACAGGGGTTCCTCTGCACTGTCAGGTCAAGCACCCGATTGATATGACCCCAGGTGCGCCGATACCTAATGGATCGATCTATCGACGCTCTGTTCTGGAGAATCATGAAATAAAGAGGCAGATTTAGGAGCTGTTGCAGAAAGGTCACATCAGACCAAGTTCATCGCCCTATGGGAGCCCGATCGTGTTGGTACAAAAGAAGGATGGGATGTGGAGACTCTGTATTGACTATCGGGCACTGAACAAGATCACTGTCTGGAATCGGTACCCAATCCCACGGATTGATGACCTTCTGGACCAACTCAAAGGTGCAAAATATTTCAGCAAGATCGACCTGAAGTCTGGGTATCACTAGGTACCCATTGAACCCTCTGATGTGTGGAAGACTGCCTTCAAAGCCAAGGAAGGCCTTTTTGAATGGCTGGTCATGCCTTTTAGGTTGACGAATGCTCCTGCAACCTTCATGAGGATGATGGACGACATCTTGTGGCCATTCACCAACTAATTTGTAGTGGTGTACTTGGATGACATTCTGATCTTCAGCAAGACTTGGGAAGAGCACCTTCACCACATCCGACAAGTCCTCCAAACACTGCGGCAACACAAGTTGTGTGCCAATTTGGAGAAGTGCACGTTTGGCATGACCCAGGTTCAATATCTGGGATACATTATTGATGAAAGGGGTGTGCATGTGGATCCAGCCAAGATCCAAGTCATTCGGGATTGGCCAGCCCCGACTACTATAACAGAGCTTCGCAGCTTTCTGGGTCTTGCTAATTTCTACCGTAGATTCGTGCTGGGATTCTCTCATATCACTTGGCCCTTGAGTCAAGTCACCAAAGGAGGAGCAAGAGCAAAATTCTTTTGGTCGGAACCTCAACAGAAGGCGTTCAAAGAATTGAAAAATCGCCTCTGCTCTGCCCCAGTGCTCACCTTACCAGACTTGCAGCAGGCCATTTGAGATCGAGACAGATGCCTCTGACTATGCTATTGGGGCGGTTCTTACTCAACAGGGACATCCAGTGGCATATCACAGTGAGACATTGTCTGAGACAGTTCGCAAGTATCCCACCTATGACAAAGAAATGTATTCCATTGTGCAAGCCTGTCGACAATGGAAGCATTACATTTTGGGGAAGGAAACAATCATCCACACGGACCACCGGCCCCTGCAGTTCATACAGACACAAGGGAAGTTGCAGAATGATCGCCATCAGAAGTGGTCCACATATCTGCAACAGTTTCATTTGAACATCAAGTACAAGAAGGGCAGCACCAATAATGTTGCAGACTGCCTCAGCCGACCACCGATCGTGGCGCTCACCACCATGCTCAACTCTTGTGGGCACGAGACTTCTGATTGGCCGCTTCTCTATGAGAGTGACCCGGAATTCGGCCACACTTACAAGGCACTCTTGGGGGGTACGCAAGTTCCAAATTTTCACCTCCAAGATGCACTTTTATGTCACCTGGGACACCTTTGTGTTCCTTCAAGCGAGCGTGCCAAGATGATATGGGAAGCACACTACAGTCGAGTCGTTGGGCATTTCGGGGTCGAGAAAACAGTAGCAATACTTTCATTTTCACACATTGGCCAGACCGAAAGGATGTCGAAGCACATCAGATCACACCTTTGCTTGCACCATTACCAAACCGACCACAAGAACCAAGGGCTATATACTCTGCTACCTACCCCTAGTCGACCTTTGGAATCCATCTCCATGGATTACATGTCAGGCCTTCCTTCTACTAAGCATTGAAACGACTGTATTTTTGTGTTCATTGACATATTCTCGAAGATGGCCATTATGGTGGCATGCAAGAAGAATATCATAGCAGAAGCCACTACTAAACTCTTCTTTGAATGAGTGTGGGTGAACTTTTGGATCCCACAGTGTATCATATCGGATCGAGATAGCAGGTTCCTCAGCACATTTTGGTCCAGCCTCTGGTCAATGTTGGACACAAAGCTCACCAAGTCCACAGCTTTCCATCCCCAAACAGAGGGCCAGACAGAGGTCGTCAACAGAATGATTGTACACATTCTGCGCATGTACAACTCAAAGCATCCACACACATGGGACGAGAGCCTCCCCTATGTACAACACAGTTATAACCAGGCTCTCCACAGTTCAATTGGCCATAGCCCCTTTCAGGTGGGCTTGGGATTCCAGCCACTATGTCCCATTGACATAGCCATGCCGTTTGCAG
The DNA here is from genome assembly GCA_034641835.2 of Pinus albicaulis. Classification (NCBI taxonomy): domain Eukaryota; kingdom Viridiplantae; phylum Streptophyta; class Pinopsida; order Pinales; family Pinaceae; genus Pinus; species Pinus albicaulis. The sequence continues at coordinate 1,927,363,423 of CM076575.1, forward strand.
CTGCTCAGGCCGATTCAACTCATGTCCAGTCTGAAGTTGACAAAGCAAGTAGCTTCATCGAGCGCATTCAACACATCCGCCAACAGGTTCATGATATATTGGACAGAGCCAATGCCAAGTACAAGCAACGCCATGATCAACACCGGGTGCCACACAACTTCCGGGTGGGTGACAAAGTATGGCTACATTTGCAGAAGGAGCGCCTCACTGGACCCCACCGCAAGCTTCGCCCGCTCCGATACGGGCCGTACACCATCACCAAGGCTGTAGGGAACAATGCCTTCAAGCTTAGTATTCCTCCATTCCTTGGTCTGCACCCAGTCTTCAATGTGGATCGCCTTCGTCCTTACTTCCCACCTCTACTGGACACCTCGGACATTGCAGAACAACTCACACCAACAGAGTTAAACCCAGACTACATGGAACATGCCACCACAGATTGTATCATGGACATGCAAATCAAGAACACTTGCCAACAGCAGATCCAACTGTATCAGGTTGTCAAAGCTGGCCAACTCCTGCACCAAGGAAAGTGGTTCACCAGGGACCAAGTTCAACAGAAATTTCCTCATCTCATGGAGGAACTTAACGCAATGAGGACCATTGCTTCCTAAGGGGGGAGGAATGATCCAGGTGGATATTGGTGGCCACCCGCATATTCCACTTGGGCCCCCACCATTGTCTCTTTCGTTTTTCAGTTTCGACATAACTTACTATTTTTAGCAGTTTTTTGGGTCCTAAACTTCCGGAGCCGTTTTGAGGCCCTAAACGACGTTTATTTGGCATCGCGCCTCCAAAAAATATCATTTCGTTCTGGAATGATATTTGTGGTGGAAGTTGTATTCCCCGGATAGAGCTTTCTAATGATGTATCATGTGCGTCAAACAGAGATAGTATGCCAAAGTTACATCCCTGGGAAGTTGAAACACCAATTTACCGAAACGGGGCCCATAGTTTTGGTGCTTCATCTCCTAGGGTTAGGTTTTTGGATGTTTAGGGTTCTCCATTGTTTCTCAATAATAAATAGGCCCTCGAGCCTCATTGTAACTCAGTTCAGAGGCCTATAGCTGCCACATCTCTTCTCAGAGATAGCTACCAGCGCCCTACCTAGTTTTATTTCCATTCTACCTGTAAGAAAATTTCAGTTCTTTGATATTAATGAAATGAAGTGTTGTCTTTGCTGCATCTCTGTATTTATGGTTATATGTTTATTCTATTGTGTTCCTGCATAAATCCAGATCAGTGGTATCAAAGCGGTCTACTTTCTCTCGATCCTTCTTTGCATGTCCCCAACGAGGTCCGGGTATAAGGAGCTAGGGCTTGATCTGGTGAAACCTTTGCAAGATCAGCCTCGCAAACCTCGTCGGATGCCCATGGGGGATGAAAAGAAAGATGAGGGAGCAGGAGATCCTATCAAAATATTGCTCGAGGAGGCCCTCGAAAAACAAAGGAACGCGATGATGGATAACTTTGCTCAGATCCTTCAATGGTTGCCCACCGACGGCGCATCTGCATCCAGCAGCCACTCTGGAGGTGCGACTCCTTTTAAGGTACAAGTAAATTTTGACATTCCAATATTTGAGGGTCAAATAGACGCAGATGCCATAGATAGATGGTTGAATCTATTAGAAGGATATTTCTCGGTTCATGACTTTTCAGACCGGGAGAAGATTATTTTTACACTCCTCAAAGCTACCCCCCATGTTAAGGACTGGTGGGAAACCTACTGTGAGAACAAGGACCAGACAGAACCCTCTCTGTTCTCGGCCGTACCAACTTGGAATTCTTTCCGAGACGCCGTCAAGGAACAGTACTATCCCGTGGGGAGCTATGAGGACAAGTGCATACAATGGACCACGCTGCGACAACAAAGGGATCAAGATGTGCACGAGCTGACGAATCTGTTCCATACCCTGCGCACAAAGTTGGGTATCAAAGATTCAGAGAAACATTTGGTGCTAAAGTATCGCAGCTGTCTGCACAGATACATTCGGGAGGAAATGGAGTTCCTCGACATCTCCTCGCTTGGTACGGCATACCGGTATGCTGCCAAGATTGAGCAGAAATTCAAACAGAAGAAGCGAGACTTTGGATCTGTGAATCAAAAGCAAGGAAAAGGTGCTTCCAAACCGCAGAACAAAGGACAGAGCATGGCGGCTAAAGACAAACCGTCAAAGCCACAAGAAAAGAACAACACGGTAAAGCCAAAGAAGGACACGGGAAAGTGGTGTGAGTTCCATAAGAGCTCCACTCACAACACAAGTGAGTGTCGGGCCAAGCAGTCGCTAGTGGCCGAGATGAGGGCTTCTGAGTCAGATGCATGCTCTGACTCCGAATCAGAACCTGAAAAGGGGAATGAAAAAGGAAAACAGATTATTGATGCGGAGCCCAACGCCACTGTTGCCACTACAAAGGTCCAGAAGGAGGAACCGGAAGATCCAGAGGAGGAGGAACGTCTCTTCCACTCCCGGATGTGGGTAAAGGGCTCCCCTGTACAGTTCATTGTCGACAATGGGAGCCAAAAGAACCTCATTTCAGCAGACGCCGTGAAGCGGTTGGGCTTGCCGACCACAGCTCACCCACATCCATACACCATCGGGTGGCTTCACCAAGGACGAGATCTCCGCATCAGCCAGCAGTGCCGCCTTCCCTATAGCATCAAGCCCTTCACGGATGAGGTATTATGTGACGTTGCTCCTATTGATGTTTCTGTTGTATTATTAGGACAACCATACTTGTGGAAGCGTCATGCTGTGTATGAGTCTCGACCTTGTGTTGTTATTGTTACTTTGAGAAATAAGTTGTACAGGATACCAGAGGTACCACGTCCTGCAACTATCTCTTTGGTTACTGCAAAAAAATGCTGTAAGCTCATTTCCCAAACCATGAAATTCGTTTTCTTGATGATCCGCCCCCAGGGCAAGAAGAAGACTGTGGCCACAACCTCCAGACAAGGCTCCTCTGCACGAAAACAACAAATGGATAAGGTTGTGGAGGAGTACAGGGACATTTTCACTTCACCCACAGGGGTTCCTATGCACTGTCAGGTCAAGCACCCGATTGATCTGACCCCAGGTGCGCCGCTACCCAATGGATCGATCTATCGACGCTCTGTTCTAGAGAATGATGAAATAAAGAGGTAGATTCAGGAGCTATTGCAGAAAGGTCACATCAGACCAAGTTCATCACCATGTGGGAGCTCGATCGTGTTGGTACAGAAGAAGGATGGGACGTGGAGACTCTGTATTGACTATCAGGCGCTAAACAAGATCACTGTCCAGAATAGGTACCCAATCCCACGGATTGATGACCTTCTGGACCAACTCAAAGGTGCAAAATATTTCAGCAAGATCGACCTGAAGTCTGGGTATCACCGGGTACCCATTGAACCCTCTGATGTGTGGAAGACTGTCTTCAAAGCTAAGGAACGCCTTTTTGAATGGCTGGTCATGCCTTTCGGGTTGACGAATGCTCCTGCAACCTTCATGAGGATGATGGAAGACATCTCGCGGCCATTCACCAACTCATTTGTAGTGGTGTACTTGGATGACATTCTGATCTTCAGCAAGACTTGGGAAGAGCACCTTCACCACATCCGACAAGTCCTCCAAACACTACGACAACACAAGTTGTGTGAAAATTTGGAGAAGTGCACGTTTGGCATGACCCAGGTTCAATATCTGGGATACATTATTGATGAAAGGGGGGTGCATGTGGATCCAACCAAGATCCAAGTCATTCGGGATTGGCCAGCCCCAACCACTATAACAGAGCTTCGCAGCTTTCTGGGTCTTGCTAATTTCTACCATAGATTTGTGTTGGGATTCTCTCATATCACTTGGCCCTTGAGTCAAGTCACCAAGGGAGGAGCGAGAGCAAAATTATTTTGGTCAGAACCTCAACAGAAGGCATTCATAGAATTGAAAAATCGCCTCTGTTCTGCCCCAGTGCTTACATTACCAGACTTGCAATAGCCATTTTAGATCGAGATAGATGCCTCTGGCTATGCTATTGGGGTAGTTCTTACTCAACAAGGACATCCAGTGGCATATCATAGTGAGACATTGTCTGAGACAGTTCGCAAGTATCCCACCTATGACAAAGAAATGAATTCCATTGTGCAAGCCTGTCGACAATGGAAGCATTACATTTTGGGGAAGGAAACAATCATCCACACAGACCACCGGCCCCTGCAGTTCATACAGACACAAGGGAAGTTGCAGAATGATCGCCATCAGAAGTGGTCCACATATCTGCAACAGTTTCATTTGAACATCAAGTACGAGAAGGGTAGCACCAATAATGTTGCAGACTGCCTCAGCCGACCACCGATCGTGGCGCTCACCACCGTGCTCAACTCTTGTGGGCACGAGACTTCTGATTGGCCGCTTCTCTATGAGAGTGACCCAGAAGTCGGCCACACTTACAAGGCACTCTTGGGGGGCACGCAAGTTCCAAATTTTCACCTCCAAGATGCACTTTTATGTCACCTGGGACACCTTTGTGTTCCTTCAAGCGAGCGTGCCAAGATGATATGGGAAGCACACTATAGTCGAGTTGCTAGGCATTTCGGGGTCGAGAAAACAGTAGCAATACTACAGAAGTATTTCTATTGGTTGAACCTTCGAAAGGATGTCAAGAAGCACATCAGATCCTGCATTGCTTGTGCCATTGCCAAACCGACCATCAAGAAGCAAGGCCTATATACTCCACTACCTACCCCTAGTCGACCTTGGGAATCCATCTCCATGGATTACATGTCGGGCCTGCCCTCTACTAAGAATGGCAATGACTGTGTTTTCATGGTCGTTGATAGATTCTCGAAGATGGCCATTATGGCGGCCTGTAAGAAGAATATCACAGCAGAAGCTACTGCTAAACTCTTCTTTGAACGAGTATGGGTTCACTTTGGGATCCCACAGTCTATCATATCAGATCGAGATAGCAGGTTCCTCAGCACATTTTGGTCCAGCCTCTGGTCAATGATGGACACAAAGCTCACCAAGTCTACAGCTTTCCATCCCCAAACGGATGGCCAGACAGAGGTCGTCAACAGAATGATTTTACACATTCTGCGCATGTACAATTCAAAGCATCCACGCACATGGGACGAGAGCCTCCCTTATGTACAACATAGTTATAACCGGGCTCTCCACAGTTCAATTGGCCATAGCCCCTTTGAGGTGGGCTTGGGATTCCAGCCACTATGTCCCATTGACGTAGCCATGCCATTTGCAGCTGCTCAGGCCGATTCAGCGCACGTCCAGTCTGAAGTTGACAAAGCAAGTAGCTTCATCGAGCGCATTCAACACATCCTCCAATAGCTTCATGATATATTGGACAGAGCTAATGCGAAGTACAAGCAGCGCCATGATCAACACCGGGTGCCACACAACTTCCAGGTGGGCGATAAAGTATGGCTGCATTTGCAGAAGGAGCGCCTCACTGGACCTCACCGCAAGCTTCGCCCGCTCCGATACGGGCCATACACCATCACCAAGGCTGTAGGTAACAATGCCTTCGAGCTTAGTATTCCACCATTCCTTGGTCTGCACCCAGTCTTCAATGTGGATCGCCTTCGTCCTTACTTTCCACCTCTACTGGACACCTCGGACATTGCAGAACAACTCACACCAACAGAGTTAAACCCAGACTGCATGGAACGGGCCACCACAGATTGTATCATGGACATGCAAATCAAGAACACTCGTCAACAGCAGATCCAACTGTATCGGGTTGTCAAAGCTGGCCAACTCCTGCACCAAGGAAAGTGGTTCACCAGGGACCAAGTTCAGCAGAAATTTCCTCGTCTCATGGAGGAACTTAACGCAATGGGGACCATTGCTTCCTAAGGGGGGAGGAATGATCCAGGTGGATATTGGTGGCCACCCGCCTATTCCACTTGGGCCCCCACCATTGTCTCTTTCATTTTTTCAGTTTCGGCATAACTTACTATTTTTAGCAATTTTTCGGGTCCTAAACTTCTGGAGCCGTTTTGAGGCCCTAAACGACGTTTTTTGGGCATCGCGCCTCCAAAAAATATCATTCTTTTTCAAAATGATATTCATGGTGAAAGTTGTAGTCCTCGGATAGAGCTTTCTAATGATGTATCATGTGCGTCAAACAGAGATAGTATGCCAAAGTTACGTCCCTGGGAAGTTGAAACACCAATTTACCCAAACGGGGCCCATAGTTTTGGCGCTTCATCTCCTAGGGTTAGGTTTTTGGATGTTTAGGGTTCTCCATTGTTTTTCAATAATAAATAGGCCCTCGAGCCTCATTGTAACTCAGTTCAGAGGCCTGTAGTCACCACATCTCTTCTCAGAGATAGCTACCAGCGCCCTAGCTAGTTTTATTTCCATTCTTTCTGTAAGCAAATTTCAGTTCTTTGATATTAATGAAATGAAGTGTTATCTCTGCTACATCTCTGTATTTATGGTTATATGTTTATTTTGTTGCGTTCCTGCATAAATCCAGATTAGAAATTGATATTGTAGATGTCTCCCAAATTTGACTTGTCCTTCCTTGTCACATAGTACACCTCAACACCAACCCTAATGCATGAATGTGATGACTCATTTAGGTTCAAAGCAGCAACATGAGGGCACTTTCAATCTCCAAAGCCAACCTAGACCTTATGGGAGGTGGTAAATTTATAGGAGGAGTGTGGTAGTTTGGGAATTCTTATCCAATTACCAATCTATGCTTGAGACCCACTTATGATGGGAGGATGAACTCGAGGGATAAGAGATAAGTTCGCCAAGATAGGATGAGATAGGAATTTGGGCCTTTTATCTGAGGTAAATAGTTAAAACTACCTTGGAAGCTTCAGGAAGAGGAATTTCTAGAATTAGCGCACCTCCAGAAGGGATAAACAAGTGTTGACCAACGCTATCCAACAGGTATGCAACATGCGTTGAATGTTGGTGGCTAAAGAAGCAAGGTGCATTGGGGCTAAAAACAATGTTTTTGAGCTAATTGTCCCAGAAAATCAGTCTCTTTGGAGAAGTGATGCTTAGGGATTTGTCAAAGGGTTATGACAAATTGTTTAAGGATGTTGATTGATCCAGTTTGTAGGCCTATTGTGTTGATGTGAAAAAATGTGTATCACCCTCTTCCCACATCTACCCAAGTAATAGGCTAATAGGGGTAAACATGTGACGAGAGGCTACTATGATCAGATTCAACCTCCTAGGTGACCTTAAGGAAGTGGAATTGAAGGAAACACATCGCACAGACCTTGTACATCAACAATAACATCCCTACGAGCCAGCCGAACCATTCAGGCATCCTTCCCCTGGGTCCCACTGATATTTTTAGCTTCTGGACCTCTGGACGCATGCACAAGCCTACAAAATAGTGTCTATGAGGCTTTGGAGGCATGCATAAGTCCACATGCCAGCATCTAGGGAATAAATTACCAGTGTTGTGCTTGCTTCCCCGAGATTTAAGCCACTTTTTCAGGCCCAAAACACAGTCTATGCCTAGAACTTCATGAAAAGTTCAGAGATGATTTATAACAACCAAACAATGATGCTAAATCAAACACATAAAAAAGGACTCAACTGGACCCCTACTAGCCATGACAGGCATTTCGTCAAACATGAAATCTACAGGTATAAACAACAAATTGGAGCATAGGGGTCTCATACTTATCTGAGAATCGCTAAAAAGCATTACTCCCTTACATCATTAGTTGCATTACCATATATTTTACTATATATACTTTTTGCATTCATTTTCAAGTAAAAACATGGGGAGATCCATACACCATCAATGTTAAAATACATGTTATAACCAACATACTAACAACATAAATACCATGGATACAACAACCATAGAATCCACATATAAACCAGTGAATTTACATATCAAATACCAAAGGAATGAACTTCTCATTAATGAATGTAAAAAACCAACCAGAGATGGAATTACCACGTTCCACCCGACCATAGATTGGTTGATACAAATATATCTTCATCCAATCACCCATGTTCCATATTCCAAGAATGAATATGGGATCTCATCAAACACATCAATTAAAACGAATCCAGGGCTTCCAGAGGCCAAACCACCTCAAACCTCAACCAATGATTCCACCTCATTGTCGTACATCCCAACCGTCACGGATTGGTCTCTACCCAAGTTGTTTCAGGGCTAGAGATTATTTGTTCCAACTAGGGCTTCCAGGACTAGTAACTCAACCCTAGCTGTTACAGGGCTTCTAGACCGTTTGTCCAGCCAAGGATTCTAGGTCTAGTAACTCAACCCACCTAGGGATTCCAGAGTGTTTGTCCAACCAAGGCTTCTAGGACAAGTAACTCAACCCACGGGTGTTTGTCGGGCTTCTAGAGCTTTTATTCAACCAAGGCTTCCAGGAACATGAGAACCAACCAGAAAAAAACAAAGAAAATTGAACCCACAACAGCATGCCTATCTAGGAAATGGCAAGGCTAGGAAAATCCAATGTTAATCCAGCAAATCCTCCATGTCAATGATATATCATGACCAAGAAACCACATGCATACACCATGCATGCCAAAACTAGTGAGGAAATCATACATGCAACTCGGTACCAGCAATAAAAAATCGTTGTAGCTTTCGATCTTGATGTCCTCTTGCACTTTCCTACTCTTCCTTTGCCTTCTTGATCCAAATCACCAAGTATGCCACACCCTCCAAGAGTGCTCCAATAAAACTCTAAGTATCCAAGAGAATGAGAGAGAGAAAAAAAATAATGAGAGTGCTCCAAAAGGAATTGAAAAAAGGTACCTACTGATCCTCATAAGCCTTTTTATAGATGAGGCCTCTATTTTCTTCATTTTCCATTATTTTCCTTAATTTTCCTCCTCACATGCAACCTGTGACCTTTCACCTCCCTTTTCTCCTATTTTCCATTATTTTCATAAATAAATGTGAAAAAATGTCATTTTTCCTTTCCAAAGCCTTTTCCATTTCCTTTGCCAATTTCCATAACCATAATAAACCATGTGAGCACTCGCACTAGGATGTTTTCCCAACATTCAACTTCGAATACAAGCCCCATCAATTGTGGTTATTATTTTAACTTTATTGCATGAAATTTTCGCCAGGGTTGTTACAAAACCCTCCCCCTTGTGGGACACCATCCTCGATGTTAAACCACACATATACCTCAACAAAATCACTGAAAAGAAAACATAATGCCCATGGAGCTTTATAACATAGCTCTATGCAATATTTACAATGATCACCCTGTTGAAAAGAAAACCAACATGACATCATAAAAACATGATAACTATACTAACATGACACTCATACCGCTTATTGGAGCTTTATAACATATCTCATGGCGGTATTTACATCCATATACATATGTATATATACCTGAACATCACATCAAAACATATATCAAAGCATCACCAAAACATATGCCAAACATATACCGACATCACACCAAAACTGATTTTCCTCAACTAACAAACAAGGAAGGATACATAGCCCACATTGGATCCGCCATTCCCATGTAGCTTCATCAGGCCCAAAGTGCTTCCATTACATGTTAACTTGCTCAATTTATCAATTTTGGAGCATGAGCGTATTTTTCTACAAAATCCACTACAGTTCTGGATGGAATTATCCTTTTGGCTCCACCTGCAATACAGATCGGTCAATCACATGATCAACATCTTTAACATATTTTTTAAGTAATGAAACATGGAAAACATCATGTACTTTCACTATAAAATGAAGTGCAAGTCAATCAGCTACTAGCCCAATCCTCTCAATGATCCTGAAAGGTCCACAAAATTGTGGTGCCAGCTTGGCAAATGATCCAGACTGCAAGGATCTCTTCTTGGGCTTGTTTTGAAAGTAAACTTTTTCCCCAACCTGAAACCCCTTTAAAAACCTATTCGAGTCTTCATAGCACTTCTACCTATCATATGCTTCTTTCAAATTCTTCTTGATTACCTGCATTTCTTGTTCCATTTCTGCCAACGTCTATGGTCCAATCAACACCCTGTTAACCAAATCACTCCAACTGATGAGAGTATTGTAACTCTACCCATACAATGCCTCAGATGGACTCATCAGCAATGATTCTTGATCCCATTGTTGTAAGAGACCTCTATGAGTGGAAGATAAACTTCCCACTTCTGTTGTTGATTCATCACATACATACTCAACATGTCCTACAATATCCTGTTGACCCTCTTTGTATATCCATCTTTCTGTGGATGATAAGTTGTACTGAAGGCATACTTTGTGCCAAAACCTGCAAATAACTCCTTCCAAAACTTGGAAGTGAACTTCACATCCCTGTCTGAAACGATCTCCTTTGGAACACCATGCAATCTGACCACATCTCTAATGAACACCTATTCTACATCGCTAGTTGAGAATGTAAACTTCACTGGAATGAAGTGTGCTACCTTTGTCAACATGTCCACAACAAAAATTATTGAATCGTGTTGTCTCACTTTACTTGGAAACCGTGTGATAAAATCCATGGAAATGACCTCCCATTTCCATTTTTGTATCATAATTGGTTGTAACAGTCCACTTGGGTGCTTAGACTATGCCTTAACTTGTTGGCGATCTAGACACCTACCCACAAACTTTGCTACGTCTTTCTTCAAGTTCGCCCAATAATAAAAATTATTCAATCTCATCAGTGTCTTTTGATAGCCTGGGTTACCTAAATATGGTTTCACATGAAACTCTCTCAATATCAACTTCTTGAGCTCACTACTATCTGGCACATATATCCTATTTCTAAACCTGACCAAGCCATTTGCTATGAGACTATAATATATCGTGTACACCTATACTTGTACATGTACGTATACCTGTGTCACTACATGTACCTGTACCTATATCTGTACGAAGCTGCAGCCTATGCACAAGCTCCATATACCTATGATATTTCTGGCCTGCCTGCAAGATCCTATCCTCTAAATTTGTCCCATAGGAGCTCATAGTTGTTATGTGATTCACATGTATCTGCTTGCTAAGAGCATCTACGACCTTGTTCTCTTTAACTTTGAGGTACCTGATCTCGAAGTCAAACTCACTGACAGTGGGAAACCATCTCGCTAGCCTAGCATTCATATTCACCTGATCAAATAGGTACCTTAATCCATTTTTATCACTCATCAATACAAACCATCTGCCCAGAAGATAGTGCCTCCAAACATTTAATGCATGTATGATTACTGCCAACTCAAGATCATGTGTTAGGTAGTTATGTTTGTGCTCGTTCATTTTCCGTTAATCGTAGCATACCACCTGTTTGTCTTGCATAAGGACTCCATCAAGTCCTCTCTTGCAAGAATTTGTACACACTACAAACTCCTTGTCCGGATATGCAATCTTTAACACTAGAGCAAGTGTCAAAAACTACTTAAGCTGCTCAAAAATGGTCTCACGCTCCTTTGTCCAATCAAAATTCTTACCTTTCCTCTATAATGATGTAATAGGAAAAGCAATCTATGGGAGGTTACTGATGAACCTCCGGTAATAATCTGCCAATCCCATGAATGACCTCACCTCATCTACATTCTTAGGAGCTACCCACTCTATGATGTACCTTATCTTTTCTGGATCTATTGCAATTCCCTCCTTGGAGAAAACATGTCCTAAGTAGTGTACCTCATTCTGGAAGAAAATGCCTTTTCTAGGCTTAGCATACAACTGATGCTCTCTCAACAACCTAAAAACTTCTCCAAAATGCTCACATGCTCTTCCTCATTTTTAGAATATACCAATATGTCATCAATGCACACAATATAAAACTTGTATAAATAAGGACACAACACATTGTTCATCAAACACATAAATGTAGCTGGGGCATTAGTCAAACCAAATGGAACTACAAAAAACTCATAATTCCCATACCTGGTCCTGAATGCAGTCTTGTAGATGTTCTGCTCTTTGATGCGTACTTGATGATATCCCAATATCAATTCGATCTTAGAGAACATTGCTACTCCCTTCAGCTGATCAAATAAATAATCAATCCTCAGTAATGGGTACTTGTTCTAGATGGTTACTTTGTTTAGCTGCCTGTAGTCAATGCACAATATGAGAGTACCATCCTTGTTCTTTATGACAACATCTGTGTGCCCCATGGCGATACACATGGCCCAATGTATCCTTTGTCGAGCATCTCTTTTAGCTGCAACTTTAACTCTACCAACTCAAGTGTGCTCATTTTGATGTTGGAGTTTCCCTCGATACCAAATCGATAGAAAATTATACCTCTCAGTGAGTTGGAAAATCTAAAATATTTGTGGTAAATGCATCATGAAACTGTTGTAGAACTAGGTACCTGGTCAAAACATCTACATCCTCAACTTCCTTACCTTTGTCACTAGAAATTTGCACCAAAAACAACACACACCCTTTCGCATGACTACACTTGCCCTGCATAGTTGTAACCATCCTAACTGATGTTGCTTTCTTCTTACCATGTAGAACTATTTGTTCGCCATTGTCATCCAAGCACTCAATGGCCTTGCCATAAAAATCTACCTTGGGCCTGTGAAGATATAGCCAGTCCATATCCAATAGCATATTGTACGATCCTAATGGTAATATTTTCAAGTGCGTTGTTTTAGACATTCCATTCAACTCAAATGCACAAGCTCTTACCCAATGATGAATTGTCTTCTTGGTACCTATAGCCAACTGCACTAAGAAAGACTTTGCATGCAATTATCTATTCAAACCACACTTATCCACCAGGTCAGGACTAAAATAGATATAATTATATCCAGGTTCAATCAAAATAAAAATAACTTGATCACAAAGCTTACCATCCATCTCAATGATAGATGCTTGATGGTCTGCTTGCCTATTGTCCAATGCTGCATAGATCCTGGGAATACTATGTCCCACATATCCCACTGCTTGTGCCTCCTACACATTGTAATATGTGGCCTACCACCTCGATTTTATGGACAATCTCTCCTACGATGATATTTTCCACAAGTCCAACGATGTATAGGCTTCAAGCCTTCATCCTTATTCTTATCCTCGGATCCAAATCCCCGTCCTCTGTTAGATGCATTGAAATTCTTATGTGGGGAAACATTATCCTTTTACCTGTATCCTAAGGCCTTGCTCGCTTCTTATCCCATTTTCCTTTATTCTTATCATTACCTTTCCAATCTAGCCTTGCCGTAGATCTACGCTTCAATTTCTCATAACAATGCTTGATTTTTTCGATGGCCTCCTCCAGTGACCTAGTCTCATCAAACTCAATCCTATCTCTAAATTCTATCGACATCCCACTAATAAATATTTGAATATTGGCCTTCTCCTCCTTCGGATAAGGAACATATCTCAGTAACTCTAAGAACCTGCTGGTATGCTCATCATTTTTCATGGAACCCATCTTCAGCTCATAAAAATTCTTTACCCTGTCATCGTAGTATCTCTCTAATAGATACTTCTTCTAGAATACCCTCTCGAACTCACTCCAAGTGAAATCCTCATAAATATCTCCGAATTTCTTCACATCTTCCCACCAAATATATGATCTACCTTTGAGGTTGAATGTAGCTATTATGGCTTTCACGTTTTCCGAGTAATCATGCAACCTAAAAAAATTCTTCATACCAGGAAGCCATGCTTCTGCATCCTGTGGTTTATTCATATCTCCTTAAAATTTAGGTGGTTTTTCCTTCTTAAACTCATCCAGAAAATATCCCCTTTCACTCCTCCTGTAAGGATGACAATGACGACGATCATGATTCTTGTCAGAACCAGAACTAGAATGATACCTGTGTCTGTTACCTCTCCTATCTGGAGTGTCCAAAAATCTTCCATCTCTAATCGTGTCATCCTATCTGACCTGTGACTGGAAGGAGACCTACTTCCATATTCTCTATTGGTCCCATCCTCCTGTCCATAGCTGATCCAAAGTGGCCATTGTTTCTGCAAATCTGAAAAACTTTGAATGATGGTTGCATTAGCCTATGCTTGCTATTCTTTTCCCTGTATTATTTTTTCATTTTCGTCCTTGCAACTCCTTATTTCTTCATTTAAAGTTCTTATTGTTTCTGCTAAGTCGGACAAGTCCCCAACACCATGCTGCTCATATGAATCATAGGGAGAATCCTTGTAGTCTACCATCTTGTTATTCGTCTTTGATCTCTTTTCCTGCCAAGCATAATATGTCAGTTAACCCAACATATGAACTCGTAACACATGGTATATTAACACATAAAAATAATTCTAGTTGGAGTCCAGTCATAAATGAAAAACCATACCAATTACACGCCATGACCTAATGCATGACAACTTCAACCATACCAATGAAAACTTGACCACAAAAAATCACAAGCACGAAAAATACACAAGCATAAGCAACATGTAACCAAGCATGAATGACCAATGCATGTTCAACATATTGCATCATGTAAACAAGAATACACGAAAAACATTGAAGCATGACCAATATGTAACCAAGCATAAATAAGCAATGCATGTCCAATATAGCAACATGTAAGCAAGCGTTCACAAATAATACATAATCATGAACAACACATAACCAGTCATACACTCATGAAAACATGTTGACAACAACACCATCAACCCTTCCACGGTGACACCACTACAACCATGGCCAACATAACGTGGATGCAACAAGAACATACACCATAAGTATGAGAAACGCATATGAAACCAACAGAAAAGCATGACCAACACACCTGACCCATCTAGTCCAAGGGTTGAACTATGCTCTGATACCACTCTATAACACCCTCTTCCCACATCTACCCAAGTGACCAGCCATTCGAGGTAAACATGTGACGAGAGGAAGCTATGATCATATTCAACCTCCTAGGTGACCTTAAGGAAGTGGAATCTATGGAAACACATCACACAGACCTTGTACATCAACAATAACACCCCCAGGCGGCAACCCATCCATTCAGGAACCCTTCCCCTGGGTCCCACTAACCTTTTTAACTTCTGGACCTTTGGATGCATGCACAAGCCTGCAAACCAGTATTTATGAGGCTCTAGACGCATGCATAAGCCCACATTCCAGCGTCTAGGGACTAGATTACCTAGTGTTGTGCCAACATTGCTGGGATTTTAGCCACTTTTTCAGGCCCATAGCCCAATCCACTGCTCAAAATTTCATGATAAGTTCATAGATGATTTATAACAACCAAACAATGATGTTAAAGCAAACACATTAACAAGGACTCAGCTAGACCCCAACTAGTCATGACAGGAATTTCGTCAAACATGTTTCAAACATGAAAGCTACATGTATAAAAAACATATTGGAGCATAGGAGTCTCATACTTATCTGAGAATTTCTAAGAAGCATTGCTCCCTTACATCATTAACTTCATTATCATCTATTTGGCCATAGATACATTGTGCATTCATTTACAAGTAAAAACATGGGGAGATCCATACATCACCATTATTAAAATACATGCTTATAACTTGCATACTAACAACATAATTTCCATGGATACAATCGCCATAGAATCCACATATAAACCAATGTATTTACACATAAAATTCTAAATGAATTAGCTTATCATTAGTGAATTTAAAAACCAACCTAGAGGGGACTACCGCATTGCACCCGACCATAGATTGGCTCATCTCTCTTCATCCAATCACCCTCGAGCCATATTCCAAGCATGAATGTGGGATCTCATCAAACACATCAATTAAAATGAATCCAAGGCTTCCATATGCCAAACAACCTCAACCCTCAACCAGTGATTCCACCTCACGGTTAGAAATCACAACCATCATAGATTGGTCTCTACCCTAGTTGTTCTAGGGCTCTAGAGTGTTTGTTCCAACCATGGCTTCCAGGACTAGTAACTCAACCCCAGATGTTACAGGGCTTACAAAGCGTTTGTCCAACCAAGGCTTCTAGGACTAGTAACTCAACCCACATAGGGCTTCCAGAGCATTTTTCCAATGAAGGCTTCCAGGACTAGTAACTCAACCCATAGTTGTATGTCAGTTTTCCATAGTGTTTGTCCAACGAAGTCTTATAGGAACTAATAACTCAACCCATAGCTAAAGGAACATGAGAACCAACTAGAAAACAACAATGAAAAATGAACCCACAACACCATGGTTATCTAGGAAATGGAAAGGCTAGGAAAATACACTGTAAATCCAGGCAATCCTCCATGCCAATGACAGATCATGACCAACAAACCACATGCATACACCATGCATTCCAAAACTAGTGAGGGAAACATACATGCAACTCGGTACCTACAATCAAAACCCAATCTCGATGCTGATCTCGATGTCCTCTTGCGCTTTCCTACTCTTCCTTTTCCTTCTTGCTCCAAATCACCAAGTATGCCACACCCTCCAAGAGTGCTCCAAGAAAAAACTAAGTATCCAAAAGTGTGAGAGAGAGAGAGAATAATGAGAGAGCTCCAAAATGAACTAAAAAATGGTACCAAATGATCCTCGTAAGAATTTTTATATATGAGGACTCTGTTTTCTTCATTTTCCATTATTTTCCTTCATTTTCCTCCTCACATGCAACTTGTGAACTTTCACAACCCTTTTCGCCTATTTTCTATTATTTTCATAAATAAATGTGTCAAAAATGTCATTTTTCCTTTCCAAAGCCTTAGCCATTTCCTTTACCAAATTCCATAACGATAATAAACCATGTGAACACCTGCACTAGGATGATTGTCCCAACATTCAGCTTGTAATACGTGTTCCATCAACCTTGGTTATTATTTTAACTTTATTACATGGAATTTTCACTAGGATTGTTACAAAATGGCCTGTAACAAATTTCCCCCTAAAGTACAAATTCATAAGCAATTTCCGAGGATTGAAGTTCTTTACCTTTGATGGTATATGGCCCATATCAGAGTGGGCGAAGCTTGCAGTGGGGACAATGCCTTCGAGCTCATTATTCCCCCATTCATTGGTTTGCACCCAGTGTTCAATTTAGAATGCCTCTGGCCCTACTTTCCACCATTTTTGGACACATCCGACATTGTAGAAAAACTCGCACCAACTGAGTTAAACCCAGACTGCATGGAACAAGCTACAACTGATCCGGATCTTAGGGGGAGGCCCTCAAGATCTGAAAATTCGAAATGCCAAAAGAAAATAAGAAAACACACAGTAAAAAAAACCATAAAGAAACTTTTTTTATTAAAACAAATAATAACTGTAAAGGCTACATTGTGGAGGACCATATTTCCTTTTAAAAAATGTGACTTGTTACTTATAGTCATTTTTAGTTACAATATGATAGGTAAATTCCATGGGTGGGTAAATACCATGGGTGAATGAATACCATAGGTAGATGCCACTTACAATACCATGGGTGGAAAAATACCATGGGTGGATGAATACCATGGGTGAATAAATACCATGGGTAAATGCCACTTTTCATTCAGATCACCTTGTGACAAATCTAGATCAAGAATAATTCATTGAGTTCATCATATGTTACAATAAATTTTCATCATGATACCACCGCTAATGGAGGCATACCCATACACAAAATATAAGCCATATTACATGTACAATGATAAAAAAATTTCTTCCACTGATGACAATGTGTGGACCCACATTTGGATAGTCTTCTATATGATCATAGCCATCATACTTTATGATTTTTTTTATGGATACTAAAATGCAGCTCAGATGGATGAAACTAGATCTAGGGTATTCTATCTTGTTCACTCAATCGCTTAATGTACGAGTCTAACAATGTGAATAAAAGAGTTGGATTAGAACTTGGTAGACACCATTTGATTACTGACCAATAATGTAAGTCGTTAAAATACGAGAGAGAAACTATCGATGATGTTAATGGATCTCAAGGTACTATAATACAATCTATGTGGTGTGAATATATAAGCTGAAGTTGAACACCACACAAAATCTTCTAGTCGAAATCCAAAGATGAATACCTATCGCCGAAAGCGAGGAAACTTGCCATTAATGTATGCAAGCTCCAAGGTACCAATGGGAGTTTCTAAGTCAACTTCTTGGATAATGAGATGATGTCAACAGGAAGCAACTCATCACATGATGGATTTGATGTATCCCCCATCAACTACATGAAATGGGTATCAAGATTTGAGATGATGTAAAGCTTGTTCAGGAACGATAGACATGAATGAAGGATTAGGATTATGTAGCAGATAGTAACTGAATGAATTTTATTGAACATATCCGTGACACTTAATGGCTTTAGCAGCATTGATCCAAAACAAAATGTGAAAGCTTTTAATATGGTATGATGAACCAAAAATGAAAGCAGACTTCCCAACCCAACGACCATAGAGATGAAGTGGAAAAGTGTCACGTTCAAGAGTGTCTCGCTGTCATTAATAGTTAAGTACCCTATTTTTCAATTTCCCCAACCATTTATGGTCAATACCTCTTTATTTTCTACAATCTTGACGAGGATAACACATGCTTGATCTATAAGTTCATCCTTCGAATGAATCCCTCTGAGTATTTTTAACGAACCCTGAGAAGGAGTGGTTCAGTCTCGGTATATTCGAAGATTCCAACATTGTTTGATACCTTTACGGGTCTAGCAAAGGTATAAATCGACTCCTTTTTCATATTTAGAGAGTTTGAAAAAGAGGCAAAAAAGAAAACTCCAAAGGTTCCTTTTCGTAAAATTGTCTCTTGAGTTCAAAAAGGTAGAAAATGATACTCATGAGAACCTCTTATCCATGTTTAACTAAGGTATTTTTTTTTCATAAATAGTCTATCCATTCCAGAAAGGGTTAAACTTATACTGATCATACATATTTTCATTTAATTTTACGAGTTCGAAAAGAAAAGTGCTCGAAAATATTTTCATGTTTAGGGAGTCTAAAAAAGCGTTGAAATATGACTCCAGGGGGTTCCTTTTTTGTGAGTTTACAGAGCCCGAAAAGGAGATATTAGTATGATCCTTTTTCAAAATGGCATGTTTTCCATTCAAAAATGTCATTAAATCCTTCAAAAAGCTTTAATTCTTCTCATAACATCATCAAAATATTAAAAATTACATGATGCATGGTAAAATTAGGTCAAATTTAGGTCAAAATAATAAAATAATCATAAAAATGACCATAAATGGGAAAAAATTAATTTTATTTTCACCATTTTCTTTTTACCTCTTTGAGAGTGAAATTAGAGTTCTTTTTTCCCCCAAACTTCAGCAACTTATTGCGACCAATCCGATGGACCATATCGAGTGTCGTTAGTTTCCATTTATTATTTCATGCATTTTTTTAGGAGTTTTAAGTGCCTTTAAGCTTTGAATTTTGCTTCCTAGCTCCAACGCACCCTATTTATGTCAAAAGGTGTGTTGGGCCAAGTTGATTAACACGGGAAAGAGCGCTTTATCACACCTCCCAAATAATGGAAGGAGTGTTGCAACACTTTGTCCCCTTAAGACAAGGTGCATTGGTCACGTTTCAAAAAAGGGTTTTCTATTTTTCACTCAAATTTCTCACAATTTTTTTGCATGGGATTTGTTCTAAATGTTCTTCTCATTGTGTTGCAGGTATCTACCAGATCAAAAATGGCTTTTATTTGGAGAGAGAGAGAACACGACTCTCGTGACTTGGATGCTACCAATGATTCAGCAACAATGTAGGCTTTAAGAAACCATGGAATTCTCAAGTTCTTTTGGCTTCCTGGCAATCCCAGCTGCAATTATTAGAATATCTAGTCAAGGCATATGACATTCAGGCACAATGTTTCAAGCTTGGTGCACATACCCTCGGCATAGAGGTGGATGATATTTATTTTTTAACAAATTAGTCAAGGAGGGGAGATCCTTCGAGAAGGGGCAGTGAGATTGTCAAATATTACGTTGCTACACATTGTAAGCCTCATTCCCAGCCAATAAATTATGTGAAAATCAAGATTAAGGATGTGGTATGAATGCCTCTTAGGACAATCCTCTTTATTATAGTTATATTTGTTGACAATGCTACTCTACATTTTTCTAATATGACCCAAATGAAATATGCATTAGAATGCATAGAACCAACCGTGTTCAACTGGAGTAAGGGGGTGTTATCAAACTTGGAGAAGCAACTCAATAAAGAAAAGGATAGACGTTTGAATAATTTTGGATAAGATTCTATCTTGATATCATTTTCCTTAGAGAGGATTCCACTGCTATGTCCTTAACATATTGTGCTTGAGCTTCTGGATCCCAGGGTTCCATGGATGAGACGATGGGTATATCTTATGTCTTGACATGTCGGTCCATCTTCCATGAGTTTCACTCTTGTTTTCTTTCAATGTCTATGGATACAGTTCATCATGATTGATGACTACCCATATGTCAAGGTGGAAATTCGAGGAGTCCCAAAGATCGTGCTACCTGAAGGTGGGAAATGGGGTGACATAGGTAAAAAAAAATCATTTTGAATATTTTTTTATTTTTGGGTTTTACAACTTTATTATTATTATTTTATGTATCCAAGGCTAATTATTGATTTCAGATGCATATGTTGGACCTGTTCAAATAGTGGGCTCATCCTATCTTCAACGATGCAGAGAGCCACTACTTGCACAGATTGGAGCACATGTGGCTGTAGGAGCATAGGAGGAGATGCAAGATCTCAACGTAGTTGGGACTCTTGCAAAGCTCAAGTGTTACATTGAGGGGTTGACCCATAGCATACCAGAGACTGGGGTCAATCATATTCCTATGAGACTACGGTGTTACACCATTGGGGTGTGATCCAAGTGGATATTGGTGGCCACCCACCTATTCCATTTGGACCCACACCATCAGTTCTTTCAGTTTGGCAGTTTTGGCACAACTTACTACTTTTTGCAGTTTTTCAGGTCCTGAACTTCTGGAGCCGTTTTGAGGCCCTAAACGACATTTTTTGGGAAAACCAGGAGCAACATGGATCCATAAACCAATGTCTCCCACAAAAAAAGTTGTATTCCTCGGATATATATTTATAACAACGTATGGTGCGCATCAAACGGAGATCGTATGCCAAAGTTACATCCCCGGGAAGTTCAAACACCAATTTACCCAAACGGGGCCCATAGTTTTGGTGCTTCATCTCCTAGGGTAAGGTTTTTGGATGTTTATGATTTTCCATTGTTTCTCAATAATAAATAGGCCCTCGAGCCTCATTGTAACATAGTTCAAAGGCCTGTAGCTGCCACATATATTCTCAAAGATAAGCTACCAACGCCCTAGCTAGTTTATTTCCATTATGTTTGTAAGCGTATTTCTGTTATTTGATATTAATGAAATGAAGTATTATTTCCATTGCATCTCAGTGTTTATGTCTATTTCTGTATTTTATTGCGTTCCTGCATAAATCCGAATCAGTGTGTTAGACCGAATTAGTCAGTTTTTGTGCAAGATTTCCCACGTGGTTATTTGTTACTGTGGTCACCACTGGGACTAGTCGACTAGGAGGCCATGGAGCCATATTTTATTTACATGTATTTTTGATGTGATAGGCCATGTGGCCATATGTTTCTCGGACTCAATTTTTTGTAAAACCAAACACACACACACACACACACATATATCAATGTTTCCTATTTACTCTATTCTTGTTCAATGTGTGACGTGAATTGAAATGTTTACATATGCTACAAATGTATGTCTAAAACATAATTCTCCATTGCATTAGTTAATATATTTAGACTTCTAAGAATGTGTTGATATTGAATGTAATTCAAATGTCTTTATAGAAAGTGAACCCTTAAAATAATGTGAAGCATTGTTGGACTTTATACTGAGTAGATGATATTCAGTTGTAGTACTACGAGTTGTGTATCAACCCTGACGATCAAATGGTGAATGGCATGTGAAATAGCGCCAGAAAAAAGTTCGATCTCTGCGCTATACTCATCAATGTTATTGGTAGAGAGGCCGATACAAATCCCTTGTAAGCTCACTAACTTGCCACTCGCAGCATAAATATCCCACACCACGGAGGAAAGATTCTGAGTACTACGACTAGCGCCATCAGTATAACCAACATATTGTTGAAGGGACATCGAAATATGCAAATCAAATGTAATTCAATATTAATAGAGATAGTAGGAAACTTCGAAAGAAAACACATTACAAACACACTAACACCTATACAATATGTACACAGTGACTATGCAAAGATGATCTAAGCATAGTATTTTTTGAGGTACAACCCATTTCTAGGTTGTGCCAAGGGGATTCCATCAAAAGCAATGAACTTGTAAGCCCCTTTCGCAAGAACACATTTAACTATGTACGACCATAACCACATTGGATCAAACTTCCCATCCCCTAACTTGTCGAATTCTTTTTCGTACAAAATGGCTATATAACCTTTAGAGAAGGCACGAGGTTTAAAACTCTTGTCATATTATGCTTTGATACATCTCTTATGGGCCTCATTGGCCATAGTGGCATTGAGCTAGGTTTCATATAAACATGCTAGATGTAAGAGACACTCTTCTTCTATGGAAGTCACGTGGAGAAGTTCAACAACAAGCTTCAAAGATGGAATCTCGCATTAAATGGGAAGGACTTCCTCTAGACCATACACCAATTGAAAAGGTGTGAATCTAGTGGTAGTCCGGACAGAGTTTTGATATGCCCACAAAGATGCATAAAGGATGAGGTGCCAATCTGATTTGTGGATCCCTATCATGCATTGTAGCATCATTTTCAAAAATTTGTTAATAACTTCTACTTTCCCATTTATCTATGGGTAATAGGGAGTTGAGCTATCATGTTGAAGGTCAAACTTGGTAATAGGCTTAAACATCATGTGATTTCATAAATGTTTCCCATGGTCTGTAACAATGGCTTGTGGTACAACAAACCTAACAATAACATGATCAAAAAAAGAGAAGGAAGTTTTTTTGATGGTGTTATTATATGTAGGCATCGCTTCAACCCATTTGGTAAAATAATCTACCACCACAATGATCTAGCCATGCCCCCTGTTTGAGTGAGGGTTACATGTCATAAATTCAATGCCCAATTTCACAAAAGGTCCAACGACAATAAAAATATGTATAGGAGCAGGTGGAGCATGAGTTTTACGGTCATATATCTGGCAAGCATGTCACTTTTGGACATTGAGAATGCAATCTCGAAACATAATAGGCCAAAAGTAACCAACACACAAAATATTTTAAGCGGTGGCATAACCAAACAGATTTCCACCACATGCCCTAGCATGAAATTTGTTTAGAGATTTCTCAGCCTCCTGATGGGTGAGGCACAATGTAAATATGGTATCTATACAACGATGATAAAGGGTGTCACCAATTATAATGTAATTTTTAGCCTAGTATCAAATATGTCATTGATTAGAGCAAGAGGTATTGGGCCAGAAATTATGGGTCTAGAGATATATGATAATATCTCCATACCAAGGATCAGATGAATATATCATAAACAAAGAATCTTCAGGAGTAGAATCATCAGATGTAGACTCAGTGTCAGGTGAGGGAAAGTCGCAGATCAGTTCGGCGAAGATTAGGGACTTCTTAGTTTTAGATTTGATGAATTCCAAATAAAAATCCTAAAGAATGATAATTCATTTAGAGTATTTCCCCCCAGCAAGTTTCACGACATAATATATGTCATGGGGTTGAAATCAGAAACTACCATACTCTCCGAAGCATAATGTAGTGGTGAAATCTTCAGACAACTTGAACAACTTCCAAAGTTAACTTTTCAACGTTACTATACTTTATTTCAGTGTCATTCAAATTCAAACTCAAATAATAAACAGGATGTATGTTCCCGACATCATATTCCTAGAACAATACATAGCAATGGTAGTAATAGTGGCAACGAGATTCCAGAAATAATCACATTGATAATCATGGGGGGATACAACAATGATGTTCGAACCAGAACATCTTTCAAAACATCAAACACTTTTTGGGAAGTATCGTCCTAGTGGAATGGAAACCCTTTCTTCAACAGTCATGTAAAACCTTTGGTCAATTCAGTATAGTTGGGAAAAAATCTTCGTAGAAAGTTAGCCTTCCCTTGGATGTGTTGAAACTGAACAAGCAAGGAAGGAGGAGGTAGATCGAGGATTACATGTACTTTACATGGATCAATATGAATTCCTTGCTTCAACTCAATGAAGCCGATAATTCTACCGGATAGAACACAAAACACACATTTGTGTGGATTTAACCTAATATTATAGTGTCAGCAACGTAATAAAATGGACTGAGATGTAACAGATGATCTTCGCGACATTTTGAATGGGAAGGTAAGTCATCCAAATAAGGTTTTACAATGTGTTTAATATCATGGAAGGCATAATTCATAGCCCTCTGGAAAGTTTCACCAACATTTTTCAAATCGAAAGGGAGCTTACAGTAGGTGAAAATGCCCCATGTAAAAATAAATACAGTTTTATGTTGGTCCGATGGGGGAATTTTTATTTGGTTTTAGCGGGAAAAACCATCCATAAACAAATTTTTTTATTTATTTTGGCACAATCGTCAATAATCTGGTTGATAAACAAAGTCGGATAATTATCCTTAGGACAAGCACTGTTGACATCTAAATAATCGACACAAACACGAACCATATCTTGTTTTTTCATGACAGGAACAATGTTCAAGACCCAATGAGTAAGAGGAACTGGGTAAATGAAACCAACCTGCAGAAGTTTTTCAACCTCTGCCTTGATAGCAAAAACTTTCTTAGGATGAACCAGATGCAAGCATTGTCAGATTGGCTTAGCATCTAGATACATTTTAATTTCATGTACAACAATATTGGGATCAATACCTAGCATCTCTTCATATGAACAAGAAAAATCATCTCAAAATTCCTGCAAAAGGGATTTATAGATCATGACCTAATTGAGAGAACATGTGTTATATTTGGACTAATCCCTCTTGCATACAAGAGCAATCTCTGTAGATTTCCAACAAAACCTAGTAACAAGCACAAAATCAAAAGTACTCTTTCCCTGAATCTATCTTGCTTCCATCATAAAGCTAAAAGGAGAGGAAATGATATCCATACCTTATTGTGAAATTCTTGATGAATATCCTTGCTATACCTCGATGCAGTTTGTTAGGATATTCCGACACATAAGAAATAGTTAAGTATAACTTGGTCTAGCGTAGAGTTATGTAAAGTGTTTCTTTACTGTGTATATTTGTAACTTATAATCTGATGGTCACGATATGTAGTGATCCGACAATTCACTCTCTCCTCGGTATTACCGACACTTGATCCGTGGCTTAACACCCGATTGGTCCATGATCTCTATTTAAAGAGCATGGAGGATCATTTTTCCGGTAACTGTTTATGCGAGATGCTTATGTAAATTTTATTTCTTTATATTAATAAATTGCTTGAAGTGGCCACGTTGGCTCAGGCCATGGACTGTTTCCCTCTTCAATTGTTTTAACCACGTCAAATACTGGTGTACTAATTTGTGATCTATTTATGAGTGGTGACCTTTGGTGTTTGATCTAAGGAACTTACCCTGTAAATTCCTACATGGTATCAGAGTTGTTTTGAGGGCCGCATCCATTGTTGATCCAAATCTGAAGCTGGTTTGACTACATGCGACTTCCATTTTCTAGATTTACTATTTCTGACCACTTTCAGGCCAGGAGAACTACTTGGTTGTGTCTGGAGCGTCTGTTACAGTGAGGAACCCCTTTCATTTCATGCGAAAAGGTTTCTGGTTTCCCAAGTTATGTCATTTTAGATCTGGAGGTATAAAGTAATTTTTTTTGCAGTTGCATTTATGAATCCCTTTGTTTTTTTTTTTTTTTTTAATTATTATTACCATATCTATACCCTCTTCTTTGTGTATGATATTTGCTCTGCGTTGTGTGCAATATGGCTAATCAGAAACAAGAATACAAGATATTTATGTTGCATATTCTCTTTCCTTGCGGCTTTGTGTGATCTCGGGAAATCAGAAATAACGAGAAAAATAGATAGTTGCTGAAAGGACTAACCAAAAATCTAACATTCTTTTGTAAGGCTTGTATTTTTGTTTGTTTACGCGGATTGTTGTTTTTTCTTTTTGTAGGAAAAAAAATCATGCAAACCGAAGAGCAAAAAAAAAAAAAAACCTTCCTCCTTTCAAACAATTACAAAAACCTTTTACTAGCACACGTGGTGTAAAGTTACTTTATGAGAATAGAGGACTTGGGTTCAAGTCTCTTTGTCAAGCTTCTCTTTGTAAAAAGTTTTTTGTTAAGTTATTTTTCCTTAAAAAACTTTTTGCCAATTTGCCTTTTTTTTTTAAATGTTTTATTTAAAAAACACATGTAAAAGCAATATTGTAAAAGTGACTCTCACTTATTTATAAAAGTGGGTCACATAAACTAGTTTTTTTTTTTTTTTTTTTTTTTTTTTTTTTAATAAATTGAGCTTATTATATTAAGTTTGGAAAAGGGTGGGGGGATTTCTTTTTAAAGTAAAACCTGATCATTAACTTTCAACCTATCATGTAACTACTTGGCATCTACTACAACTTTTTTCAAAAAGACATAACTTCTTCATCCGGAAGTCGTTTTCAGAGCTATTTTTTTTAACCAGCATAATTTTTCGAGATCTTTCCATTGGAGTAGTTAGTTTCAACTTTTTCAACTTCAGTTTTAAAAAAATGGAAAGTGCATGTCCGGTTATTCTTAACAACACCAATTATTTCCAATGGCTATCCTACATGGTACATTTACTTAGAAGTAAAGGACTTTATAGAAAAGCCACAGGGTAAGAATCTAAACCTACTGATGGAGATAAATCGGCTAAATGGGAAAATAAACAAGATCAAGCACAAGGATTGGTAGGAATGTCCATTTCTCAAGATCTTAGATTTCATATCCAATAAATTGACTCCCCTACTGAAGCTATGAAAAAGCTAAACACTGTTTTTGGCATTAAAAATGAAATCAGAGCCCACCAGCTTGAAAATGAGTTACTTTGGACCCCAATAATTTCTCCTCTATTGAAGATTTTTTGTCCAAATTCAAGACCCTTAGACTTATTTTAGAAGGTTGTAAGGTCAAAAAGGAAGATGGTAGTCTTATCTATTCCATTCTTGCTATGCTAGGCCCTGCATACTTTGTATTTGTTTCCACCTTCCATTCCACTAGACAAGCCCTCATTTCTCAAGGGATAACCTACTAGTCCCCCTCTTTTTATGCCTTTTGCGATTCTTTGATAAGAGAACAAGAAAGAATCTCACACCTTGGTCTTATTAATACTGGAAACTATTCTAAGAAAGCCTTAGAAGCCCAATAGAAACCATAACCAAATAATCCTAAGAAGCAACATCCTAAAAAGAATGGCCCTAAACCAAACAAGGGTCTTACACAATTTTAGCTGCAAATTGAAAAAACAACTCAAGAAAATGATAAGGAAAATAAAAACAAAGTGAAGAAGAAAGAAAGACATTGAAAATTTTGTAATCGTGATGTCCACGTAGAGTCAAAATGTTTTAAGAAGATAGAAGCCTTGGAAGAAGCAATGAAGAAGCACAACATCAATTTGGAGAACTCTTCAACTTCATTTTCGGGAATGGAACTTTTTGCTTGTGGTTTTCAAGCATCAAGATCTGGTTATGCATTGAATGTATCTTTTTCTTCTCATTCTCATGAGTGGCTCATTGATTCTAGATCCTCTTACCACATGGCCAAAAATAAAGCCATGTTTTCTTCTTTAAATGATTGTAACACCAAAAACATTTATGTTGGTGATGATAGATATCTTAGTGTTGTAGGGTCTGGAACCATTCATCTAGATAATGGTATGTTTAATGATGTATTATGTGATTCTACCTTGTCCTGCAACCTTCTATCTATTTATCAGATAACTCATTTAGGTGAAGGGAAAACAGTAGAATTATCACCTCATGATGTTGTAATCAAGGACCTAAGAGATCCTATACATATTTTAGCTTCTGGCATTGCTGATGATTCCACAAGGTTGTATAATTTTGACAAATTTGGGTCATCATGTCTTCCCTCCATTTTTGTTTCTCATAATGATGAAGTGAGAAAACTTTGGCATGAGTGATTTGGTCACTTAAACAATCGCTCTCTTCAAACTCTATGTAAAGAAAATATGGTGATAGGTCTTCCTATGGTATCTTGCCGAGATGGTGTTTGTTCCGGATGTGTACTCGGAAAACATCATCTGGATATTTTTGACAAACGTGCCTCTTGGCATGCTTCAACCCCTTTGTAGCTTGTGTACAGTGATTTATGTGGTCCACTTCCAGTTGTTTCTTTCTCTGGCTACAAGTACTTCTTAACTTTCATTGATTATTTTTCCATATGCACTTGGGTATACTTCTTAAAACTCAAGAGTGAAGTTTTTATCATGTTCTTGGCCTTTAAGGCCTTTGTTGAGAAACAATCTGGACATCACATTCTTAAGTTAACATCTGACACTGGAGGAGAATATGTTAACAACACATTTATCAACTTTTTCACTAAGCATGGAATTTAATTGAAACATACTATTCCATATACTCACAACGATACGGTGTAGCAGAAAGGAAGAATCACATTCTAAAAGAAATGGCTGATTGTATTCTTCAATCTAAAGGAATTAGTCTTAATTTTTGGGAAGAAGCAATTAACTGTGCAAATTATATAGTAAATCACACTCCTACTAAGGTTTTAAGGAATATCACTCTAGAAGGAGCATGGAGCTCAATCCAATCAGATGTACTTCACTTTTGTTTTTTCGGAAGTGAAGCTTAGGCCCATAATCCAGATGAGAAACATAAAGCCTTAGAAAATAAGAGTGAAAAATGCATTTTTTTTGGATATTCTGAAGATGTCAAAGGATATAGACTTCTTCAACCCAAATCCAAAAATGTAATCATTATAAGAGATCTAAAATTTGATGAAAATATATTGGTCTGTGAGCCTAGTTTGGCGGGTGTGCCACCTTCAGCATGGGAGCCTGATTCAGCATATGTGCCACCTCTCTCTATCTCTTCTACTTTTGAGAACATTATTTCTATTTCGAATGATGTTAGCGAGGATGAAAATACTCCTCCACCTCCTCAGGATCCTCCTTCAGCTTCACAACTTCTAAAATGGTTCTGCTCTACTTGAGATGCAGGAGGTTCTCTTGTAGGTGACCCTGCAGTTCAGTGTCGTACATGTTCTTAGTTCACCAGAGCCTCTTCCTTATTAGCTCAAGTTCTAGAAAATCCTTATCCAGACACCTTTGAAGAAGCTTCAGGTCATCCAGATTGGGATGCAGCTATGAATGAATAATATCGTTCCTTATTGGAAAATGATACTTGGGATTTTTTTCCTCTTCCAAAGGGAAGAAAAATTGTCAGATGTAAATGGGTTTACAAAACAAAGTTTGGACCAGATGGAAAAGTGGATAAACATAAATCTTATCTTGTTGCTAAAGGATTTTCACAAGTTTAAGGCATTAACTATACTGAAACCTTCTCCCCTGTTGCCAAAATGAATTCTATCCACCTTGTTCTTTCCCTTGTTGCCTCCTTTAAATGGGAAGTCCATCAGATGGATGTTAAATATGCCTTCCTACATGGGGACTTTCATGAAGAAATATACATGGAACAACCCCCTGGATTTATCCAAAACAACTCTAGCCTTGTTTTTCACGTTAGGAAATCTCTCTATGGTCTCAAACAAGCCCCTTGGGTGTGGTGTGCCACCTTCTCTTAGATAATGGATTTTCTAGATGTCATTTCGACAACACTCTCTACACCAAGAAATTGGGTAAGTCCTTAAACATCCTTTTTCTTTATGTTGATGATCTTATCCTTACTAGTAGTGATCCCAACCATATGAACCATGTGAATTCTAGCCTCATAAAGAAGTTTGAAATGACAGACTTGGGACACTTGCAATATTTCCTTAGTCTTCAAGTCTTTCAATCCAAAGAGGGTATTACCCTTTCTCAGTCCAAGTATGTCTGTGATCTTCTACGCCAGTTTCACATGGAAGACTATAAGCCAGCCCCTTCTCCCTTTCAGTCTAGAGTCAAGCCTTCAGTCACTTGTACTTACCCTGAAGTTCATGCTACCTTATACCATCAACTTGTTGGTAAACTTTTATATCTAACCCATACTCGTCTTGAACTTTCCTTTGTCGCTAGTCTTATTGCTCGGCTTATGTACAAACCTCATGAAAGTCACTAGAAAGCAGCTAAAATAATACTTTGATATGGTCAAGGTATAGTTTAGTTCGGGATTCATTACAGTGCAGGAGCCTCTCCATTGTTGATTGGTTTCACTGATTCTAATTGGGGTGGTGACCATGATGATCGAAAGTCTACTATAGGTTATGTATTCACTCTTGGTTTACGACTTATTACATGATATTGTAAGAAACAAAGTGCCATCTCTCTTTCTTCGGAAGAAGCAAAGTATCGTGGTGCTACTGAAGCCAGCAAGGAATCCATGTGGCTTCGTTAGATCCTGTCTGAATTTGGTTTTCATTAGTAGAATCCAACAACACTTTGGTGTGATAATTAGAGTGCCATTCAGCTATGCAAAGATCCATTTCAACATCAACGCATGAAACAAATTGAGCTACACATACACTTTATGAGAAAGCTCATTCATGATCGTGTTCTTGAAGTGAAGTATTATTCAACCAATGATCAAGTTGTTGATATCTTTACAAAGGCTCTCACAGAAGCAAAGTTTACCAAACTTCGATCTATGCTTGGAGTTCAGGAAAGTTACCATTAAGGGGGGATAGGCTCTAATGCCTCCTTCCTTCTCCTATTGTGTCACCTTTGTAAATCCTTCAATCCTATTCCAAGTTGTTCTTAAGGGGGGATGTTAGGATATTTGGAAACATAGGAAATAGTCTCCTATTGTGTCACATTTGTAAATCCTTCAATCCTATCCCAAGTTGTTCTTAAGGGGGGATGTTAGGATATTACGACACATAGGAAATAGTTAAGTATAACTTGGTCTAGCGTAGAGTTATGTAAAGTGTGTTTCTT
Organism: Pinus albicaulis; assembly: GCA_034641835.2. Classification (NCBI taxonomy): domain Eukaryota; kingdom Viridiplantae; phylum Streptophyta; class Pinopsida; order Pinales; family Pinaceae; genus Pinus; species Pinus albicaulis. The sequence goes on from CM076575.1 coordinate 1,927,394,378, forward strand.
TACTATGTACATTTGTAACTTATAATCCAAAGGTCATGATTTGTAGTGATACGACAGTTCACTCTCTCCTTGGTATTACCGACACTTGATCCATGGCTTCACACCAAATTGGTCCATGATCTCTATTTAAAGAGCATGGAAGTTCATTTGTCTGGTAACCATTTATGAGAGAATCTTATGTAAATTTTCTTTCTTTATATTAATAAATTTCTTGAAGTGGACGCGTTGGCTTAGGTCATGGACTATTTCCCTTTTCGAGGGTTTTAACCACATCAAATACTTGTGTACTGATTTGTGATCTGTTTGTGAGCGGTGACCTTTAGTGTTTGATCTAAGGAAATTACCCTGTAAATTACTACACATTTCTTCAATGCTTGAAACACACCTGCACACATAGAAACAAAAGGATCAAAGGCATATGGAACATAAATATTTCAAAGATTCAAACTAATGATCAAGGAGATTATTAACCAACATTATTTCAATGGTTAAACTAAGAATAACTCAAATCATTCATCAGATCCATAAAACAATGTAGTGAGAAAAATATATCAATAAAATTAGTTCAGAGATATAGAAGAGTCGTACAACCTTTACCTTGATGTTGTGAAACTCCTCCCATAAGTCTACAATCCTTTCCTTGGATGATAAGCTCTCAAGCCTAATTTTACCAACATAATTATATCTTCAGCAACCTCCCTCAACCCTCTAGCATGTAGTTAATTTATAGGCCAATAGGAGGAATTTATAGATCCACATCAAAAGGGTGAGATCTAGTTAAGGTGGGATTAGGGTTCCTTGAAGAATTTGGATTAGCTCCATGATGAGAGGGACTAGGATTGAATAGACATGACCTCGACGCTTTTGGTTGGGATATATTCTCCCAATGAGGCTTCTAGAATTAACTTTTTATTTTTATGTTTTGTTGAGTACTATTCGCGGTCCATAGTGTAATATAGAGCTCAATTTTTCACGGGTACTAATGGTAGGAACCACCAATGCATAGAAATTGGCTAATAAAGAGCACAAGTCACTAAAAACAAGGTTTTTTTCCTTATAACCCATAACTCTTGCTTTATTCAAGGTGATTAAGTTGTTGACTTGCAAGGTAGTTCTTTGGAATGAATGAATTGGATGGAGAAAGATCCATTCTAATGGTAAATTGTCATGGTGACAAAATTACATGTAACACATTTCCCCCTAAAGTGAAAAGTATGAATTTTTTTTTTAAGGACTGCAGTACTTTATCATACCAAATATTTGATCGAAGACTATGGTTGGAGACATGCAACAATCAATCAAGGATTACAATGCAATATAATCATCACTGAAGTAGGAATTCTCATACTCAGGGTAAACATAACTCAATGGAATAGTATGGAAATACACTAAGAATCATGTCAACAATAGACACAGTATGGACACAACCATCAAATATGTTTCTATCCGCATAATTATGAATACATATCTCCTCGCATCCTAGATGGATGAAACTAGATCCAGGGTCTTGATCTCCATCACTATCGACCCACAATATGAATCTAACCCTGTGAATAAATATCTTGAAGTCAAACATGGAAGAAACCACTTGATTATCTATTGGTTTGAGGGGTCTTGACCCAGGTTCATATTTAAGGTTTACCAACAAACCCATGTACTACTGGTCCTTTTGGAAATGGCTTGCTTGCGCAAGTCAAGGTCTCACCCGAAGTAGTATGGGAGGGTGCTGGAACCAGGTTTCTGCACCCTGAGAGAGAGAAATTTAATTAAAGTGGGTACCTTAAGATCTATAGGCCTGCAATGAAAAAACCCTAACCTAGAAAATCTCATCGGTATACTTCATGTGAAGCTTGTAAATCATCAGATAATAAGTAATCAGAGGCAATATGACCAAACAAAATTAGATCTAAACATTCATTACTCTTTTATAGCATCGCATCCACGTGCGCTTCAATTAACTAACAATATTCAGTATATAGACATAACTTGGAAATCGACATATAGTGCAACTAAAAAAAGAACACATAAATATTCCGAGATCAGAAAAAGGGTCTTCTCATTCATTAATACTTCAAATTCCACTTACAAACTCTTTACCGGCTCGCGCCCACAGCCAACGGGGTCCGCACACAGCAGGAATTAGGGTCTCTGCGCACACAGCTAGTAGGAGCCCTTACCTAGACAAATCCGTACAACACGTATCACAGATCCAACACTCGTATCCATACTTAATCCAAAAACTTACTTCTAGACTCGATCTATTCATCTATTTATACTATATTAGCTTGTGCTCCTCTATGGTCTACCCTTTGACCTATATTAGACTTAATCCCTTGGTCTACCCTTTGACCCATTACAATTCATTAGGGGCTTTGACCCACCCCAAAGCCCCTGCACTAGACTAAATTATTACAAAATTGAATCAAAATTCCTGTTAGGGGACCCCGTTCCAACGGACCCCCAACACAATCTTGTGACTCGTCCTGATTCACAGCGGCAATGGGGTCTTCATATTGGCTTGGAGCTGCTTGACGGTGACAGAAAATTGTGGTAGGACACCTTCACTCTGCGTAGCTACGTTCTGCACAATCTTGACCAACTTTTGGGAAGTCGGTCTTTCAGTAGCTGTAGTGAAACTGTCCAAAGTTTGGTTTAGCTGCTTGAGTGTCGCGTACACGGGGGTGTCACTCACAAACCAATATTATATCACGTGCGTTCATATTGGGGTAAAAAAAATCAAAAAATCAAAAAACATTGTATTGCCTTTATAACTAGAGGGGAGGGGTTTTTTTATTTATTATATAAAATATTTATATTTTGAGGTATTTTTTTTAAATTTTTATGGCCAAGCGGAGTTAGGAAAGTCGTGGAAAGGCGAGAAGGCAAAGACCGCGAGGGGGAAAATGCGATTTTTGGTTTGAAAATGCGATTTTTGGTTCGACTGGTGCATTTGGAGCAGAGCAAGGTTTTGGTTCGACTGGTGCATTTGGAGCACAACTCACCTTCCCTTTTAGTCTGAGGTGCTGTCCACCTTTTACTCGGCATCTACACTTTCATCTCTATATGCTTGGAGATATATAAGCTTCTTGGAGATTGTGTAATAGATGCATTTCATTATCATACAAAGGATGGGGTGCCAGTTAGCTGCCGTGGATGGAGCCGGATGCACACATTGATAGATTCATTCATTCAGGGAAGCGTGCCTCACCAGCTTTTGAAGTCAATAGCCTTACCACAGTCGATAGCCTACTGCTTTTCTCTATTTGGTCTATGAAGGTGCATTTGGAGCAGAGCAAGGTGGGAAGACAGAGCGCGGAGGAGCACGAGAGAATAGGAAAATCTGATTTTGAGCTTTGGTTGGAGTTTTGGTTCGATTGCCTTGGACTGGAGGAGCGGGGTTAGGGAAGTAAACACGATTCTGAGTTTTCAGCTGCGATTGCTTCAACTGGTATGTGAGATATTTGTAGACTTTTTGAACTTTTCTCCTATACCATAGAATGCATCTTGCTTTGATGGGATTGATTAGCCTTTCGCTCCATAGAAACAGACTTATTTATGACCTTGATCTCCAGTGGATAGGTCTGCAGCTTATAATCAGAGATTAGAGCTGATGGAGAAGCAAAAATACTTGCCAGAGAGTGCGGTCTTGAGAGGGTTCTTCCCTTATTCATTCAGTCTCTTGAAACATAGCTAAAATGCTCTTTCAGTACCTTTTCTATCCTTGATAGGACCTGCAGCCTAATCTCTGTAATTAGGGCTTCGTAAAACTGCCCAGAATTTCTACTTCTTGCTTCCACAATTTCGGTCTAGGAAACTCGATCTTTCTTGAGGTATAGTAATGCCAAACTGATTTTCTTTCTGCCCATTGTCCAAAGCCTTACCTCTGATATCATGTTGAGAAATCTAAGGCAAAACAGATATAGAATTTATTACTTGATTTCTTGGAAATTCTTGACACTTTCTTGTGAGTTAACTTGGAGCATTAGTATTGTTATTTAGTTATGTTTTATCATCAAGACACTGGATTAGACTTCACTTTACTTTAGATTCAGAGCTAACTTGAGTTCGATGTGTGTCCCAAGAGAACTGAGGTTCTTCCTGTATATAGGCTTCCAAGAGAGCAAATTAGTTCTCTCTAGGCAAACTTGAAGAGAGATGACTGACTCATCATTTGGAGACTTCTAGATATTACATTAATAATATTTATTTCCTTGTTACATGGGTCTTCCAAGGATTAGACCATCATGACCTTAACAACAAGACCCCTAGAGCACTCAATGGGTGCTTTGACCTAGGACCAAAACATAATGGGCACGAAACCCATAATAATTTTCCTTTTTACAAATAAATTTTCTTTTCTTTTCTTTTGTCAAGTACATCAATAATTACATCAAGTCATGACTCAACTAAAATTATGAAGACTAAAACTAGTTACATTTCAACAAACAATAGATTGGACATATGTTTCGCGGACAGTACTCTAAGCCACTATAAGATTTAGCCATCACATGCACACTGGATTGTTGCAAAGCATGTGTTGAGATAACTGCATGGGACCATCAATTTTGGACTGAGATATATTGTCGAAGATGTAAGACTACATGGGTACTCTAATGTTGATTGGGTTTGTAACTCTATTGAAAGCATGATAACCCTGCCACCATTAGAAACACAAATAACAAAGCCAAAAAACTGCCACAGTGACTTGTTTTTTACCAAAAACAAGATAAATGTAATGGCATTGATACACAACGAAGTTGCAAATTTCCAATACACTGTCGCCACTGCTCTTCATGATACCCAACCAAAGATCTCCAAAGTCACCTCATGATGGCTTCAATGCATCATGGTCTCCAATAATATCTCCAAGACCAACTTCAAGATGTATATCAATTTTTCTCCAAGAAACTTCAAAAAGTTGCTCCAATGTCCATGTTTATTCTTCACAAGGCTTCAACAATTAGATCAATGAATTTCCCATAATATCTTCAAGGTATCTTCAAATATTTTCTTTGGAGATGATTGTTCCAAGTGATTTATAATGCTGCTAATCCAACAAGTACTGCGATATTACTGTGGGTCATTGTTCTTTGAGTTCTACACCCACAAGAAACTCACACCTGTCTACTGCCGTAATGGAGGAAGCCTTAATCAAAGACAAACAATCTAAACCATTTTCAAATGTGACTGTCTTATTGAGCCTGCAATTCCGAGATGTAGTGAGCCTTCTGGTGAGTTGTATTGTCCAGGTTTATTCTTCACAAGGCTTCAACACTTAGATCAAGGAATGTCCCATAATATCTTCAAGGTATCTTCAAATATTTTCTTTGGAGATGACTGTTCCAAGTGATTTATAATGCTGCTACTCCGGCAAGTACTTCAACCATTTCTTTTGTTTATTCCAAGACTACTTCATGAGGGATTTTGAAGGTGCCCTTAGAAAAAAGGTTTGCTATAGGACTGAGCCTTTAAAGGCTAAGTATACACTTGTCAAAGTATAGTCTGAGTTTCCTTTGGTGACTGTCAACTTCTATACTTCAATCCAAGATTCACTACTTCAACCCTGTCAGAGAGTATAAGTGTTGAGCCTTCTTGCCAACCCAAATCATGTTTCTTCCACAGTCCAAGGTGAGTGACTGTACACAATTCTTCACTGTAGTAGCAAAAAACTTCTATAATGACAAGCTACAGGACTAGGTCCAAATTTGCGATATTAGTGTGGGTGATTGTTCTTTGAGTTCTACACCCACAAGAAACTCACATCTGTCTACTGTCATAATGGAGGAAGCCTTAATCAAAGAAAAATAGTCTCAACCTTTTTCAAATGTGACTGTCTTATTGAGCCTACAATTCTGAGCTGTTGTGAGCCTTTAGTTGCACTGTCAACTTGTAGCTTGAAGAGAGAGCCTTAGACTAGGCCTCTTTTCCTTTAAACAGTCATGCACAGTTCTGTTGACAAGTTAGTTATGAAATCACTGTTCTGTCCGAGCCTTTCTAGCAAGTATGAGCTTAAACCTTAACACTGAAAATGCCTAAATAACCTTCCTTCCTTGGCATCCTTTGAACTCTTCTCTGTGTTTATGCCTGCACAGGAATGTTCCACTAGTCCAGGACTTGGTCCGAGCTTAAGTGATGACTACTCTTAATGTTTGCAATTAGCAAGGTCTGTCTCTGCAGTCAACTATTTGAGGTTTGCTTAGGATTGTTCAACACTACTTCCTCTGTTATGATGTTTTTAACCATTAAAATAGATTCAACCCATCTAATACACACGGGGGCGTCACTGACAAACCAATACTGTGGGAGTGATCTATCAAACAAATGATACATTCATTCATGTAAACCAACTACATTCCTAATACATGAAAAGTAGGTAGGCCAATTTAGGAATGTGTGCATAAAGGGTGGCATGTTATCCAAAAATAAGTTAGAACCATATGCCTTCTGCCAGAACGATGAATTCATATCCAAGAAGTGTGCCATGGCACATGTGAACACACCAGCAATAGTCAAGACACTCATCATGCTAAACAAAACCCTTAGCAAACATGTAACTCCTCCAAATCTACATACATTGGATGATGTGACATGTCTCCAAATATGTGAAAATGAATGGATCCATGTGAGAGAAACATCCAAAGGTGAAATTTACACTAGGTAGAATCTCAATATGGATCGATGTTCCCATTAACCATCTGACAGGTAGAATCTCAATTGACCTTGGTAGTCTCATTGATAAAGAGCAGCTAGATCTAAGTGAAAATTACTTAAATTTCAGATTATATCCCTTTTGGGCAAACTAAAAAACTTCAATAAGGTGATTCTTTGCAATCATCTTTTAAATGGTAACATTCTCCAAGAATTGAAGAATTGCTTGAATTAAGTTGTAAAAGACTAATAGTCTTTCTTCTGCCAACCCTTCTGGAATAGGATCTATTACTAGCCTGGCAATCAATCTCCACCTTTTAACACAACAGTGAACATCGGACCTTTCACAATAATATTAAAATGGTTGGGGTGCTTACAAGCTTGATTCCTTTGAATGTTTCTGTCAATAATTTCTCTGGCCCACTTCCTGCAACACTCTTTTTTTAGAACATTAACAAGTACTTTCATGGGAAATACTGAAATGTCAGTCCCTTTATAGCCAAACCTATTCTTCTTTTGGAATCCATGATTCAAGTTTCAATCCTTGTTGGAGCAACCACTGTCCCTGTCCACGTTTGGCCTGGCATTATAGTATTGGCTATGTGCATAGCATGGTATTTAGTATTTAAACAAGGCATATGCTTTCAATAGGAGTCAATCAGAGATCATTTTTCTTCGCCCTGGACATGCATTCCTCTTTTCAATTTAATTTGTAAAGCAAGTGCCAAGTAGAGAGATTGTTTCTGTCCATTTTTCTTGCTGTAACTTCCTATTTGTCTTTGTTGAAACTTGAAAGTGTCCATTATTGTCATACAATGTTTTCAGGTGCAGTGCACTTATATTACGGACTTACACTCTGCTGAAAAAGGGGGCAGATAAATTATTCTACTCTCCTTCTCAATACAAATTAGAGGTTTTTATCCTGAAATATTATAGGATTTTCGGTCACCTCTCTGTCAAAGTGTTAAATTTTTCACCTCTCTCTCAAATTGTTAAATTTTTGTTAGTACTGTAAATCTCGTTTTGCTGAACAGAGTAGTCATTTGTACAACGTGTTGCGGGTGGAAAAGATGGCCTAATATTCATCTCGAGACGGGAAGGAAATTCACAGCTGTCTGCCATCATTCTGACTTAAGGCTACCACATCTGGGCAGATTACATGAAACTCAAAAGTTACTTTACATGGAATCTGACGCAGCAACAAGTGAAAGTCAATACACTCAAGGGATGGTCAACTCCGATGTGTCTCTGCCCTCGTTTCCCTTTCAACTTTATTTATCAATTTCAATTGGTATATCGTGACCTTAGTATTATATTGGTTTTCCGCACATATATGTATATTTCAACAATGTTATCGAATTATGTAAATGCCTTATATAAATACTCCAATGACCAATAACCTCATATAAACGCTCACGTTACAATAATCTTTGTGCTTAATTAATCTCTGCACACTAGGGAATATTCCGACACCGTGTAAATAACATTCAACCTTCGAACTTATAGGTATACGCTATGCTTTGGAAACAAGATTTTATGAATAATAAACTTATACCCCGACGGAGTAATATATCAATGATATATATATATAACAATGGCCTTTGCAATATTACGTGGGTCCACCACCTAACCCAACGGACCAAACAACAATGGCGTCGTACCTGACTAAATATCATGCATCTCCGTCAAACTAGGACCGTCTGATGATCATCCCCCAGATCAATGGCCTGTATAGATTCCGCTGCCCGTTCCTCGACAGTCTTTTAACGCGCGGGATGGTGGTTTCTCGGCCCGTCACATCCGCCACGTGTCGAGCGATCAATGGAATCGCTGCACACTCTACGGATACCACTTTTGTGCCAAAGGTGGTGCGGAATGGGGGAAACCCACCTTTGCAAATCCGCCTCCGGTTCTGCTACAGTGCTCAACCCAAGGTTCAACCATGGTTGCGCTATCCCATTGGCTCATTAACTCGGTTTTCGGCTTGGTTCGAAATTCCGGTTATCAACGAACAAGAGTAGTTCTTTTTAAAATAAGGCGGGACTGCAATTACCATAAGAAAGGTTAAACGACCACGGGTTTTCTTTTCGCAGAGACCACACCTGCAGTAGAATAGAATTCACAGGTTTCTCCGTCAAGGTACATAATTTAAGACAGAACGAAATCTCCAATACACAATCACCCACAGTTAAACGGAAATTCGCAACATTAACAAACTGAGACAAAATAAAATAAACAGGACTGAAGTCATTCAACTGGGAGCAATTTTTCATACGCAGGTTATTACAGAAATCTTCTATTCCTCTCCTCCTCCCCCTTTTTTCAATTACATTCGGGAATACATTTATACACATGCACCCAAGGCTCATTTTAGGTGTCAAAACATTCCATGTAAATATTTGTGCAGTCAACATCTCCAATGATCTAAGGAAGTGTACCACATAAGCATCAAGACAAGGTCTAGAAATTCCCACGAGAAAGCTATCTGGAATGTGAATATCCATCATGGCACAACCAAGGGTTATTAACATATCATACACCCCACATTAGATGAAGAGCCCCCAAGCATGATTTATACACTTTTTCCTTGCACCTAGAAAATGATAGGCTAGAGTTTTAGATCTTCAAGCCACCTTCTCCTTTTATTTTTATGCATTCTTTCTAAAAGAAAAAAACACTTTTTATGGGAAATCCACACTAAATTGCCTTTTAAGGAGGGCCTTATCATACTTGAATGGTCACAATACACACCAATATGCGGTGTTGTATTCATGTACTTGTAGTATTCTTGTACTACTAGGTACAAAGTATTCTTGTCTTAATAAAATATACCATGGGGCTCTCATTAAACACTTAAATTAAAAACAACAGAGAACAATGTTTTTTTTTTCATTAAAGAAAAGGGAGGGTCTCATAACTCATCCTCACCTTGCCTTTTCTTCTCTATATAACTCTTCGAAATTGTAACTTTTGTTGTTCCACCTTAATAAGACACTAGTTTGAGTACATGAGGTTGTAGTTGGATTTTTGAACAAGAAGCTTTCAAAGGGAAGAGGGTCTATACTTGTGATTGAACACCTTATTTGGTGCAAACATATTCATAAAGATTGATCAATTGATTTTTCATCATCATAGAGATCAATTTATATGTTATTTTATACACATGCACATAATCAATCTTCCTAAAAAATGGTTGATCTTTGTATGCCTTAGACCATTAAATGCCACAAATCATAGTAAGATGTGCTTGAGTGTGGATTGAGTAATCACATTGTGGGAATACTAATATGCATCTCTTATGTATATCACAAGAAGAAATGTGAATTGTAGAATTCATGTGGGGTCATAAGAGAGGCATCATGTCATTATGTTAAGGATATAAATATAAAGGGGTGTAAAAAATGTTAATGAAAAAATAGATACCTACAATATATAGTGAAAGCAGGGGTTTTTTAAATTGGGAAAATTCAATGGGTTAGTATTGGTAGGGGGTTAAATAAAGTGATTTTTAGAGGTATTTTCCAATATGTAGTCAGAGCTTGAGTGCTTCATCCACCCATGGTCTCAGATGATATCTGAGAACCTGCTTATTGTGGAGGAGCTCCTCGATTTCGTCCCTTAGAGCATGGCTGGTGCGAAGACGTGCTAGGCATTGGGCTGCAACAATGGTTGGGATGGTAGCTTCCATTTGCTTAAGGTCCTGCTCTTTCTGTAACAACTCCTGGTTAAACTTCCAGAGGAGGGGATCATGCAACATAGTGGACCATAGTCCCATAGCAGTGTCCAATAACTCGGAGCCCTTGGTGATATGTGCCGAAATACTTCCTGTCACTGCCTTTACCAGCGCGGCTCGCTGGGCTCGCACCTTTGAAGGGGTTTTTGACTGCAGCTTGGCCTGCAACGTAGCAATTTGTTGTTCCAGATCTGCTTTGACAGTTTTTAATTCTATTCAGGATGCCTTTAACACATCCACCAAGCCCTCAATCTTGGCCTGTGGTGAAAAAGAGGCAGGAATTACTTCTGGCATGTCTCCACATAACCGGTCAATCAGGTGCTCTAACTCTACTTGCTATGCAACTGCTGCGAGCTTTACTGCCTGTGCTTGGGTAGACTTGACAGCCTTTGTGGCAATTTTTTTCTCAGCCTCACTCAATTTTCGTTGTGCTTGCATTTCCTAGTTCTGGAGTTCGGCAAAGACGAACAATTGGAGAGCGTGTAGCTGCCCACTCGTTATTCTTGCGACGTCGAGGCCGACTTCTGCACATGCTCGGACTTGCGTGCACAGGGTTGGAGGTTCTATTGTCAATTCTGTGCCCGGGAAGGGGAAAATCCTGCTCTCAGTGGTTGTGATGATGGTTTTGGTTGGAAGGCTCGCTTGGATCGGCCTCGCCTGGTTCAGGCTCGCTTGAAGGGTATTTAATTTTAGCTGGAGCACCTGCGACCCAAACTACAAAGCCTCCACCGCGACCTTCTTTTGATCTTCCAAGGCATTCCAACGATCCTCGGAGGCAATAGCAACAACATTTGTAATATTTTCCAGATCCTCCTCTGTCAATGTAACTTATGTTTCTCCCCCAAACTTGTTGCCCTTGCGCTTCTTCCGCTACACTTTGGGAGGCTTGCCAGTGTGCTTTGTGCTGCGTGGGGGATCCACACCCTCTCCACCAACTCCTCCAGTCTCTGTATCATGCTGAGGCTCTTGCTCCGCCCCCCTTGGTGGTGTCCTTGGCGGTTTCTATGGTGGTCGTTTTCTCAGTGGAGCGCACCTCCGTTTCCTTCGTTTTTCTCGGCGAGATAGTATCTTTCGGCGCTGCACCTTTTCCCGATGTGCCCACTATGATCAAGGCAGAGGACTTGAGGCCAATTTTCCATGCAGGTGGCTATGTTGCTATTATTTGGTCGATCTCCGCCTCAGTTACCATATATGGGAGTTATACCACACCGAATATTTTCAGGCCTTGATCTACACATTGTGCATGGTGACATGAAATTCCACGATGCACTTGTACTTCTCATACACTACAAGCAACAAGCATGACCTTGAATGTATCGCAGCCACCAGCACACCATCAAATAGCACCTATAAGACGTTGTTCTCCTTGATACGCTGCGAATCCTTGGAGTCCCATAGGTTAGCATAACGTGCCCCTTCGCAGACATCAAGCTCGAGCTTGGGGAGCACTGAATCGTCAAGTGTCTCCCATGCGACCATGGTGATCAATAGCAATAACCAGGAGTAACAGAAGGGATTACCCTGGTCCTGTGCCTCATGCACATTTTCTAAAATCTCTTCACAGAGGTACTGCGACCAGTTGAAGCAAACCCCCTTGTTGCATCGCCCTGCCAGCTGAATAACATAGGTAGGGACGGCTGATGGCCTACACTTGCGCATCATCTTGCACCCAAGCAGCAGAGTGCCCATGCGCACTCCTGGGTCAATGATGGTCTCTACTAGGAATCCTCGCTTATCGCGGTTGACCTTGTATTTTTCCCTAACGTCATCCGCCACCTTCTGTTCATACTTCTTCCCGAATCCCTTCATAGGATGGGGCCCCTTCATAGGCAGGTCAGTGATCTTATGAATCAATGCGACGTCAATAGGGATGCGGCCTTAGATCCACAAGAATGGATCCACAAGAATCCATCATGGATTAGCGCAAACAGCTGCCGAACAACCAAGTTGGTGATAGCATATCACATGAAGTAGGGGATGTGCAACAAATTCAAAATTCCTGAGGCCTGTAGCCCGTGCGCCCATGGCATCAGTTCCACCTTTGGGACGTTGTCATACAGTTCTCGCTCGAGATACAACTCTGGGGCCAGCTCCAGGAAGTTTTCTTATTAGCTAAGTCATGGTCATCGAATTTAATGACCGAAATTATGCCGAACATGTCCCCGATGAAAGGTACCTCCCGCGGGATTGCCGACAATTAGAGATATTGGTGAACAACATCTACATTTTTGGGGGTGCGCAACGTCATCTTCCTTGGCTTAACATACGCTGGTAGCCATGAGATCAAAGCCGCCAGTAGAGCTTCCTCCTGGGTTGACATTGGACGTTTTGAGGGATTCAACGAGCGCACCTGAGGCACCTGCCTAGGGGAGTGCACAATTATGGGGGAGGTGCACGGCTTTTCTGAAGCCCACTTCGTGGCTTTCCCCTTCCCCTTCTTCTTTCCTTGCTCTTGTAATTTTTCCTTCCCCTTTCCTTTGGCTAGCATGGACACGACCTCTTCGACATCGAGGGTTACTTCAAAAACATCCTCAGACCCTATCTCAGCGGAAGTCGTAATGGGCGACGACTCGACGGGGTTGGAAGAAGTCATACTTGCTCAGAATATGAATTCGGGATTGCTGCTATCAGAAGGGGTAGCTCACCCAGAAATACAGATGGCGTGGTTACAAAACACACAAAATTCGTAGTAAAACAAAGGGCATAATATCTTCAAAGAGAAAAAGAATCGATTATGACCTGCGCCCCTTCCTTTATAGGCCACCATTGGTAAAAACAGTCGGATTATCATTAAATGTGACTTACCATCGAGAAAATGGTAAAAAATCTTCCAAGAACACCGCATTAATTTTCAAATACCCGCTCCATACAACGGTAAAATTGTTTTTTCACCCAGGTTTACTGTTCCAACGACTATTTTTTCTAGCTGCGCCCTACCCCTATGCCTCTGTTGCACCTTCCCACGTCTTATTATCTGCATGTGAGCACTACACTCCCGTCACACCCGCCTGTGCCTTCCATTCCTCGTGCGTGAAAAAATATTAATGCATATACTCTGGCCATATAGTCATTTGGTAGGTGTTGGGTTGTCCCTGTAAGGTTTCAGATGACTTCCATTAACGTACCCTGGCAGGTAGTCTCTGCGCAGCATAGCCAAACACACCGCACCACCATCTTTAATCTCTTTTACTATATACAGGCCCAACCAATACTTACGGAACTTCCCTGTATGGTGCACAAACTGACTGTCATAAAGCATCACCAATTCCTCTTATTTAAACACCTTCTATCAGATGTGTCGATCATGCCAAGATTTTTCTTGAGCCTTCTGAATCCACTAGTGAAAATTAGCAATAAAACGATCTTCTTCCAAGGCAACCAGCTGTGCCAAGCGTTCCTCCATGATGTCAGGTTCCACTATGTTTGTAAAAGCTGCAATGCATAGGTTGGGGACAATATATTCCATGGGCATGATGGCCTCCTTTCCATAGACCATCCTGAAAGGAGTCTTTCCGATCAGTTTCTTACATGTAGTCCTATATGCCCATAGCATTGAAGGGATGCACATGTCCCAGTCATTCCGGTTGGCATTATAGACCTTGGTTAGCACATGCTCCAAATTTTTTTTGAAGGCCTCTACTGCACCATTAGCTTGTGGGTGGTATGGGGTGCTTTTCACATGGTGGATCTAAAATTCCTCTGTTAAAGCTTCAATAGTTTCATTAATAAAATGTGTACCTATATCGCTCATCAGGATCTTGGGACAGCCAAATCTGGTCAGAATATGCTCGAAGATGAAGTGCGCAGCGGTATCTGCAGTACATTCCTTCACAGCCTTTGCCTCCGCCCACCTGGTCACATAATCAGTGGCAGTAATAATGTATCGTGCACTAGTCTTCTTTCCTGGGGGATTAATTGGTATTAGAAAGTCTATATCCCATTTTTCGAATGCCTGCAAAGACATCTGTAGTTACAGGGGAATTTCATCTCTGAACGGAGGCTTCCCGGTTTGTTGGCATGTATCATAGGCTCAGAAATATGCATGTGCATCGCTATGCAATGTGGGCCACCACATCCCAGCCCTCAGCACCTTATGCGCAGTGGCTTTCCCTGCGTAGTGGCCTCCTGCCACGCCTCCCATGGGCCTCAGCCAAGATAGCTTGTCTCTTATGTTCTAATACATATATTCGCAATACCTCATCTACTCCCAACTTGTATAATTGATCGGAAATTATAGTGAAATTATCTGCGGCCACCAAATCCTTTTTCTTTTGCACTAAATAGTCGGTAGGTTTCATCCGAGTGGTCAAAAAGTGAATAATGTATGTGAAGTTCTCGTCAACCACTTTGATAGAAAAAAGTTGTGCATCGGGTAGTCCTTCTTCTAGACTAGTTGGCTCTTCCCCACTCTCAATCCGAGATAACTGATCAGGTCTGCATTCAGTCCCCCGGGCTTCACAATAATTTCAAAATCATACTCATGAAATAACAACAACCATCTACAAATGCCCCCCCCCCCAACACAAGCTTATTGACTAGGTATTTTAAAGTTGAATGGTCATTGAACATTTTAAAGTGTCCTCCCAATAGGTAGTTCCTGTATTTCTGCAGGGCATACACCATGGCCAGTCCTTCTTGTTCAGTAGTAGAATATTTGTGCTATGTGCTAGATAGTTTCCTGCTAGCAAACACAATTAGATGATCAATGTCTCCTTCACCTAGTTGTGCCAAAATAGCTCCCAAGGCTATTCCTGATGCATCCACATGTACATGAAAGACCTTCGCCCAATCTGGAAATATTAGAATAGGTGCAATGACCATATTTTATTTTAGCAGCTCAAAAATCTTCTGACACTCCTCATCCCAGAAAAAGGATACATCCTTCTTTAGCAGCTTCTCCATTGGTGCAGTGATCAAGGCATATCCTTGAATAAACTTCCTGTAGTAACCGGTGTGTCCTAAGATGGAGCGCAACTGTTTCTCCATGGTGAGGACTGCTAAATTGATGGTAACCAAAATCTTGTTGGGATCAACCATCAATCCTTGCTAGTATATGATGTGTCCCAAAAAAATCCAAAATGGTACACAAAATATGCACTTCTTAAGGTTTAGTGAAATCTGGTGTTTCTTGTAGGTATCCAACATCATGCGCAGGTTCGACACATGCTTCTTCACTAGTTCAAATACTATCCAATCATCAAAATAAACCTCCAGAAACTTATGGATGAACTCTTTGAATACTGCTACAACTACGCATGAAAAAATGGCAGGGGCGTTATTCAGTCCAAAAGGCATGACAATGTACTGGAAGGAGCCCCATTCGGTTGCGAAGGTTGTCTTGCTGCGATCTTCAAGTGCAATTATGATCTGATGGTAACCTAAAAACCCATCAGTGAATGAGTATGCTTCTTGACCTCCCACATTATCCAAAATTTCATTATATTAGGGAAGGGATAATGTACAAGGGCATCGTTCAACTTGCACAGATCTACGCAGATCCGTATTTCTCCTCTGGTTTTATTTTCTTGGACCACCATTGGGCTTACCCAATCATACTTTTATACTAGCTCAATGATACCTGCGGCCACCATATTATCTATTTCCTCCTTGAATTTTTGGTTATACTTACGGTTCAGCCGATAGGGCCGCTGCTTGATAGGACATGCATCCAGCTTCAAGGTGATTTTCATGACGCCCAGATCTCCTATGATTCCCTTGAGCTCAGAGAACGTCATAGGGAATAGGTCTTGATATTCGGACAGTAGCTTTGCAATATTCCCAACCTTATCATCATCCCATTAATCCCCAATTTTTTCCAACTTGGGCTGCTCCTCTGTCTCAATGTTGACTGCCTTCAACTTTAATGGTTTTGGTAACATCGATTCTCTGCAATAGGGGTCCTACAACTACGCGCTTTCCTTCCTACTTTGGGATGGTGATATCCCTGGGATTCTCATGACAGTCCTCCACTGACAAATTTCGATAGTTGACAATATCCTACATCTGCACATCCCAAGCTAGCACAACACATTCTTTCCGAGGCACAGACTCATCAAAGACAAGATCATCTATATCTTGCAGGGCTTCGTCCAATTTCTTCGTTCCTCCAACTAAACCAAATGTCACCATGAAATCCTCTATCATTGTACCCCAGTGGCGAGTGCGTTGGTGTAGCTGTGCATATAAATACTAGGTGGTGGGGATTGGTCCTAAGACGTGAATAAAAATATGGACCCATTCATTCCATACTGCCATCCACATAGCCAAGTGCTTATGCGGGTCCCCACGACCGGAAAGAGCTCCATGGGTAGGTTGACTAGAGGTTCAAATTGTAGGATCATCATTTTTCAGCATTCCTCCTAGTCCTGAAAAGCCCCCTTGTGTTTTTCCCACCACCGCGCAAGGGTCGTGCGCATAGCCAAATCAAGTGCCAAAAATCTTTGTTCCTTAGGGACATATGCTTCTAATTCTTTAAGAAATTCCTTAACACTACCAGAACCAACAAATTAAGGCAGTTCTCTTACCTCTGAGGAGATGCATCGGAAGCTCTTTGTGATCTTGAGGCACCGCAGCGCAGATACGTCGTGCAACCGGTTCTGCCAGTTTTCTATCTCTCCATTCGAGTTTGAGAGACATGAGTTGTATTTTTCCCAACACAACATGCCATCAATTGTAGGGTTGATCCAATCATCATCTCGGGCTGTTAGTTTATAGAGATGATCAACATCCTCCTCTTTTCGCATCGACTCTGTATATAGTTCACCTTTTGCTGGATCCAGGGGGACTATTACTCGCGTACCATCATTCTCGAAGACTATGCTCCTCCTTTTCAGATGGATGATACCTCCCATGTCAATATCCCAATCTAGTCCTAAGAGCACAGGGTAAGGGTCCGTGTCATCCAAAATCTGGATTACTTCAAAGTCTGCATAGACTTTAACTCCCGTAATGTCTACCACAACCTTCGACTGTCTTCCTAATGGAATGATCTTCTATTGGTTAGCCATACGTAATTGAATGGTAGACCACTCTAGCTTGGGTTCTCCCATCCTTTGCCAGGTTTTTTTTGGAAGGACGTTGGCATCAGATCCCAGGTCCAAGATGACTTGGTCCATCTCATATTCTCCTGTCTGTGAAGTCATACGCATCTCGTGACCAGTATTTTTCTTGTTCTTATAAATCTTACGGACAGCGTGAACCTCCATTTGGGGGGGTTCCTATTCTGCACAACTGTTTATTAAAGCTTGAAGATTCTCCACCGCCTTCTGATTGTGCAGTAACTTCATACATGCTTTAAGGAATGGCTTAACTGCTTCATCTACTGTTGGATTTGCAGAAGTCCTCGAGGTGGATGCTTCTTCCATAGAAAAATCCTTCCTTTCTTCGATGAAGGTCTCTTTCTCTTTCTGCAGGTCAAGGCTTTCCTTCTTGTCAGAGGCCTTCCTAATCATCGGTTCAGCCTCAGCCTTTTCTTCAGCTCCTCCAGTGGCAATGCCACTGCGTGTAATTACATTGATACTGGGTCCATCATCTCATAGTTCTGTCTTAACCCGTTGTACATTTTGCGTTTGTGTTTTTTTTTTTCCTGCATTTTAGCTATCAACACAGGACAGTCTTCAATCACATGATCGAACTATCTATAATACCTGCAAGATTGGCGTGCAGGCTTCGGGCATATCTTTCATAATGTCTAGCGTCCCCATAGTTGTAGAAAATTAGTTTCTCTCTTCCTCGGTCTGCGCCTCTGCTCTCCCTTCTCCCCGCCCTCTTGCAGGGGATCCCCCTTACCCAGAGGGAGATACTAGCGATGAACGGTCAGCCTGCACCCTGTATAGGTTCCCCCTATCTATCATCAAGTCAAATGTTCGGCAGTTGTGATTGTCGTGACCTACTGATGAGTAGAATTTGCACCATTGTTTCTTCACTTCTGGGACATAGGTGCCTAATCGTGGACAATGGTCTGTATCATGCCTTCCTGCTACCCGAAAATCAGCACACCACAGTGTGGGGGAACTTGGTCCAACAATGTTTATTTGGCGTAATGGACTTGCTCCCCCAACCTGCATATAATCTAACAACATAGGGCACTGATCCTTAGTGTGGCCTGATACCCTGTAGCGCATGCACCAGACATTCACGCTAGCTTCTTTACCCCGGTCCCTTCGCAAATTCTAAATTTCTAAGTGCATCGCCTCTAGTTGGCTCTGGATCTACAACGCCCCAAATTGAGCATTATCCCTTGGTGCAACTTCTAGCTTCATAGCAATTTCCAAGGCTTGTTCCTGAGAATCAATATTCTACTAACCCATACTTCCACGCAGATGTGGTAATAGCATGGTGATGAACCATTCCTTATGTTTTTTGTCATCGGAAACAAATCCTCCAATCACTGATCATGACCTTCTTCAGCCGTTGGTTAGCTTCCCAAATAGACTCCGTAGGTCCTTACTTAATATCTTTCAGCTCTACTACGCATTGAGAATAAGACTTAGGTTTTCGGAACCGCTGCTTTAGGGCATCCTTGATCTCCTGTATTTTAGGCTTCAGATGTTGAGTAATGTATCCCATTAACCAATCCAGAGCCCGTCCTTCAAAGGCTATTGATAGTTGCACTCTTTTCATAGCATCATTATTAACATACTGCACAGCCCATAATGCACTTGCTAAAAACCAAAATTGCTTCATTTCCTCATCCCCCACACCCTTAAAAGTAGGTAGCTTCATATGAGCAACCATATCGCCTGGAGGTGGTGGCGGAGGAGGGGTAGGAGAATTCTTACCCTTGCACAAGTTTGATGGTGGTGTAGCCGGGACACTGGTCTCTGTGTGCGCAACCCCGCCTTTGTTGAGATCAGGTGGGTCCCTTAGAGGACTGTATATGGATCTATCCCCTTCTTGATTAAATCGGTAGTATTTACTGCTTCGCGTTGTGCTTCCGCTCTGATCAGAGGTCATTCACTCAGTGTGACTCCACAAGACACCTTTTTCACACAATAGCATCTTAATCAACAATGACAACGTCTGTAAGAACTTGCCCCTAAATCCTTTGAAAAACCTTCGCTCAGCTTCAGAGTAGGACACAAATTGATAAACCGCAAACTCAGTTACAAATCCACCCAACACGTTATCAACCCAGTGATCTATAGTCCAGGTGATTTTGTTATCAGTCTTCTCCAACTGTTGGATCAGCTCAAGGGTCCACTGCGTGACTTGATAGTATTTCCAACAAGTTTAGAATTATGCTAACCTCACGAACCACTCCTGTAGTTTGTGTGTGAAGGTTATGAAGAAGATATCATGCACCTCTATGAAAATATACTTATTCTTTCACTCTTTGGTAGATAGCTTCTTACTTTTGTTTTCTTTCAGGGAAAATTCTTGAATCTTATTTTCAAACCAATCTTCAAGTTCTGGTTTTAATGGCTGCCAATGACCTCGTGGAATTACCCAATCTCTCTCTCAAAATGCTCTCGGTCCCGGCAATGGAACCATTTGTTGGTTTGAGGGGTCTTGACCTAGGTTCAAATTTAAGGTTTACCAACAAACCCATGTACTATTGGCCCTTTCGGCAATGACCCGCTTGTGCAGGTCAAGGTCTCACCCAAAGTAGTATGGGAGGGTGCTGGAACTAGGTTTCCGCGCCTTGAGAGAGAGAAATTTAATTAAAGTGGGTAATTTCATATCTACAGACCTGCGCTGACAAAGCCCTAACCCAAAATCCCTCAAAAATATACTTCGTTCGAAGCTCGTAAATCATAAGATAACCGGTAATCAGAGGAAATATGGCCAAACACAATCAGATCTAAAAATTCATTACTCTTTTAAAGCATCACATCCACGTGCGCTTCAATTAACTAACAGTATTCAGTATACCGAGATAAATTGGAAATCGACATATAGTGCAACTCATAACAGAACACATAAACATTTCGAGATCAACAAAAGGGTCTTCCCATTCATCAATACTTCAAATTCCACTTACAGACTCTTTACCAACCCGCGCACATAGCCAGCGAGGTCCACACACAGCAGGCCTTAGGGTCTCCGCACACACAACTAGCAGGAGACCTTACCTAGAAAAATCCATACAACAAGTATCACATTTCCAACACTCGTATACAGACTCAATCCAAAAACTTAATTCTAGAACCAATCTATTCATCTATCTATACTATAATAGCCTCAGCTACTCTATGGTTTGCAAACTGTGGTTTGCGGATCCTTGGTCTACCCTTTGACCCATTACAATTCATTAGGGGCGTTGACCCGCCCCAAAGCCCCTGCACTAGACTAAATTATTACAAAATATTACAAAATTGCATCAAAATTACTATTAAGGGACCCCGCTCCAACATTATTGGTCAATGATGTGAACTGTTAACAAGTGCGAGAGAAACCACCATTAATGTAAATGGTCCTCAAGATACTTCCAGTACAAAATATGAACTGTGAAAAGATGTCCTGAAGTCAAACACTGATAGAATCGCTCGATCGAAGGTCAATGATGAGAACTTGTTGTCGAATGCGAGAAACCTGCCATTAAGGCATGCAGGCCTAAAGGTACTGAAAAGGGTTTCTAGATCAACTTCCTAGATAATGAGCTGAAGTTGATAGGAAGTGATCCGTCGTAGGAGGGCCTACAACATGAAACTTCATGTCAAGTTTTTAAGAACTATTTTTCAAGGATTGACTCAGGCATGGCCGATGCAATTGAAGGCTACAAATTGCAAGGTAATATGAACTGAGGTTAGACTTCTCTTGAACATATTGGCGACACGACACTTAGACTTGGTAGCATTTGAGTCAACGATAATGCACAAAACCAACTGAATAATTTTATTGAGGTTTGATTAACTGTGAGACAAATGGATTTCCAAACCCAAAAAAAAATGTGATGGAGTTTCAAATTCAAGAGCGAGATACTTCCATAAATGAAATACAAAAATGAAATATGTTTCCAAATTTCCCCCCACCATTCTGGGCAAGTACCTCTTTATTTTTGTCAAGCTTGAGGAGGATAACATTTTTTTTTCCTATAAGCTCATCCTTCGGATGAGTCCTCCAAAGTATTTTTAACCAACCCTAAGAAGGAGTGATTCATTCTCATCATGATTAATGAGTCCTACACTATTTAAATTTTAAGATTCAAGTGAAGGGGTAACTCGATATTATTTTCATGTTTTAGAGAGTTTGAAAAGACACAAAAAGAAAACTCATGTTGTTCCTTCAATGTAATATTTTAACAAGCCCAAAGAAAGTGAAGCTCGATGTTTTTCAGTCTTAGGGAGTCCGGAGAAAAACATAAGCAAAATCCATAATGTTATTTTTCATAAATTTAGTCCCTCAAGCCTGAAAAAGGATAAAATAATACAAGAGAGAACTCTATTGACCATGATTAGTCAACGTATACCTTTTTCGTAAATAGTCTAGTCCTTCCGGAAAAGGGGTAAACTTATACAAAATAAATGATTGTTCATTTACTTTTACGAGTTTGAATAGTCAAGTACTCGACGATATTTTTATGTTTTGAATAAAAGAGAACTAGAGTTTTGCTTTTTTGTATTTTTCCGAGAGCCCAAAAAAGTACTAAAAGTTCTCTCAACATCAAAACGATCCATTTTTATGTTATAACCTATTCACTGCACATTAAACCCAAAAAATTATCATATTTGCTAAAAAACCATGGGAAAAGCCCTAAAAATTTTGAATTTAAAAGTCAAAGACATAAAAAATATTATTTTAATAGGCCAAAAACTTGTAAAAGTTCAAAAATTAATTTTATTTTTACTATTTGAGTTTTTAACTAATTGAAAGAAAAAAGGGTTTTTACCACGAACATCAAGAATTGATTTTGAGCAAACCGGTGGATGAAATCGAGAACCATCTTCTCTAGGTAAGAGAACTCTTCATTGCCTTCATTTTCATCCGATCAATTTTTCATTTTAGCCATGAATTTGGATTTTTGGGGAGGTTTTTCTTTTTAAATTGCGCCCTTGGATGTGCCTAGTTTCTCTTCATCGAGACTGTGCACACTGACTATATTTTACACAAAGAAATTCACGATTTGCGCGGTTTTTCTCCTGAGAAACTGGGGAAATGTGCTATGTGTAGTTAAAAATGCCTTCCTTTCCTCCTTGCTTGTAAGCTCCAACTCTAGCTCCAAGCGCTATAATTACAACTTGGAAACACAACTAAAACAAGAAAAGGAACCACAATCCACGTAGCATAATCTAAAATCTCTATTCAATGAATCAACATGGCATTGAAATACATGAGTGCAAACATAACACATAAAATATAGGAAAACAAGATACTTTTTGTACTAACAAATATAGTAGAGTGTTTACAACCATAAATAGTAGTTGATCTTGTAGATGTCTCCCCAAGTTGACTTGTCCTTCATTGCCACAAAGCACACCTCAACACCAACCCTAATGCATGAATGTGATGACAACTTTAGGTTCAAAGCAGCAACATCATGGCACAATAAATCTCCAAATCCCAACCCAGACCTTATGGGAGGCAAAATATTTATAGGAGGAGTGTGGTAGTTTAGGAATTCTTATCCAATTACCAATCTAGGATTGAGTTCCACTTATGATGGGAGGATGAGCTCAAGGGATAAGAGATAAGGTCTTCAAGATAGGATCAGATAGGAATTTGAGCCTTCTATACGAGGTAAATAGTTAAAACTACCTTGGAAGCTTCAGGAAGAGGAAGCTTCAGAAATATTTTTTAATTTTCCCGAATTTCTACAATCAACGCAATTGCAGAAGAGAGCAACAAGTGCTAACCAACGTTTTCCAACATGTTTGCAACATGTGCTGAATGCAGGTGGCTAAAGAACCAAGGTGCGCTGGGGATAAAAGAAATTTTTTAGAGCTAATTGTCCCAAAAAGTCAGTCTCTTTGGAGAAGTTATGCTTAGGGCTTTGTGAAGGGGTTATGAAAAAGTGTTTAAGGATGTTGATTGATACGATTTGTAGGCCTATTATTCTGATGTGACCAAAGGGCCTATAACAATAATGTTAATACACATTGGAATAAATCTATAAATTGTAAATTGAATAATGGCATTTCCTTTCCTCTATGTATTTTTCTGTTGTAATAAATGGATTAGCATCTAGGTTCTTCTATCCATCAAGAATATTAACACAAGTTTGCTCAACACCACCTCTTCTCTTTCTTCTAGTAGTAGAGGTATTGAGCAACACAATAAGGGAAAATTAAAAAGAATGGGGCATAAAAGGAATAAAAGTAGGAAGATCTCCATTTCTATCTCATTTGTTGTTTATTAATGATGTGATATTAGTTGAACTAGGCATAATGATGAAAGCACTAAACTATAAGTAGATTAAGATATGTATTGTAGAGCACTTGGGATGGAAGTGAGTGTTCACAATTTCTAGCATGCCAATAGAATAAACACACAAAGTACACTACACAAAAAGTTACTTCCAACCGAATCAAGTATTGGTTTTATTGCTAACCAAGATATGATAAAATACAAACACTAGGCTTTGTCTATGGCAAGCTATGAGAGTAAAGCTCCACTCTCAACTAAACTCTCATGCACACTTCTCTATCTCCAATTTAATGATGAATGATAAATAGCCTCATTTTCCCAATCAACTCCCTCTAAATTTTTATATATCTTCCTAGAGTACCACCCATGAAGTAGTCACGTCCCTCTAATGTAGACATTAATCATGTTTAACTAACTCATCACTTCACTATCAAAACTAATTCATTAACCCAAGATAAGTTAAAAAAATGAATATATGAATGTATACTGATAAATGAGAGCTCTACTAATTTTGAAGTTGAGCCTCAAAATTACAAAGATCATGCTTAATTCTGTTCACGCAACAACCACATGGAAACAAACTAAATAAAATTCCAACAGAGATTTGAATTAAACATTACATATCAAAATAAGATCAAGGTTACAAATTCCACACCAATAAATTTGAAACGTTACTAAGTTTTTGTGACCCAATAATATAAAAAATAATAAATAAATAAATAAATGAGTACTAGGAAACACACAAATTTGCCTCCACTAAGGTTAAAATTTTATGGACATCATCTCAAGATTTACCTTATGCTACAAGTCAAAGATAGTGTGAATTGTTCGTCTCAAAATCTTTAATTCTTCATCTCAAGATCTATAAATCTAAAATGGTATGAATTCTTTTATATTCATAAAACTAATTCATTATATAATAAAATTTAAGTATAAATTCTTTTATATTAATTTAGCAAATTCATTAGAAAATTCAAACCCATGTTTAACTACATCCCAAGAATAATTCTAACTTATGGAAGGTTATATATAACCAAACAAGGTTCAACTGACTATTCTTTTATGCATTATATTATGTTGTTATTTTTTAATTTATTTTGAAATATTATATTAAAATTTATATATTCCACTTGTTATATAAACAATATCAATATCTATTAGATTGTGAAAATATATTTATAGAATTTCTCAATATAAGATTTAGATTGATATAAACTAATTTTATTTTTTGAGCTTATACGTACCAAGCCCCAATCTAATTGAATCACACTTTGTGAATTATAAATTTTATTTAAATGAATAGGGTCTAATTTTATTTTTAGACTTATCAACTTCTATGTGGATGTCAAATTCATATTTATATTTTCATTGTACCACCAAATTTAAATGTAAATATATTTGTGGAGGTTGTATTTGTTGCCTTAGTGTTTTTTAGTTTATCTTTATATGGGATGTTTATTGGGTGTGGGGTTTCTAATTGGAATTTCTCACAACTTTGTGTGTTTTGAGGTTGGTTCTTTTTATGGTTTATAGGGAGTGATTGTTTGATTTTTTGACAATTATTTTCTTCATGGGTTGATCTCAAATTGTGTCAACTAGTTGTGTATCTTATGGCTCCCAGATAATGTATGATTCTTGTCCAAGTTGGTTCCGATCATGTTGGAGTGGTGAGGGCCCAAATTTTTGCATGCAATTCTATTGCCACTCTTTTTGACTTAGTCCCTTTGGAATATCATCATGAAAGATAGCTTTTGGAATTTCAAGAAGCTATCGACAAAGGGTATTTACCACTCTTTTTGACTTAGTCCCTTTGGAATATCATCATGAAAGGTAGCTTTTGGAATTTCAAGAAGCTATCGACAAAGGGTATTGCTCTGATTCAGATATTACTAGCAGTGAGTTCAAATGGCTACCCAATTGGGGTTGCTCTCGGAAGCGAAGACTTGGTTTTCTTTTTTTCCCGCCTCTGCATCAACAATTGACTACATTTATTTGCGTTCTCTTTAAGGATAAGAAATCCAACAATCATAAGTTGTATTCTAGTATTGAGGATATCAAACACATCTTGCACAACTATTGTATCAATACGAACAACATAGATGTGTGGTTGGATCATGTGGAGGGTTGTTTGATTTCGAATTCAACCTCTGGTGATTTAACAGATCCTCCAATGGATCTGGCTCTTCCAATTGATAGTTCTAGTCATGATGGAACGATTGATTCCTCTAATCCCAGTTGAAGACCTGGATTAAATGTAATGTTTTGATTTTTAGGAATTTTTAGTGGATCTCAATTCCTCGTGCGCTCTAATTCAGGGCTTTGTTATGAATATGAGTGGACTTATGGTTCTTTTTTGGAGAGCATGGGGTTTGTGGAGTATTACTTTGTGGTTATTTTGTGGCTTGACCTCCTGGTATCAATTCAAGTTCATGTGTGATTTGTCGCTCGACTCAATTTTATTTTGTAGATCTATGTTACCTGAGTACATGTTTCTCATGTTCACACCCTCCATTATGTTATTATTATGGTCCTATAGGTGGTTTTTTGTTGGTATGTGTGCATGGTGACAGTTGATAGTTGGCGTTGTAACCTCTACTTCGTCCAGGCTTTGTGGAGAAGTGGCTTGGTGTAATCAGTTTGTTTTGGAAAAATGGAGTTTCACTGGTGACATCATCTTTTTTGGATTGATTGCAGTTTTCCTCGGATTGCAACCTCAGGGAAAGTGTTGTGGCATGTGTTTGTAATCTTCTATGTTTTTTGTAGTCATTGTCTGCCAAATGGCTCATGTGGTTTATGTGTCATATGTCTGATGTTTTTGTGTCTTTCATATTGTATTGTGTTGCGAAGTGATGCCTGGGCTAACCTCACAAAGCTCAATATCAACTCTCTTATCCACATTCACACTCTTGTATTATCTCTCGAGCAGCTTCAGGCGCAATTTCCCTTGGATCTCCTCCAATCCAGATCGAATGAACACAACTAATATCACATTTTTTTGAATCCCGAACTTTAATGCTTAAAATTTACGCGACGTGAGTGGGTTTAGAATACCACTCTTGGACGTATCCAACTTGACAAGTGAATCGTGTTCCAATTTTGAAATCGCTTACCATTCTTGAGGGTACGTGATACTGCGGTTTCAACTTAGGTTTCACTTTGTTCACATTCGGGGTTCCATTAACTCGTGATTCTGTTTCCCATAACCATAGTTTCTTTTCATTAGAAAATTAAGCCACAGGCATTCAACAACATACAAATCTAAAGGCCTTAACTTCCATAGTCCATCGTAAAGAGGACTCCTCTTATAAACTCCTCAAATCGGATTCACCATGGTTCCTCATTCTTCTCCCTCCCAAATTTTTCCACACCAATCATTCTACTACTCCATCATTCGATTTCGCAATATCGGCATGAATGTGTATTCCTCCAATAACCCACAGAACACAATCAAAACCCCAATTTCACTTTACTGCCAATGCTTGGCATAGAGGATTTACTACTCACAAAACCTGGACAACTACCCATACTTTCACGAAGAGTTCGAGTAGTCCATACAAGCAAATTCAACCATTTTATAACACAGAGTTCTCATATAACCACTCATGAATTCGACATCTTCACATAGGATTAAATCAATATTACTCATATGAATCATAAGTCAATTCCCACACATATATGTATATAGGATTCCCAATTGACCTTTATCATTCAACTCAAACACAGTATTGACAAATTCATCAATTTGTCAATAAGCTAGCATAATACAACTTCATTCCTATTGCTATTGAAACACAAACGGTCTCGTCTGAGAAATTGATCAAGGAATACATACATTAGAACCTATTCTTCATATATACAAATATGATCAATTTACAAAAAATGTCTGCAGATTTTCAATTCGATGGCCTCCTACTCTGTCTCTTCTGAACTCTACTCTACCCTTACATTTATACAAAATGATGACCTGAATCGATTCAGGTCCCCAAACAGCTCGACTAACCCTTGAAATTCTCAAAACTCCTAAGTTTAGCCTAATCCTCTAAAATAACTGAAACTGCGTATCTCTTCACATTCCCAACTAATCATTTTCTCTCATGTTCTCTGCAGTTAGGGAACATTTACAATTCCTCACTTTTTATTCAAAATATAAATAATTACATGAGAATTCAAAAATAAGAGACCCCCCTATATCTAATAAGAATACAAAGTATTTCTTGAGCCTAATGCCCCTACATCAGACTCCCAAGGTTCAAATTATTCATGATCTTCTGATCATGTGCCTTTAATATCTGCCTCCTGGATCCCATACTTGGTTTTGCTGCTGTCCATCAGCTGCATCATTCTTCTTCTGTAATTCTCCTCCTGCTATACCTTCACAATATTTTCTTGTCTTTCCTTTGCTGAAACTCTTATGCTTTATTGTTGTTGTCTGCTGCTTCTGAGACACATTCATCATCAGTTTTCTGATGTCTTCCATCCCTTGGTCTAGTTCATCTTCTATCTGGAATTTTCTCTGCCTACTGCTGCTGCTTTCAATTTCTATTAATGCCAATACTGCTGCTCTTGCTGTCTCCCTGATTGTTGCTGTAATTTTTTTTAATTCTATAGATGTCATCCCAAATGTTGCGTCCTCCCAAACTTCTTGTCCCTCTGCAACATTCTTTTTCTCCTCATCTGCAAATTTACTCTTAGAAAACAAATCATCACTTAAATTTCCACCTACAGTAAAATACTCATCCAGTATACTAGTAAACATACTTAGATTCTGCAAACTAGTATTTGCTTCTAGTTCTTCCACAGCTTCAGGAAATTCCACTCCAGCATCTGCAATTTCTTCCTCTTACTCAAATGTTCCCAGCAAACATTTCAGCCACCTCTTCTGTATTTGTTTCACACCCACAACATGCTGCCATTCAGTTTCAACATCTTCTTCTTCTTCTTCTTGGAAAATCTGCAGTAATTGTCCACCATCATCTTGATTGATTTTGGCAATCAAATCAAGTTCTTCCAGCTCTGCATTTTCATCTTCTGTCAGAATAAAATCCTGATCCTCCATCATTGCAGCAGTTTTAAAATTCTGTCCCACAGTCTGCTCTCTAATCTTCTCTTGGTTCTTCAAACAAATCAACTCTTCCTTGCCATCAGTGACAAGTTTCTTCATATGAGACAGGGTTGTCTTATCTTCTTTCCTTTGCAACAATTTCTCTTCCCTCAAGACAATTCCAAAGGATGAATTGTCTTCTGCATCACCTGTACACATAAAAAAATTGTCAATTTTAAAACCACAAGACCCAAAGACCTCATTTGATGACCCAGTCACCAAACCTTCCTTCAGCAGTTCCAAGTCTGTTTCAAGACTCATAAATTCTTCATCATCTTTCTTTTTAGCTGCCAGAGTTATCTCCATTGCTCCAATCACCATATTAAAATGATGACCATTCACTATGTTTTCAGCCAACATAGTTCCTCTTTCATTCAATCCTCTGACAGATTTCATTTGTTGTTCTTCCTTCCCTGCATGATCAACACATGAATCTTCAGCATTAAAATCACAAGGTATCGATGCCTCTTCTTCCTTAGACAACACATCAGTACGTTGTTCTGAAATTTCTTCCAAATCTTTTGTCAGCACCTCAGCATGCTGATCTGCATCTTCCATGAGACTGTTAGCTAGTCTCTGCTTCCTTTCATCATTTGCTTCAAGAATGTCCTTCCGCTGTGATTCACCAAAATAAATCATCTTCTTATCCTTTGTTTTCTGATTATCATCCATGACAATTTCTCTGCCTTGCTTCTCCAGCAACTCATCTTGTGCATAGGTCCTTTGCTTCTCCAATTCTCTTCTTTGGAAATCCAACCTCCTATACAATTCAAAAACTTCAATTAGAGTAGATTTCGGGAACCTTACATAACCTTTTATGCCTCTGCTAGTTCTTGACCAATCATCTGCTGGTCTTTCATCCTCTGCTTCAACATTCTGCTGAATATTCTCATTGGACTCTTCAGTCCTCATCTCTCCCTGAGATCTCACTATCTCAGCATTGATCTGAACAGATTTCAGATTCAATGTCTCCTCCTCATCAACAAACTCTAAAGCTTGTTCACCTTTCAGTGGTGTACCTGCAAACATACACAATTATTTAGTTTTCAAATCACAAGACTTTTCAGTCTTGGTTGCTTTCTCAAGCACTTCCCCTTGAACATATCTGCATGTGGAATTTTCAAATTCCATCCTTGACTCAAGAACTCTGAGTTCCTCTTCTTCTGGAGAATCTGTCATCACCCCACAAGTGTCAGATTCAAAAATACAAGTCTTTACCTCATCCAGCTAATCTGGACCTATCCAATAACTCAGGAAATCCTCAATGATATCCTCTTCAGCAAGACAAGCTTCTTGCTGCCTTAAGTCTTCATCATATCTCACAAGATCTCTTGCAGATCTCCCCTCTTCCTTTGCACTCTTCTCTGCTTCACAAATAGAATTTTCCACTCTCATCTCAGCTGCTCTGAGTTCTTCCTTCAGTAAGGCAATCTCCCTTTGCCTCAACCTCAACTGTAATGGTTGCCAATTCACTCTCTTCCTCATGAGCCAACCAACTCTTTGGCTTTCCTCTATCCTTCTCTTCAATTTTATAAAAATGCCTGAGATCTCGGCTATCTCTCCAACCACACTCTTCATCGGTGAGTTTCTTCCTCATGCCATTTTCTTTGGTCTTCCCTCACTCTTCTGTTGTGGCCTCTCTCAGAACCTCTGCAATATCTGCTATGGCTATCAGTAGCCATTTTCTCCCCCAGGATTTCTTCACTCACAAGCTGCACTAAGCCTCTGCAACAACAAACTCTCTTGCTGCAACTTCCCTCACCAATCCTTTCCTCCGGATCCGGCTTTTGGCAAGTATTGGTCCCCTATCTGCTGGAACCTTCTGAGCACTCTCTTATGCTATCTCTAGGCTTCACTCTGCAACTTCTCAAGAACACATTTGTTCTTCTTGCATCCAACCTCTGTTGGGAATTCTTCAGGTTCTGCCACACTTTCTCCTTCACTAAGAATCATCTGCTGGACTCTTCTATCACTGCTCTCAAAGCTGTGATCTGCCTTTGCTGAGATTCTTCAATTGTCCGCAATCTGAATTCTGCAAACAATTCTTCAAACCAGAGTCAAATACTACTCATCAACTCACCTCTTCTTGAGAACACTGCAACTGTCTTCCCTATTCAACCTCTAGCTGAATATCAGGCTCACTGCCTTCACTATCAAACTCTCTCTTTATCTTCCTGCAACCACAATTCTGCAATTACAATTTCAAATCAGATTTAAAATTATTTACCTGCATGATCTTGTCTTCCACTCCTTTCTGCAAATCCTGTTCACTGCAATTCTGCAAAAAATTCTTCAAACCAGAGTCAAATACTACTCATCAACTCACCTCTTCTTGAGAACACTGCAACTGTCCTCCCTATTCAACCTCTAGCGGAATATCAGGCTCACTGCCTTCACTAACAAACTCTGTCTTTATCTTCCTGCAACCACAATTCTGCAATTACAATTTCAAAACAGATTTAAAATTATTTACCTGCATGATCTTGTCTTCCACTCCTTTCTGAAAATCCTGTTGATTGCAATTCTGTGTACTTTGCACATCAGATTTCAGAATCTGATCTTCCTTCTTTTGTCACCTGCACTATAACCCTGTAGGCTGCAATCTCTATCAGTCTTCAAAAACCTAATCTCTTTTGATACATGCAATTAATTCAAAACTTGAACTTCAAACAGAGCTATTCCTAATGCTCTGATACAACAATTGATGCCTGGGCTAACCTCTCAAAGCTCAATATCAACTCTCTGATCCACATTCACACTCTTGTACTATCTCTCGAGTAGCTTCGGGCGCGATTTCCCTTGGATCTCCTCCAATCCAGATCGAATGAACACTACTAATATTTTTTTTTTTGAATCCCGAACTTTAATGCTTAAAATTTATGGGATGTGAGTGGGTTTAGAATACCACTCTTGGACGCGTGTCAACCAGCAAGTGGAATCGCGTTCCAATTTCGATATCTGCTTACCATTCTTGAGGGTGCGCGATACTGCTGGTTTCCAACTTCCGGTTTCACTGTTCACATTCAGGGTTCCGTTAACTCGTGGTTCCGTTTCCCATAACCACCGTTTCTTTTCATCAGAAGGTCTGCTTCTGAGCATTCAACAACATGTGAATCTGTTCAACTGCCTTAACTTCCACAGTCCATCGTAATGATGACTCTTTGCTCCACTCCTCAAATCGAATTCACTATGGTTCCTCCCACTGTATTCTTCTCCTTACTCTCGATTTTTTTTTCCGCACCAATCATTCTACTATGCCATCATTCGATTTCGCAATATCGGCATGAATGTCTATTCCTCCAATAACCCATAGAACACAATCAAAACCCCAATTTCAATTTACTGCCAATGCTTGGCACAGAGGATTTACTACTCACAAAACCTGGACAACTACCCATACTTTCACAAAAAGTTCGAGCAGTCCATACAGGCAAATTCAACCATTTTATAACACAGAGTTCTCATATAACCACTCATAGAATTCGACATCTTCACACAGGATTAAATCAATATTACTCATATGACTCAGAAGTCAATTCCCACACATATATGTATACAAGATTCCCAATTGACTTTTATCATTCAACTCAAACACAATATTGACAATTTCATCAATTTTTCAATAAGCTAACAGAATACAAATTCATTCCTATTGCCTAATTCACTGAAACACAAAACAGTCTTGTACAAAAATTGATCAAGGAATACACATACATTCAGAACCTATTCTTCATATTTACAAATATGATCAATTTACAGAAACTCTGTCTCTGGCCAGATTTTCAATTCGATGGCCTCCTACGCTGTCTCTTCTGAACTCTACTCTACCCTTACATTTATACAAAATGATGACCTGAATCGATTCAGGTCCCCAAACAGCTTGACTAACTCTTGAAATTCTCAAAACTCCTAAGTTTAGCCTAATCCTCTAAAATAACTGAAACTGCATATCTCTTCTCATTCCCAACTAATCATTTTTTCTCATGTTCTCTGCAGTTAGGGAACATTTACAATTCCTCACTTTTTATTCAAAATATAAATAATTACATGAGAATTCAAAAATAAGAGACCTCCCTATATCTAATAAGAATACAAAGTATTTCTTGAGCCTAATGCCCCTTCATCACGAAGTTGAGGTGTATAGATGTCTCATCTTTCGAGAGTCCTATGATATAATTATATTTAGTATTAATATAAATGTTTTCAATTTACAGAAAAAATGTGTAAATATATGTAAAAATAATGTTAAATTATCAATTTGAAAAAATTAATACAAATTGTATAATTAAAACATTATAACTGAGCAAATTTAATGTTTCATTTTTTTCGTTTTTTTTTTTTTGTTTTTTTTTGTTTTTTTGTTTTTTTTTTTTTAAATTTAAAATTAATCTAAATATTTAATGAATTTTGAATGACCTTGTCTAACCAGGTCACAATTTTTTATTTTTTATTTATTTTTTAAATGGCGGGGAACCCAAAATCTAGAAGATTAACATTTGTAACCAAGATTTTCAAATATTTTTCCAAATATTTTCAAAATCTTGTCTGAATTTCAATTATTTTCCACGAGAAATTGTAACCTTTAGAGTAAGCCATTTTGAATTGATAATGAATAAATATATTACTAAAACTCTCTTTACCACAAGTCACTGATTCAAATCTCCATATATAATCCTCCAACCAACATAGTAAAAAAAATATAACAAAACAAAACATTTTAATAATAAAATTTATCCATTCACCGCAACTCTTTCAAAAATACCAAGCAAGCCTATCTACATAACAACATACTCAACAGAGTAATAAATAAATCAGGGAGGTTTCAAATTTAAACGAGTCTACGGCGGGAAATGGAGTTATCTGAAAGGAGGAGTCTTTTGTTCGACTAATCGAGCGTTGATGTGACAGCTCCCGATCAGCCTTCTCAAGCGACCCTCTCCCTTCTCTGGCTCGATGGTGGACCTCGCGGAAGAAGGTGACGGCACTTCTCCTCTCGGCGGACGGCGACGGCAACGGCAGCATGAATCTCATCTCCCTCGCATCGTCCACCACCTCCCTCCCTCACCGCTCTTCCCCATCCGCTGCCACACGACCACCGGCCACCAACCTCCATCAATGCTGAATTGTGAAATTTCAATATGAAAAACCGCGAATTGAAATTTGAAATTTGAAATTTTAAAATTCATACTCGCTGACATTTTTTATTCTTGTATGTCCGTTTGAGAAGATGGGAAGATCTCCTTGCTGTGAGAAAAAGAAAGGGGTCTAAACCAGATGCCTGCCTCATAGCCCACATGGTGAAGGCGCTTGGCGTTGCCTTCCGAGGACATGCCTTGCTTGCGGCCTCTGGGCTATCTGATCCATCTTTCATTCCCCTAACAATGGCGGTGACAACTAACGCGAATCATCTAGCTTTGCACATAATAGCGGTGGTAACTCGCACAAATTATCTCCTCGGAAAAAAACGAGATTATAGGCTTCTGAAGATAGTCGATAAACCGACGTCGTGTAATGCTGGATACATTTGTAATAATTTATTTTGCACATGGTTTGAGAACGACGACTTGTGCCTTCCGATTTGCTGTCAATTGTTGTTTGAGTTATAAATTTCAACAAATTAGGGAACCTTCTTCATGAAAGGGGATGTAGCTCATATGCTAAGTGCTAGCTGCGATTTCCGACATCTCCAATTTTTGTGGATATCTAGGGTTTTTATATCTCTGTTCTATCTGGGTTGTTTGGTTGCTTCATACAAATAATTTAGAATGTAGGTAGTTTTGTGAAATTCAAATCTTACGTTTGTAATCTCTGTTTTCGGTTTTTTATTTTCTTTTCTCCATCAAAATATTGACTAACAATCCTTCTTCAATGTATGTTTCCTTCTATTTTCTCTTCTTCCCTGCGAGAGATTCGACCTCTGCGCCAACGGTACATGGTTTGGGGTTTATCGGGTTTACGCACTCATTGCAAACTTTGGAACACATCAGTTATATATTGGGGTTTATGAACTGGAGAATCCGACTTTTAGAATTCAGCCACTAAATTCATTTCATTTCCTTATGCCAACAGAAACAGGATTTGTTGTCATTTGTTCTTCCCTCATAGCTATCCTGCATAGTTTTTCAATGCAACTTACTTCCTCTTGCATAGTTTTTCGATGCAGCTCGGCATCATATCTTGCTTCTGCCCAAATTGGTCCTGCAATAACAACAACCAACTACATTAAAATATTTACCTAGTAACCATATCAAGATATTTCCACAAAAAACAATCTAAATTAACTCCCAAAGTTGAAAAGGTTGCAATGATTAAGTTGAATAGGTGCCATTTTAATATTTCTAGGTTTATTTAATGTTGATGTTTTGGCGAGGTGTCCATCATCGAACAAAACGTACCAACACAAAAAAAAATGCATTATGTATGTAGGCGCATTTTCCCGTGCCCAAATTTGATGTTTAAACATTAGGTGGCAGTCGATTATAATGCGCAGTCGACTGTAAAATTCATTCGGTCTTATGAGCACATTGTAAAATTCGTGGAGACTACAATGTTTATCAAAATGTGTCTATCGTTATCGTTCGTTTTATATCCATCAATGGGCTACATCATTTTGTTTAACTTTTTATTTTACCATTCTGCTCTCCAATTTGTTTAACTTTGTAGGTTACCATTTCATTTCATTCCTTTAAAGTATTTAGAATATGTTTTATAATATAACAGGTTTACCTATAAGATTAAAGAAAATATAATACCATTCTATTCCTCTGATGTATTTAGAAAATTTTTTATAATATAACATATTTATATATGATATAGATATAAAGTTTTAAATAAAATTTATTAATATTTATATGCCATCATTATTATTTATATTATTAAAAACAAATATAATACCATTCCATTTCTTTGAAGTATTTAGAATATCTTTTATAATATCACATATTATATAGAATATAAATATAAATTTTTAAATAAAATTTATTAATATTTACATATCATTATTATTATTTATATTATTAAAAGTAAATATAATGTATATAACCACAACACAATGGGGAGAAAGAATTTTCCTATGAACCCAAGAGCTTAGTGTATATAACTAAAACATAATGGGTGGAGAAAGGATTTCCCTATCAATCCAAATCCTTAGGTGAAATTTATTACAATTAATTATTTTTTAATGGAGGAATCTTACTATAAGTGTGATCTTCAATAGCAATATTATGCATATATTTATGTTGGCCATGTTGTCTTTGTTCTAGTCATGGGACATCTTGAGTCAATTACTCAAACAAAATATTTGATGTTCACCATTTTTTTAATTTAATTTCCATTTTTAAGTAAACCATTCTTAAGTAGTATATCTTGACCACTAAATTCTTAAGTAATATATCTTGTCCCAAAATGTCTCATATATATATATATATATATATAATGCTAAAAAAACAATGATAAAAAATGCTATACTCTAATATGCTTAGTGGTCCAATTTGGATCCTAAACCTCTTAAACTTGAGACAATAATCAAGTTTTTGATAGCATGTTTTGGGTGACTATTTGAGACCATATAGATTTGCAAGAATTACTTATGTTTTTCAACACAGATATACAATTTTGTCAAATATATCTCCTCCTCTAATTGTTTTGGTTGTAAGTTTCCATGTAGCCACCCATGTAGGTAATCACTAGGAGAAAAAAATTCTCCCGTTTTTTGTTGTTGTAAGTTTCCATCTAGCCACCCATGTAGGTAATCACTATTGTTTTGGTTGTATGTTTCTATATAGCTACCCATGTGGGTAATCACTAGGAGAAAAAAATTCTACTATTTTTTTGGTTGTAAGTTTCCATGTAGCCACCCATGTAGGTAATCACTAGGAGAAAAAAAATCTCCTATTGTTTTAGCTTGACTGCGATCACCCACATGCTGATTTATGGACAACTAGCTTCACATCAATCCCATCCATGTTCACATTAGTGCTATTTTAAATCTAGAATAATCATATGAACATGGGTCGTTAGATGCTAGGCAAGTTAATTTTTTTTTAATAAACTGTTTTCATTAAATGTTTAAGGTCATAATATCATAATTGGATTAATGCTCATTTTTCACTATATTGTTGTTCTTATGCTTCATCTTGGTATTTCCCATATTTTAAATGGGAAACAATAGGAGGTTATAATTTACATTGCATGTGTATGGTAATCCATACATGAGTTTTTTAAGCTATCCCTTATATTCACATCCCATATTTAGGCTGGGTTCTATTTATTAACATTATTAGTTCATTTTGTTATCATTATTTATATGGCCTTAAAAACCTTTTCCTCATTATGTTAAAATGAAAACTTTATGTAGGAATAAATGAAACTACATAGGAGCCTCAGCCATAGTCCCCTCATTATCCCCCACCCACTTCCTTTATAATGCTCAAGATATATAAGTAAAAGAATATTTGATTATCTTAGCCCCAAAGAGAAATGAAATTATTCATATTTAGGTGTTGTATTGTAGGATAAGAATTTTTAGTATTATGAATATGTAGATAAGTGTGAAGAAAAAGAAAAAAAGGAATATATATGTATATATACACATAGACATGCATAAAAAACATGCATTATAATTCAAATAGTAAAGTGCATGGTTATGGAATTATATTATAATGGATTGGCACTTTAATGAGATTGGGGGATGGGGAGAAAATCTATATCAACACCAAACTACTCATGATAGATCAACTATTTAGATTAATTTAGGGCCCTCTTTCACTAGAGTTCAAGACAACTCATACCATTGCTTTAAGAAAACTAATTTCTTGCCACTTTTTAGCAAAACCACATATGCATGAACATAAGTAACAGATTGACATGTAGTTGAAGTGAGGTGGATTGATGATATGACACTCTAGCTCAACATAAGTGACATCACTAGATTTTTCCAAATTTGTATCCAACAAAAGGAAAGCGACCTTGATAAGGGAAAAAGAGGGAAAACATTATTATTTTAGAATGAATAAAGAACACAATGGATGCAGTGACACCAATGTGAACTCAACAAAGACATTCCCAACAATGTACATTCATCTCTAGGTCAAAAACTATTTAGGTCAACAACATTTTCAGCAAAAAACCCATCTCATCTCTTTCACTATTCTCTATCCTCTTAAAACAACGACTAAGTATATGAGTTCAAACCTTGCACTCCATGAGCTTGTAAATTTTGAAAACATGCCATTAGTGGACACCTAGACATGTATCTATGATACTTATCGAAAATTTGACTTATTTC
This sequence comes from Pinus albicaulis, assembly GCA_034641835.2. Taxonomy (NCBI): domain Eukaryota; kingdom Viridiplantae; phylum Streptophyta; class Pinopsida; order Pinales; family Pinaceae; genus Pinus; species Pinus albicaulis. Next base: position 1,927,432,451 of record CM076575.1, read on the forward strand.
AAATCATAGAAGGGACGTCTAGAAAATTTATCTACCCAATTGATTCTTTCCTAGTATGAGAGACTAGTTTGGATTTTGTTACCATTCCCAACATATGATTTCCATAAATCTATTTATTGGTGCGAGATGTCAAGTTTATCCACCATTAGAGGCATCATATCTAGATAAGGTCACATCATGGTCCAAATTTCACCTAAATTTATTTCTTGGTGTGGGATGTTAAATATATCTCACAATCACACGTCATATGCATAGGTCACACCATAATATGTAGAGAAGGTGAGATCCTCGTCCAAATTTCACCTTTGTATTTGTAACATGTTATTTCTAATTCCTATATAAAACTTTCACACCCTCACTAAATATAATTCAATTCAATTATATACATAGTTACAAGAGGTTTAAAACAATTCCATGCAAGAGTCTATGATACTTTTTGGCACCCTAAATTAGAAAAACTATAATTGTATATATCTAGTGGTCCTTTTTTTTTCCCAAGTTCAATGCCTCAAAGGCTAAGATAGAGTTCTAAGTTCCTCTTCTAAATTTTTTATATCTCCTCTTCATTACTACGCACATGAAACTTTGGTTTAATATCTACTTCAAATTTTCTAATATTTGCTACTTTATAAACAACTAGCTTCTTCTCACCCTGTTCTAGCTATGAACCCTTTAGCAACTAAACAAGCACCTTCTTCTCACCTTGTTCTAGCTATGCACATATGGGACAATACTTTAGTTTTATTAAAAAAATGTTTTTATACTTAATGTTATCATCTACACGATACCAAATCTAGTATGTTTTCACACCAACCACATAATTAATGAACATACATTTCACTACCTTATTATCCAATTTCAAATATTTATCATTAGTTATGGACATCATCATAAACCTTGCAACTAAAATTTGAATATGCTAAATCTATAGGTTTTTTTTAATTAAGAGGATGAATTTATTTTAGTTAAGACTCTAATATGTGTTTTTTCCTGAAGAGCTAGCCTAGAACGTCTAATATATAGAATTTATACTCTAAATTGGATCCTATAAGCATTCTCTAAAACCTCTACATCAAATTCCTATTGATGTGTTCTAACACTTCCATTTTGTAAGGGGCATATAGAATTGTATTATGCTTTTAAGCATCAATCTCCTTATACAACATTTGATAATCTATGAAAAAAGAAAAAAAACTCACTAGGTTTATTAGCCTTCAACACCTTCATAAGAAAATGGTATATTACCAAAAAGATGGAAAAGTAAACATGATCTGTAACTAGTAGTATGTAAAACCAAAAACATGTTCTTGTCGTTGGCTTCCTTATTCTCACATGAACTGTTTCGTCCATCCACCCATCTTTGATAGTCACATGTTTTTCCGTCCTCATCCTTACAAATATGATTCTATTAAAATAAGAGATAATAAAGAATGGTCAGTATAAGTTTAAAAAATATGTAATAAGCAAATTTTCAAATACGTTGATCCTTTCAACCAATTTATGATATTAAGAGATTTTTTGTACGTGTGAAGAGAATGATAATCAAAATTTTCAGCTATAAGAAAAATGATATTTATTCTTGATTCCCTGTCAGCCAGAGGGTGGAGATGGTTTTCTCTAGAATCCCTTGATGGTTGGGGTAGAGGATTGTCCCTTGGATTCATGAAAGGAGGATTTCTTAAGGCCTTTCTTGCAATGGTTGTTTTACAGTGGGTTCTGGAATCCCCAATATGGGTGGATTATGAGTGAATGAACATGAAATAAAGAGTTGAGAGACTAATTATGAGCGCTTCTAACATAGGCGACATACACTAGATCCCTGAAATTAGTTTTTTCAGAGGTCATCTCAGGTGGGAACTTTGTTCAACAATATAATCCACATGAATAATTTTTCCTTCAGAGGGAAGCTAAGTTTCCAAAGGTTTTCCCCCACCATGGGGGGTCACCTATAACATGTACTTACGAGAGGCATCCATATTTCAAAGCATACAAGCTATGCAGACTGAGGGTCCATATGAGCTGATCATTCGAGTCTGAGAGAGATACATTTGAGAATTTTAGAGCTTTAATGTAGTGATCCCAAACTTTTGTCGATTCTCGCTCCAAGAGGAGGTCTATAGAGGACATCCAAGTCTAGTTTCCATTTGGAAGATGCTTTAGGGAGACTTGGTTTAGAGTTGTGAAAAATGCTTTGGATAAATGTTGGATAAGTGGACACGGTAGACAAAACCATTGTTGACTACCAACCCAGGGATCTTACCCTAAAGGGATGCTTGAACCTTTCTGATTTTCCAAAATAGATGATTGTAAATTGTTGAGATATCGCTTATGACCCCATTTCTAGATGATGGAACCATTTTTGTGATATTTTTAAGGAGATATCATCCACTCAAGTGTTTCTAAGGGCTATTGTATTTTTGTTGCATCACATAAGACCATTAACCTTCTCCTTGAATGATTTTCCATGCACCTTTTGCTACAAGGACCTTTACAAACCTAGGTAAGCATTTTATTCCCCAACCACCTTTATATATGGGGACTGCAATTGATTTCCATGTAATTTGGGAAAATTTTCTTTTTCTTCTTTATTAGAAAGTAGGAAACAAATAGACAATTGTTTTTTCCTCCAAGGGTTACCATTGGAAATCATGCCAAGGTATCCCAATAAACATGAAATGGAAACTTTGGACAAACTGAGGCTTGGCATCTAGTGGAGTTATCAGCTAGAAGGAAACTCATTGGCATCATATGGATGTTTAAGAAGAAGATGAATGCAAAATGCAAAATAGAGAAATACTAAGCTCATTTAATAGTAAAGGTTATTCCCAAGTGCAAAGAATTGATTTTGGTGATTTTTTTTCTCCCGTTGCTGTCATAGATCCATCTTAAGTATGGATCTAACATGAGCCTAGAGGGATCAAATTTATTCACAAGAAACTTCTTTAGATTGTAAAATACATATGTTATTTTTTATTGTTTAAATTGTATTTTTGAATGATAAATAGAGTATATATAGGACCAAATGAGTGTTTCTAAATTTTTTCATGATATATAATATATATGCATTTGGCATTAAAATATTTTGCATAACATGTACATGGAGACATTTTATGACGCAAATTAAAATGGATTTTTTTATTATTATTACCATATGTTTAAGTATATGTAAATATTAATTGGTATTGAAATATTTTATCAATAACCAAATTATAAGATTTAAACATCTTACTTTCACCTTTTTTTACTTCTAGTTACTTTACAACATATTTAATTTTCTTTTATTATAGACAACATTATTTTTCTATTTATAACATAATTTTTAACTTTTATTTTTATTTTTATTTTAAAGGGGAACGAATGAATGAAAAAACTTACACATCAACTCATACTAGGTTGTAGAATGAGCCTCAATAGGAAACAAATATACAATTGTTTTTTCCTCCAAAGGATTCCCATTGGAAGCCATGCCCAATAAAAATGAAATGGAAACTTTCGACAAAATGAGGCTTGGGATCTAGTGGAGTTATCGGCTAGAAGGAAACCCATTGGCATCAAATGGGTGTTCAAGAAGAAGATGAATGCAAAAGGAAAAGTAGAGAAATACAAAGCTCAATTAGTAGCTAAAGGTTATTCCCAAGTGCAAAGAATTGATTTTGGTGATATTTTTTCTCCTGTTACCAGCATAGATCCATCTTAAGTACAAATCTAACATGAGCCTAGAGGGATCAAATTTTTTCACAACAAAATTTCTTTAGAGTGTAAAATACAATGTGTTATTTTTCATTGTTTAAATTTATTTTTGAATTCTAAATAACGTATATATAAGACCAAATAAGTGTTTCTTAATTTTCTCATGATATATTATAATACATAACATTTACATGGAGACATTTTTTTACGCAAATTAAAATGGTTTTTTTATTAGTGACATATTTTTAAGTATATGTCAATATTAATTGGTATTAAAATATTTTATCAATAACAAATTATAAGATTTAAACATCTTACTTTCACATTTTTTTTACTTCTAATTACTTTAAAACATATTCATTTTCTTTTATTATAGCCAACATTATTTTTCTATTTAGAACATAATTTTTAGCTTTTATTTTTATTTTAAAGTGGAACATATGGACATGCAAACTTACACAACCCTTGATATTGGGTTGTAGAATGAGCCTCTCGGCTCAATGAGCCTCAATAAGAAACATATAGACAATTTGTTTGTCCTCCAAAGGATTCCCATTGGAAGGTATGCCAAGGAATCCCACTAAATATGAAATGACAACTTTGGACAAAATGAGGCTTGGGATCTAGTGGAGTTATCGGCTAGAAGGAAACCCATTGGCATCAAATGGGTGTTTAAGAAGAAGATTAATGCAAAATGCAAAGTAGAGAAATACAAAGCTAAGTTAGTAGCTAAAGGTTATTCCCAAGTGAAAAGAATTGATTTTGGTGATATTTTTTTTGTGTTGACAACATGGATCTATCTTAAGTACGAATCTAACATGAGCCTAGAGGGTTCAAATTTCTTTTTAGGAAAACTTCTTTAGAGTGTAAAATACAATGTGTTATTTTTCATTGTTTAAATTGTATTTTTGAATGCTAAATAAAGTATATATAGGACCAAATAAATGTTTCTTAATTTTTTATGATATATAATATATACACAATTGACACTAAAATATTTTACATAACATGTACATCGAAACATTTTATGACGCTAACAATTTTTTATTATTAACATATTTTTAAGTATATGTAAATATTAATTGGTATTAAAATATTTTAGCAATAACCAAATTATAAGATTTAAACATCTTACTTTCACCTTCTTCTTTTTTAATTACTTTACAACAAATTCATTTTTTATGAATTATAGCCAACATTAATTTTCTATTTAGAACATAATTTTAAACTTTTATTTTTATTTTAACACATCCAATCATACTATGATGTAGAATGAGCTTCAATAGGAAACAAATAGACAATTGTTTTGTCCTCCAAAGGATTCCCATTGGAAGTAGTGCCAATGAATCCCAATAAACATGAAATGACAACTTTGGACAAAATGAGAGTTGGGATATAGTGGAGTTATTGGCTAGAAGGAAACCCATTGGCAACAAATGGGTGTTTAAGAAGAAGATGAATGCAAAAGGAAAAGTAGAGGAATACAAAGCTGAGTTAGTAGCTAAAGGTTATTACCAAGTGTAAATAATTGATTTTGGTGATATTTTTTCTCTTGTTGCCAAGTTAGCTTCTATTATATTACTTTTATATGTTGTTGTTGCTTTTGATTTTGAGGTAGAACAGATGGATGTGAAGACAACATTCCCACATGGGGATCTGGAAGAAAATATCTACATGAAGTAGGCAGAAGGCTTTGCATTGAAGGGTAACACATAACTGGTGTGCGGGTTAAAGAAGTCTCTATATGGGTTAAAGCAATCACCAAGGACATGCTATCAAAAATTTGATACATATATGCAAGGACTTGGATTCACAAGGAGCAAAGTGGTTCATTGTGTGTATTATAAATTACTTGGTGATCGTGTTATTTATTTGGTCTTGTATTTGGACAATGTGCTGCTAATAAAAAATGACAGAGAAATTATATAGGATGTGAAGACCCAATTTCCCTTTGAATTAAACATAAAGGATCTCGGTGCTGTAAAATTCATTTTTGGCATAGAAATTAAACGAGATGAGGCAAAGAGGAAGCGAGATGGTAAAACTAGAGGAAGTATGTCGAGAAAATATTGCAGAACTTTAATATGTGGGATAGTAAACTGGTGAAGGTTCCTTTTCCTGTAGGTGTAAAGTTATTTGTAGAACAATGTATCAAGGCACAGGAAGATGAAGAGGACATGTCCCGTGTTCCATATTCAAGTTCACTTAGTAATTTGATGTATGCAATGGTTTGCAATAGACCAAATATTTCACATGCAGAGGGAGTATTGAGTAGGTTCATCTCATTGAAACTAGGGAGGGAGCATTGGACAATAGTAAAGCGGGTTTTCAGGGATCTACATGTTACTAGTGATTATGGTTTGTGCTACCAAAGAAGACTAGGATTGGAAAAAGTGCTAGACAATCATGGATTTGTTGATGTAGATTAGGCCAGAGATATGGAATACCAAAGATCTACAAGTAGGTATGTGTTTAACCTATTTTGTGGAGCAATTAGGTTGATGAGTAAGAGACAGTTTGTAGTGGCACTTTCAACTACATAGGTTGAATATATGACATCTTCTCATGCAATAAAGGAAGTAATTTGGCTGCAGAGATTTTGTTCAGCTATGGGGTTGGTAAAATGAACTATAAGGGATTATGACAACCAAAGTGCAATTTTCTTGGAAAAGAATTATTCTTATCATTTTAGGTCAAAGCATATTGATGTGTGAGGGATATGGGTGAAGATAAAAATATGTTGTTGGTAAATGGATAAACTTTGAAGAATGTTGTTTATGCATTGACAAAGTTTGTGAGCATTGAGAATTTTTCTTCGTGTAGAGAAACAATGGACGTCGCGGCCCTAGACTAATGACTTGTGTACCCTTGCATCCCCCTCTGTTCAAAGAAAATAACAAGTGGGAGAATTTTGGGTATGTGTTATATTATTTGGACAACTAGCTTGAGGTGATGTTATGATGTGTTAGGTGCATGAGGGCGATAGCCCCCTTGCCAAGGGGTTTTGTGGCAACCCCTTTGGGGAAATTCCCCTTTAACAAAGAGTTGTAAATATTTAATGTATTTTAATTATAAATAAAAAATGGTTGAGTCAAAGGGACATGGATTCCAGGGGGGTTACTTGATTGGAATATTTCAAGGTTTCCTTATAGTAGGAAATCTGAAATATTTTATGACAACCATTGAAGGTTGGATGGTGTGTCTTTAATGGAGTGGGTTTCTGAATTAATTGAGTTGAAGAAGAGGAACGAGGAGTCATGCTTTTCTTGGACAAATTCACAAGGTAGAAAGGACGAAAAATTGATGAAGGATGGGCTACGTGGGAAGCTGAGACAGTGGAAGTCAACTTGAGAGGAAAAATAAACACAGGGGGGATTAGGGTAAGCAAGGGAAGTGCATTCGAACAAGTTGGGTACATGGGAGACAAAGGATAATAATTTTTTGTGGAGTCTGGTGTTGTTCAGAAAATTTTATGCATAATTTATGAATTAACAGGGTCTTTGTGAGAACAAAAAAAAAGAGAATCCGTGAGAGGTGGATAACAGAGAGAGCATCCTAAAGTATCATAGCAAAGGAGAAAGGATATTAATTTTTTGTTGGTAAGGAGGCATGTAGAAATTACTCTCAAGTGAGGAAAAATGACCTCATTCCCTGTTGGGCAAAGGGTGGAGATGGTCTTCTCTAGAATCCCTTGATGGCTGGGGTGGAGGATTGTCCCTTGGATTCCATAAATGAGAATTTCTTAAGGCCTTTCTTCCTGTGGTTGCTTTATAGTAGGTTTTGAAAAGATTAACAACTGTAACGTGGATTTCTAAATATTTATGCCAAATTTTTTTAAAAACATATACAAATTTCCATTATTTTCCAAACTAAATAATAACCTTATTAAACTATAACATTTTAAATTATTAATGAATAAATTTACCACTAAAACACTTTTACCACAATTAAATAATTCAAATCTCATAAATAATTCCACCAACCATTTATATAAAAAAAAACCAACAAAACAACACTTGTAATAAATTTATCCACTCATCACCCTACGCTTTCAAAAAAACACCCAACGAAGCCTCTCAAGGTAACAACGTATTCATCAAAGGAAAAAAATAATTAAATAAATCAAGGTAGGACCTCCTCTTCCAAATTTAATGTTGCTTTGAGAAACGAGTCTACCGCGGGAAATGGAGTTATTTGACCTAGGTTCTGCCAAAATGGCGGTACTCTAGAGTCGAATGGTCTTCACGCAGATTGTTTGTTTCTCTTTCCACTTAGTTAACTGGTCCTCACGCTCAAATGGTCTGTTTCTTCTTGCTGCGGCTGCTGTTGTTGTTGGTGGTTTTAAAAATTTATTTTCTTTTGATTTAAGAAAATATGTTAATGGCTTAAGTGCTAGAAGTATTTGGTTGGAGTGAAAAATTTTCGAAGTAATTTCAAGTGACATGGTTTTCCTTGAATAACAATGATGAGTCCACCTGCAATTTTTATGGCTGTGCCATCACTAATTTAACAATTAAATTATGATAACTTCTCTCACTGTTTAAAAAAACAACATTCAATTTTGCAATAAATTCATTTATAATTTATAAATTCATTTTAACTAGGTAATTTCAAGGTGACATGGTTTTCCTTGAATAACAATGATGAGTGCACCATCTTTTTTTATGGCTGTCCCATCACTAATTTAACAACTAAATTATGATAACTTCTCTCACTATTTAAAAAAAAACAACATTCAATTTTGCAATAAATTCATTTTAACTAAATAATTTCAGGCGACATGGTTTTCCTTGAATAACAATTACGAATACACCTAAATTTTCCATGACTGTCCCATCACTAATTTAACAACTAAATTATAATAACTTCTCTCACTGTTTAAAAAAACAACATTCAATTTTGCAATAATTCATTTATAATTTATAAATTCATTTTAGAATCCAAATATTTGATTGTAAATTTATTTATTTATATTTATAAACACATTTTAATAACACAGTATTCACTTAATCACTAAATCACTATGCGAAAATAAACAAACAGAAAGTATAAATATCTATATTCTTTCCATGTAGATTGTCTATATCTATAAATATCTAACTTTTCTCACTATTTAAAAAAAAAACAACATTTAAATTTGCAATAAATTCATTTTAACTAAATAATTTCAGATGACATGGTTTTCCTTGAATAAAAATTATTTTTTCAGAAAGAAAAAAACACTGATTTATATTATGAATATAAACAGTACATAGTCCAATAATCTCAGCTGTGAGTGACTCTCAGCGAGAAGACCGCCATCAAATGCCCAGATGAAATCTGCTCTTTTAGCAAGTTGGAGCAAATATGGATTAGTTGGGCATCCACATAACCAGGTCAGATCATACCCGTGCTTATAAAATCATCAAAAAATATCAAAAAGAGTAGTACAGGAAGGATATAATTCATCCGATTACACCTCCAGAGGCAAGTAATGATATTAGATACAGAGCCATCTCAAGAACCACCATAACAATTGTACTAATAAATAAAGTTGGTAACTTGAGGAGGCAAATTATGATGACAAAAAATTGGATATAGCAAGCCTGATTTGAAATGATTGAGCCGCAGACCGAATGTTTCTATTGCATTTGGAAATTTAGTGATCGCAGGATTTCCAGATAGGTGAAAATCCCGCTCGCTTGATAATATAGTGTACGCGCTTGCTTGAAAGTGACCACGCTCGCTTGATTTTTAGACAGGCTCGCTTGTTTGCATATATCACGCTCGCTTGTTGTGTATGGAAAGGTGCTCTATATAGGTGTAAACCATGCTCATCTAAATGAGCCAGTGCAATAGGAGCTGATAGCAGAAGAAGTAATGGAGAACATCATATCCCTGTAAACCAAATCAAAATGTAGTAAACCAGACGAAAGGATTGAAATACAAAAATGGATCCCTTAGCTGAAAGGCTTGATTCAAGGAAGAGGAATAGAATACTCCACAGTCTGTCTTCCATCAGAGAAATGAGTGACTTTCATAGATCCGAATTCAGCCAATAACCCCTTTTTGGATAGCCGATCTGCCCGAGTACTGTTTTCATGAAAAATGTGATTAATGGGTGGACAGTCCAATCTATGCCAAAATCTCTTAATCCCATCAATCCAGCCTAAGAGGAGCTGATTGTGCATGTGAAAACTACTATTAATCCACCCAATGACCAACTGAGAATCCCCATAAATGCTAACCACCTGGATTTGTAGATCAACAGCAATAAGAAGGCCCCCCCAAAGCTCCATAATTTCAACCTTTTTGTTAGTACCTGGCCCTCCATTCCAATAGATGTGTATACGTTCTCGATAAGAAACTTTGATCCAGGCACCACAACCAATAATGCCCTCAGCTGAAGCACCGTCAAAATATAAGACAGGTATTGCAATTTCATGTGGTCTAATACGATGAGAGGCATCAGAAATATTATTCAATATAGGAGGGCTGTCATCCATCTAGGATTTAATAGCCAAGAATACCCGCTGAATCTGAAAAGATTTTTGTTCAAAAATCATATGATTCCTTGCAATCCAGACTTCCCATATAAAGTAAAAGGGTAAAGATCTATATTTGTTGTTCAGCTTGTCCCAGTCATTTGCAGCGGTCATGAAATCCATCGGGCACCAAGATGGATTCAAAATTAAAGTACTAAACAGTTTCCATAGTCTAGTAACAGTGGGGCATTGGAAGAAGAGGTGAGCTATTGATTCCTCCGCTGAAAAACATAAAACACAGCGACTGGGACCATGGAAACCTCTCTTTATGAGATTATCCCATGTGAGTGCTTTCCCCCGCCACACCAGCCATCCAAATAGAACTATTTTCGTGGGAATTTTCCTTTTCCAGAATGGAAGGAAAATATTTGGCGTTTGCGCTTGTTGAGGGGAATGAATGATATCATTGTAAACCTCCTTGACTATTACGATATTGTTTCTGAGAGAGCCATTCCATATTAATTGGTCTCCGCCCGGAGCATAACATAGGCCAGCACGACGCAGAGTGTCCTGGAGCATATCCCACTCATCAGCTTCGGGTCCATTTATACCAAGTTTCTCGGAAGATTTGAAGATAGGCGCGTCATATGACCAAAAATATATGACCTGTGAGTAATAGAGGATGCCTCGAATAGACAGCGCATGTATGAGGTGATGGGATGGAGCCGATTGTGGAGGCAGTGGGAGAAATTTTGACGCACCTATAGGAATTCTGCTCCCATCACGGAAGTGCCAGCATAATCAGGGAATAATGAGAGACACTATCATTTTGAAACTGCGCCATATGCAAGATATGATGCGAGGGAATGTAAAATCATTACAACTAATCATATGAAGAGCGTCACCATTGAAATATTTAGCTCTAATGATTTTATTCCATAAGCCTGTACTTTTGATTGCCCGCCAAAAAGACTTGATGAGTAAGGCGCTGTTGAATTTGCGAGTGCAGAGGATACCCCATCCATCCATATCCTTCGGCTTGCAGATCGCAGATAAGCTACAGAGAGGAAATTTTCTGCTCATATTAGCCCTGCCCCAGATGAAATTCGTAATAATACTATTGATTTTTGAAATGACACCAGCAGGGATATAAATGAGGTGAGCCCAAAATACTATCATCTGTGATAGTACAGATTGAATAAGTATGAGACGCCCACCCATAGATAACCATCGATGGGTCCATCTCTGGATCCTATCTCGGAATCTGTCGATTATCCAGTCCCAGTCACAATTTTTATAACCACAGGGCTTGATATAGAAACCCAGGTATTTAAAACCTTTTGAAATGTGACGAGTACCAATGCCCATGAAATCAGCAATAAAGTTTACTTCTAATATATCACCAAATTCAAAGATAAGGAAAGATTTGTCTCCATTAATACCCAGACCTGTGGCCGCTTTGAATCGCATAAGCATGAAATTGATATAGAACCAATGGCTTCTGTTCAAGTATCCAAATAGCAAGAGATCATCCACAAAAATAGAGTGCGAAGTAGATACCGTGCTTGAGAATGCAAATCCTTTAATGTAGCCCTTCTGTTCAGATGCATGCATTATCTTGCTAAACCCGTCCATAGCCAGGATGAATATAAGAGGGGATAGCGCGCAGCCCTGGCGCAAACCCCTACCCGCCTTAAAGAAACGAGATGGGAACCCATTGATGATCACTGCATATCTGACATTTGAAACACATGACATTATCCATCGAATGATTCTAATGGGTAAACCGATCTTAAGCAATAGGACCCAGATAAAAGACCAATCAAGTGAGTCATATGCTTTGTGCAAATCAACTTTCATGATAAGCGCTTCCTGCTTTTCCGAGTGCATTGAATGAAAAACCTCCTGAGCGATGGCAATCGCGTCGTGAATAGACCTGCCATTAAGAAAACCATATTGCTCCACAGAAATGTTAGCAGATAAAACGGCTTTGAGACGATTGGAAATAATCTTGGATGTAACTTTGTAGATTAGATTACAAAGGGAAATAGGTATAAAATCAGAAAATACCAGCGGATCCGAGACTTTTGGAATGAGGGCAATAAATGAAGAATTTAGATTTGCAGGCATCATACCCCTTTTACGAAAGAGTTCCATCATATCAGTGATTTTGGACCCCATAAGATCAAAAAAGTAGACAAAAAACTCCGCAGGCCACCCATCAGGCCCAAGGCATTTGTCATGCGGAAAAGACTTAAGGACCGAAAGGACTTCATTCCCGGTGATACACTGATCCAATACAGCTATGGCAGCATCATCAAAAAATCTGGGCATGTGATCGAGAACCCAGGATTGGTTCTCAGCATCAATAGACAGATCATTCATATAGAATTTAGAAAAGTGATCCACAGCTTCGTCATGAATCTCTGCAGTGGAATGAGCAAAGCTGTTGTCCCCTTTCCTAATGCCGCATATAGCATTCTTATTCCGTCGAGCATTGGCTGATTTGTGGAAAAAGTGGGTGTTAAGATCACCCTCTATGAATACACCTAAATTTTCCATGACTGTCTCATCACTAATTTAACAACTAAATTATAATAACTTCTCTCACTGTTTAAAAAAACAACATTCAATTTTGCAATAATTCATTTATAATTTATAAATTCATTTTAAAAACCAAATATTTGATTGTAAATTTATTTATTTATATTTATAAACACATTTTAATAACACAGTCTTCGCTTAATCACTAAATCACCACGCGAAAATAAACAAACAGAAAGTATAAATATCTATATTATTTCCACGGAGAGATAAATATCTATAGATTGTCTGTTTCTCTTTCCACGTAGCTCACTGGTCCTCACGCTCAAATGGTCTGTTTTTTTGTTGTTGCTGTTATTGCTGTTGGTGGTTTTAAAAATTTATTTTCTTTTGATTTAAGAAAATATGTTAATGGCTGGAGTGCTAGAAGTATTTGGTTGGAGTGAAACTTTTTCGAAGTAATTTCAAGTGACATGGTTTTCCTTGAATAACAATGATGAGTCCACCTGCAATTTTTATGGCTATGCCATCACTAATTTAACAATTAAATTATGATAACTTCTCTCACTGTTTAAAAAAACAACATTCAATTTTGCAATAAATTCATTTATAATTTATAAATTCATTTTAACTAGGTAATTTCAAGGTGACATGGTTTTTCTTGAATAACAATGATGAGTGCACCATCTTTTTTTATGGCTGTCCCATCACTAATTTAGCAACTAAATTATGATAACTTCGCTCACTATTTAAAAAAAAACAACATTCAATTTTGCAATAAATTCATTTTAACTAAATAATTTCAGGGGACATGGTTTTCCTTGAATAACAATTATGAATACACTTAAATTTTCCATGACTGTCCCATCACTAATTTAACAACTAAATTATAATAACTTCTCTCACTGTTTAAAAAAACAACATTCAATTTTGCAATAATTCATTTATAATTTATAAATTCATTTTAGAATCCAAATATTTGATTGTAAATTTATTTATTTATATTTATAAACACATTTTAATAACACAGTCTTCACTTAATCACTAAATCACTACGAGAAAATAAACAAACAGAAAGTATAAATAAACAATGTGAACAATCTTCATAGTTGTGAAATTTTTTTCATGATGATGATAGAGGGCACCTCGATTTTAAATTTTCCATATGTTTTTGCTGCGAAGTTCAAAAGGGTGACAAAATCTGGTGAGATAAGATGGCATGCGGTGCCCAGCTCATAGACCATATTAATCAGTGCACGCCACAAAAAAGTACAGATAGCTTTGTTTGATACTTTAATGGGTTGCTGTACATTAGACTACCTGCCACATCTCAGAAATGAGGTGACTTATATTGACTTGATCTATCAGTCAGGCATGGAGGTGATATTTTATATTTTATGTGTTTCATTGTATTAGAAATGAGGTGACTTATATTGACTTGATCTATCAGTCAGGCATGGAGGTGATATTTTATATTTTATGTGTATCATTGTATTAGATATTGTACAAACAACATCTACATGTTATTCTCAAAAATCAAGGTGACAAATATGTCATAGTTTAAGCTTTAAAATGGGAAAGAAATAAAACAAGACAAAGAGGTGAGTTATAGTAATGATCTTTTTTATTTGGAATGAAGGTGAATTACATGGTTTTTAATTTGTAATGGAGGTGAGTTACAATGACTTATGGTTTCTTTCATTCTTACTTTTAAAAGTACTAAGATTTTATCGTCAAATTTATAGTGAAATTAGTATTATTGATTATTATTTGCTCAGGTAAATTAATTTAAGCAAAGCGATGATAATGGTTAACGTTTACTAAGATCAAATTTTGGTCTATCAAATCTAAAGAAAAGAATTATTTAATTTGTTTTAAAATTGTACTCTTATGCTCAAAGAGTTTGGAGAGAAGTGTTTCGAGCTCACTATAATTCTGACATGTTAAAAGGCTAGGAATGTTGGTATTGCAACAAATATTATGACACTGAGATCTAATGTGGGTGTAAGTAGGGCACTCTAAGATGAAGTAATTTTCATCCTCAATGTTCATATTCTCACAGAGATGGCAGATCCTTTCCACCCATGGTGTTTTAGGAACTACCCAAAGAACCTGTTTCACTATGGAGCTCATGAGAATTCGTTCTTATCTTGGCTATATTAATTTTTTTCTTTGAGCTAGTTAAAACATAGAGATACTTTTGATTTTCTCACTACAAGGAAAAGACCCTCTAGCGGATGTTTTTGAGGAACCCCTTATAAAAATACCCCAGACATCCGTTTCTAGTGGAGGTTACTAGAGGAGGTTGGCAGGCAGAGGTTTTTGTAGATGTTTTTTGTTCGGTGCATTTATCATCCTAAACCGCACTAGTGTGCTCAACAAGAGAAAGCACCAGTGCGCACAAAAGATTGGCACACCGGACACTGTGCGCTCCGTACACACCCGCCCGGTGCGTCTTATTACTGTAGAGCACCAGTGCTTTACAAATCTTTTGCACTAGTGCGTCATAAAACATCGCGCCGAAACAG
The DNA here is from genome assembly GCA_034641835.2 of Pinus albicaulis. NCBI lineage: Eukaryota > Viridiplantae > Streptophyta > Pinopsida > Pinales > Pinaceae > Pinus > Pinus albicaulis. The sequence continues at coordinate 1,927,447,677 of CM076575.1, forward strand.
AAACCGCCTAGTGCGGTATTAAGAAACCATACCGACGTGCCTATAAAACATTGTGCACCGGAACAGGGTTAAATAAAAAAAAAAATTACGGCCAAAATACCGCATTTTTCACTTTTCTTAGTGCTCTAGAGCTCTCAAGCGCCGGTGCAATTTATCCTTGTCTAAGCCGCCCTGACATTGGTGCTCCCATTGCACCCATTGCACACACTGCTGTTGTGCATTGCCCACCAATCTCTAGCTTTCATTTTGCAAAACAGTGGGCAAAATTTCTTTTGCAAAATATATAGCCAATATGCCTCCTTGATGGCCAAATGTACAGGTATTTTTCTTGTTTTTTCCATAATTAAGCTTTTTAGCAAATTAGAATTTCAAATAACCTTAAAATTAACCATTTGAAAGAAAAAAAATAAAAAAATTTGTCGCGCGGTGCGCTTGAGCCGTTCGGCTCGCACCAGTAAGCGGTGCTGCATGTAAAATTTACAGGTCGCACCACAACCGGTGCTAACGGTATCTGCACCATTTCCGGGGGGGTACTGAAAGGTGCACTGCGTTATTTAAAAAAAAAAGGGCAGTGTGGTCATTTAGCCAGCCGCACCGTTGACCATGTGGAATAGCGACAACACGGTGCGTTGACTGAAATATCCGCCCCGACGCGAGTATTTTTGTCAGCGCACCGCAATCGACATTTCGACAAAGCCAACGGTGCGGCCTGGTAAAATACCACACCATTGAATATGTAATGAAACCAGGAGGTCGGTGCGCTAACCCAACTATACACGCCGGGGCGTAGATTTAGTCAGCGTACTGCACTCCTGACACCGTACATAGTCAACGATGCTCTGAAAATTTTCAGGTGCACTACCTACAATGCGTTGAATATCATCTTTAGCACCGCCAGTAGTGCGCGAAAAACAAAAGACGCACCGGAACCAGTGCATGGCTGTTTTTTGTGGCGCATCGAATGTTTTGTTTTTTTTTTCCCAAAAAAATTATATATGTGTATTTCTAAATACATGTCTCATTTAATAAAAAAATTTTATTTAATATGTCAATCATTCAGAGAGAAGAGGGAGAACAATAGCAACAACAGGCGGAGCAGTATGACATGGTTCGCCTATGGGAGTCACGAGACAGAGAGAGAGATGTGTACTCTCGCCCTATTACAACAGCTACTCAGGGGCTCCTAAGGCAGGTAGGCCTCCTCAAGTTCTATGAGGAGGCTACTTCCCTAAAGAGCCATGGTGTGTTTTTCAGACATCTTATCTGCAGGTGGAATGCCCACTGACAGAATTTTCGGGTTGGTCCTAACTAGTAGTACACGCCCACTGAGGAGGAAATATATTTCAGTACATGGCTATCGAGGAGAGGGATGGATTTTACCTCATTCCCAGAGGTTCTAGCTGGCTATGTAGCAAGGAGTCAGTTAGTGTACTCCCAGAGATACATTAGAGTAGATGTATTGTCTCCTTCAGATTTTCAGGTCTCTAGAGGTTAGTTGTGTATTGGTGCATTTGGTAGTGAGGAGGTGAGGTGCCTCTCACTTCTGATTTCGACCATTTCACACAACACCAGTGACGTGAAACACATTAGTTGCTCGCTTCTATATTATGTTGATTCTTTAGTACGGAAGCCACGACTTGTCAGGTGGTCTGCCATTTTTTTGCGGTAGTTCTGTATAGCCTTAGATAGATGTCGTGCTCATGCACAAGGGGGGGTCATATTCCCTTTTTCTTCAGAGCTCTTTTGTTTATTTTTTGATAGGTTTCCAGAGACGAGGCCTACTTTTGTTCGGCAGCCTCGTAGGCTGATGTTCAAGACACAGATGCACATGTGGGGGCAGATGATGCCCAAGAGGGGTGAGATTGTGTTTCCAGTGAGGATATCGCATGATGCACTGGAGTTGCTAGCCAGTGTTGACGAGTTGCATCCATTCATTATGGTCCCCTATCCTTATGCTATATTGGATTAGCGAAGTTGTGCCAAGATCCTCTTCACAGATGATGAACCACCAAATGATAGAGGTAATATTACTGTTTCATTTAAATTTATTCTAACGTGTTATTTAACTTGTTTTTATTAAATTGTGTAATGAAATTGTCTAATTATTGTTGTGTACTTGTATATATTTCGCAGACATTGGGTCTTTTGATGGCGAGGACATGCCGGCACCACCACATGATCCAAGTGTGGATCCTGATGACGATCAGGGCATGCCAGATGTCAGGGATCATCAAGAGGCCGGTGCAGAGAGACCTGCTCTTGCTGGTGTGTTGGTACCGCTTTTTGCTAGGTTCGGTTAGCTTGATACTAGATACAGGATGGAGTTGGGCGACCAACTCACTGCATTGATTATTGAGGCGAGTATCAGGCCCGCTAATATGAGAGACATACAGGCCAATGGTAGGCTGTTACATATGTGGAGAGGCATGTCGCGTGACATGTACAACCTGATGCGACATGTCGTAGGAGCTACGACCTAAGTTACGTCGCTGAGGAGGACCGTTGCACATTATAGGCGTGGTCAAGACGCAACACGTGATCGACAGTCCGCGAGAAACGACTCATCATCTCATGATCGTTCACCCGAAGCCCGCCGTACGAGGCATATTTTCCACCAGCATCTAGCAACCTGGCTGGTGGAGACTGGGGGCCGGACCATCGACCACGTTCAGTCAGTAGCCTACAGCACCCAGCAGTACTCATCATCATGAGCAGGCTGGATCACTGACCGTCGAGGTTGCACCATTGATTGAGTAGGCCTTGACTAGTATTTTTATTGATGTTGTACCACCACCGATCCAAGACATTTATATTACGTCTGTATATTTTTGATATTATTCAGCCATATATATATTATCCATTTTATGTTCATGTCATAATGGTACTTAGATTAGAAGGCAAGATCATCATGATGTGTATATTGTTGGGCCGTTAGATATGTTCATTTAATGTGTAGCTTGCAGATAGATGTGTATGTGATAGCATGAGTTATTTGATATGAGATGTATATTTGATATTTGTGTTGTGATGATGTTATACAATGCTAATTGTGTTTTGTTAGATGATCATGATCACGATGATGTTAGCGAATTTGAATGTGTTTTTTAGTTGAATATGATGTTTGTACGATGGTTATCATGATCGTGATGTTTATTAATTAATTTAATATTAAATGACTATGATATTTATTAAATATTATGTCGTGATTGTAATTGAAATTGAAATTTTAATTGTATGTAAAATTGTAAATTTGTATTTGTATTTGTAATTGTATGTAAAATATTTGTAAAATTTTAATTGTAATTGTAATATTTAATTTATTGTGAAATGATTGTAACTGTAATTGTATATATGACAAATTGTAAAATTGTAATTCTAATTCTAATTGTATGTAAAATTCTAAAATTGCAATTGTATTTGTAATTGTAATTTTAATTGTAATTGTAACTGTAAATATAATTCTAATTCTAATTCTAATTGTATGTAAAATATTTGTAAAATTTTGATTGTATTACTGTGAAATGATTGTAATTATAAAATTTTAATTGTAATTTTTTGTAAAATTCTAAAATTGTAATTCTAATTATAATCGTAATTGCATGTGAAATTGTAAAATTGTAATTGTAAATGTAATTGTATGTAAAATATTTGTAAAATTTTAATTGTATTAATGTGAAATGATTTTATTAAAATTTGTAAATTTGTAAAATTGTAAATAATTGTAAAATAATAAATCTAGAATAATATGAATTTTTGTAACATAATAAAGTTTAGAAGATAATGCAAATAAATTCATGTACTTAAGAATTATCATTATTTTATTATGATCTTACATACCAAAAAAAAGAACTTTATACAGTACGCCATTTCTAGCGGAGGTTTCTAGAGGAGGTTGGCGGGCAGAGGTTTTTCGTCCAATGCGCTTATCATCATAACCCGCACTGGTGCGTCATAAAACACCGCGCCAAAACAAAAACCACAGTTTTACGAAACTGCACCGGTGCGCCTATAAAACCCTGCGCATCGGAATAGAGTTAAATAAAACCTCACGCGAACCAGGTATGCCATTGAAATATCTTTTCTAAGAAGGCAAATTTATTCTGTAAAGTACAGTATTGGAGCAGTGGAGGGTTCTAATTCCGCGAAAGAATTTTTCTGAGGAGATGAGGGTTTGAAAAGACGAGAGTTCGAATTTCGGCTGAGAAGTTTATAGCAAAGAAAATGAGTGATTCAAACAGAAAGACGAACAAATATGCTTACAGGGATGCAGACGGCTACAGAGCTTGACATAGTACAAAAGGAGAAAATATTTATGAAAAATCTGAGAAGGGCGGTCGAGAAAGCTCGGTTGAGACCGACAATAGGGTTAAGAGGCCTGGTCACGAGGGTAAGTATTTTCTTGATCATGGAAAAGAGGATTTGGTTGAGGCCGACGATAGGGTTAAGAGGTCCCATGATGGAGAAAGGGAGAGCAGAGTTGATGGCAGAGAAATACCTATCGACGCTCTTGCGACTAGCAACATGAAGCGATCCTTCGAAAGCAAGGAGTCCTATTCGCTAAGGGATGTCAGAGAGAGATCAATTGAGTCTATTGAACGGGCTAAGAGACCACATGAAGGTAACGATTCTCATTCTTACAAGGATGGTAGGGAAAGATTGGACAGTAGAGAAATATCAATCGAGGCAGTCGATAAAGCCAAGAGGCACCATGAAGGGAAGGATTCTCATTCCCTTAAGGACAACAGAGAAAGATCAATTGACGTTTTTGATCGGGCTGGTAGGTCCCATGAAGGGAAAGATTCTCATTTCTATAGGGATAGTAATGAAGGTCAATCGAGGCTGTTAATAGGGGTATTGTCTGAACTTCGGTTGGCTTCCATAAACTTTTACCGGTAAAGCTGACGTCACATAAAATCACATCTTCGGCTTTCAATTGAACTTGAATGGCATCTCTAACTTTTATGAGTTGTGGTCCTGTGGATAACGAGGAATATCACATGGAAGGTACCCAAAAATCCAAATTTTTGAAAGTATAGGTGAATTAACACTTATCAAAGAATGAAATGCCGAACAAAATGTGAACGGGATACACTTAAGGATTCCCTGGTTCCATTTGTTATTGAAAATGATGCTCTCTCTGGATGAAACCAGTAAAAATTCTGCTTGTATTATAAATGGAAATCCAGTGACCATTTTTGTGGGAAGAAAAGCATAAATACCCGCAGCTACCATATTTCCACCTACAAATCAGTTTCCCATTGGAAAATCTAATGTAATAGCCCATTTTGCAATGTCTTTCCTCTGCTCAACCCTATACTCATTTTCTATGGGAAACCATTGCCTCCACATGTAATAACTACATCGTCTAGTAAAAAATCGGTCTTCTTCTGCTAACAAATGCAAAATGAAGGACTTGTTGTCATTTATCCCAAAGCATTCAAGGTTAGTTTCTCGTAAAACAAAGATTTTATAAATTTTGTTAAGATCAAGATAGAAAGCACAAAGGAGAAAAGAGGAAATTGGATGCCAAGATGGAGGAGGAACTTACAAATGAGCAAGCAGATCATTGGGCACCTTTTCTTGTTGCAGGTTATGGAAAGGTTCAAGTTTCTTTTTCTGAAAGAAGAAGATAGTTTGAAAGATATGGTCACATGAGCCAAGAAAATGCATATTTCCATGTCTAAAAACTAAAAAATCTCCAACTTCAACAAACTTCTCAGAAACAAAACTTTCCCAACCATTTGTGAAAACTGCCCACGTCTTAGCATAGCACAGGTTCACATGCCACAATTGCCCACTTGGGCCCTGTAGTATTGCATCTTCACATGCCCCACATTGCATTCTCTCCACATAATCAGGGGGACCTCTTGCAATAAACAAAATGCATTGGAAGAATAGTTATTTCCATCAAGAAATTATACAATTATAATTCTCAAGAATAAACAAAATTATAATTCTAATTGCATATTTCTATCAAGAATAAACAAAATTCTAATTCTCAATTTCTATGGTTGGAGTTCACTAAATTTTGGTGTACACACCTAAAAGTAATTTTGCTGCCTAAACCGCAAATCGGTGCTAATGTACATATAACCGCACCGGTGCCTTTTAGTTACTGTGCACCGGTGCGTTTTAGTTACTACTCATCGGTGCCGTGTCAACAATGGAAGCACCGGTGCTGTTCTATTAAGTGACGCACTAGTGACGAATAACTGCAAATAAAAAAAAGCGCAACTCTATTTTCTTTAAGTGAAAAAAAAAACGGTAAATTGAAAAATGGGTGGCAAAATATTTTCGAAAATATAATTTCATAAAACAATTCTTTAAATACTAAACACTTTTCTTTATTTCACTACTTTTGCTAAAATTTTCAGCCAGAGATTTGCGGGAGACATACCTAGAGCAAGAGAGCACGAGAGCACTGTGGAGAAATGAAATGCGTTAAACATAAGTATTCAGACAATTAGAATCCAAACCTCTGGTGATTCAAACCCTGTAGCATAGAATTTCAAACGATCTCATGATCAAATTTGATTTTTTTTTAACTTTTTCTGCATTTTTTTTACGAAGTAAGAAAAAAATTTCAATTTGTTTTTCATCTTCAAAAAAAAAAAAAAAAAAAATCCATTTTTACCCTAAACCCTTCATTTTTTTTGTTTATGCCCTTTCTTCTCCCTATTTCCGTGATTTCAGAATTAAGGATTTTCATTTTATATTGACATCCAACTCACGGGACAACTTGCATAGTTGAATCCCAATCCATGTCAGCCCTTGCGTGAATTTTTGAAAAAAAATGTATTTTTTTTTTTTTAATCGGTGCACCCTGTGTAACCTAGAGCACCGATGCGCTGTATTATACCAGCGCACTGTGCAAGTACTGTGTAATAAAAAAATTAAAAACATATTTTTTTTTAAATTAGTGCGCCACATCTAAAATAGGGCATAGGTGCACTATGTTACGAGGAGAGCACCGTACGGTCTATTATACTGTTTGTGCGGTGTATTTAAAAAAAAGTATTGTGATAAAAAATTAAAAAACAATTTTATTTATTTTTATCAGTGCATCATATGCAAAATATGGCACCGGTTTATGCTGCAGAAACTAACACTCGACGATTTTTATTATTTTATCTCTGTTAATCGGTGCAGTGGTTAACATGTAACGCATTAGTGCTCCTTGTTGACATAGAGCACCGTACGATCTATTATACTGTTTGTGCGGTGCATTGATAATACCTCCACACACTGACATTGGTTCGTACATAATGAATGGTGCACCGATTTCTTGAGGTTTATTTTTTACTTGAAAATTTGACAATTTATTTATAAATATATTAATGAATGATATGGTACAGGTTTTAGATTGATAAATAAATGACTAACAAGAGATCAAGTAACAAAAACACTGATAACACATTAAGAAAAGCAAAAAAGACAAGTTCTTTGTAAATTCTTTACAAAAAATATTATTTTTGAACTATATGTAAGTTTAACTAATATGTATTGTAATTGTATATGAGTCATAAATGTGATCAAGCTGATGGCGTTATTTTATCTATAAATTGCATATGAAATCATGCGAAAAACTGCAGTATATTTAAACGTGAATGAAAAAACATTTAATCATCATTATGAGGCTTTTTTTAATTTCTATTAATAATAATGAAATTATTAGATAACGGTAACAAGTTGAACAATATATTAATCTACATCTTTTACCGTCTTACAGAGAAACAACCAGAAAAAGGAATGTTGTCGCAAGAAAAGAAAAATAGAACATGTTGTTCAAATGAATTGCCCTTATCGTCCGAGTGGTGTTGGAGGTTAACGAAATGGGGAAAACTTTACAAAATTTTGAGGGATCTAGTGGAACTAATGTATAAATGTTCTTTCCAGCTTACAACATAAAAATCAATCCAATGATTCCAAGAACCAAATTTTATCTTCTCCACAGAAGAGTTTCAAGAGAATTGGTCAATGAAACATGTCGTACTTTTAATAGCAAAAATGTACAACAACAAAAAAAAGGAATAAAAAAGTAATATTCCTTTAAATGTTTGTCTAGAATTATTTATAAATATCACTTTTGTTATATTTACTTTTCATATATCAATATAAAAATTAAATATTTTATTGTCATGTTACATTTTCATGAAGATTATGAAAATCTCAAAAAATGAATGAGCTGATATCAAAAATATGCCAGTAGGAATGTCCAAAAAGGTGTACAAGGAGATGGTCAAAGAAATGGACAAAATTGCATCACAGGAGGAGCCATCTCAACAACAACGTACTTCAAATGTAAAATGTAATCATTGAATTTTTCGATCATTAGGTACAATAAATAAACAATTTAGCATTAAATATTAATTTTCAAGAATTTTCTTACAGAAAATAAAATAAAATGGAACCTGTTCAACACGTAAAACAAGACGACAAGGAAGAAAATGGTTGATCTCTAAGTTTGTGAGTAATTGTTACTTCCTTATAACAACTTAACTAGATTTTGTTTTTGTATTTTTTAAAGTTTTTTTACAAAAATCATCATTGAATGTCTTCAAACAGGTGCTAACATACAAAGAAGAACCATCAGATGAATTGATTGAAATTGGGTTAAATATGGGTTGTGAGTATATGTTGGCATATTAGAAATTAATTGTGGAATTTGTAAGCATCTATCGATCTTGTTTTACTTAGCTCCATCTATAATTAATAGAACAAAAACATATTTTATATTAAATATATGATTTGCTATGGGGTATAAAACTTGCAGGAAACAAAGTATGGAATTGCGCCAACAAATGAAATTTTGAAAGATGGCATGGTACATGGTTTTGAAAAAATATATATAGTTTATGAGTCAATTGTTGCTATGGTACGTAATTTTTTTTTTACTTCCATATTGATATGGTTTGTCATAAATTTCTATTATTCTCACTAATGTATACACATCATTTCTGTTTATTTTTATGTTTGTAGATGGAAGGGAGAAGAAGAAGAAAGAATCAATACCGAACAAAAAATTTTAAAATAACCCAATTCATGGAATAATTACAAAGTGACAACAATTCGTTAACAAGAATGATGATCAATATGCTTGACATCAAACCCAAAAGAGTTGTAAAAAGCCCTTTTTCGGCTAAATAAAATTTATGAGGCTTAATGTAATGGACATAGTGTCCCAATTGAAGACAAAGGGATACCATAATTATTCTATTTTGTATGACAAAGATTGTCTTATATATATGTGTGTGTGTGTGTGTGTGTGTTTTATTTATTTACAAGATTTCATTGTCATTCTCAAATGCACTAATAAAAATTTAATTCATATGAATATTGTTATAAGATATATATGTGTTGACTTTTGATGAATAATGAATTTTAAAAATCACAATAATTATGATATGATATAACAAATTAATCCAAACATCACATTCAAATGCATTAATAAAAATTTAATTAATATGAATATTGTTATAAGATGTGTCAACTTTTGATGAATAATGAATTTGGAAAAATCACAATAATTCCATTGTCATAGGTCGATGTTTCTAAAAAATATAAAATGAACACCGGTGCGTGTCAGTTACTGTACACCGGTGCGTTTGTATGATGCAGTGCACTGGTCCGTTTCTATGACATATGGGCACTGCACAAATACCAAAACCAATTAAAAATATCAGTGCATTTTGTGCAATACTACGCACCGATGCGTTTATGTGATACTACGCACCAGTGCATTTGTACGACGCATGGGCACCACAAAAATACCAATACCAAATATAAATATCGGTGCATTTTTCTGATACAGCACACCGGTGTGTTTCTATAAGTCTACGTACCGGTGCGTTGAGACGACCTATGGGCACCACACAAATCCCAAGACCAAATGGTATGGCCCCATGCGTTGTATCACCAACACTGCGCCCGATGTGGTTTTATACCTTGACAGCCCGGTGCAGGAACCTTCGACCGCCCCGGGGCCACCGTCTAGATTCCACACACCAGTGCGTTGAAACCTTAGTAGCACACTGATGAAAAAAACATCCGTAATAACCTCCGGCCGCCCAGATTTAGTTGTGTTGAATTTCCGTTAAAAGCTCCGCCAAAACTCCGTAACCATAAACAGATGTTGTAGCAAATGTTTTTTTGACAATTTTGGCCAATTTTATAATACTAAAAACCTCCTTTATAACCTTCGCTAGAGGGTCTTTTCCTTGTAGTGTCTAGAGTAGGATTGATGAGATCCTTATAATATCTTAATTTTCTTTTAGATTCTAAATCTTTCTCACTCCACATTTTCTCTTTAAACTTAGAAGTAACAATTTTCTTTTATTGTTGAGAACTTCTGGAGAAGTATGTAGATTGCTCGTTGAGCCCTCCAGAAGTTCTCCAAAAGTTCTCAACATTATATTTATGATTGTGGAAATGTCCATTCTCTAATATTTTTAATGTTATTAATATTTTGCAATGCAACATTTTCGTCATTCATCATATATATATATATATATATATATATATATATATATATATATATAGATTCCATGAAAAATATTTGTATAATATAAAAAATATGCAATTATATTATAATAATGTTTATTATATTATGGATAGAAATTGAAAATAGATGGAGAAAATAATCACCATTATTTTTTTAACATGTAGGTTTTTATGGTTGTATTTGTATGTGTAGGAATGGAAAAGTGCCAACTTTCTCTACCCATCATTATGGACAAAATGAGCAAATGAAAATATTTTTGTTCTCGATGATGGGTGGGTCTTTGGAATCTTCACCAAATTTTTTAGTCATATATAATTTATCTAGAATTAAATAAAAATAATCAACTTTTCAATCACTCAAAATAAAATAAATCTAATTAACAATTTTAATAAATTTAATAAAAAAAATAATATTTTTAAATTATTTAACAAAATAATTGTTATTTACAAAGTTAAATTGATTAAAAAAATTATACCATTTAAAATCACCTAAAACTATATATAAATAATAAATTTACACTTTTATCAAATATATTATTTATGATGAATGAGTATGTGTTTTGGTGTTTTTCTTATTTTGTTAGTTGAATATTTACTTTGAATATAAATAGAGGGTGAAATGTTTATTATGCATTTACAAATAATTGTAAATTAATAGAATTTTGGTTATGGAATAAGAAAAAAATTCTTATTAAGAATATCTTATTCCTATTATCTTATTTAGAAATAAATTTAGAGATGTAGCATCTCTCAAGAATCCTAGAGAAAGATAACGTAGATCCAAACTAAAGGCTTATATCATATCCTCAAGCATTTCCCCACATTAGGAACATGACTGGAATTATGTACCTAATTTACAAGAAAAAGATAAACAATGTGGAAAACAAGAGCTTCCTAAAATTCTAAGCAAAACCCCCTACCCATCAAATGAGGATGGAATAAAGATGTCAAGGCTTAGCTAAATCATGGGGAATAAAGGGACAAGTCATTTTAAATTATACTAAGGCAAAATATGCAGATAGGCATGAAGACACTTACATCATGATACATGCCACATTATCAAGATTTAAAAATAAAAATAAAAAGATTATAACTTTATTTTAAATAATAAAAAATATTAACTATAAAAAATAATTAATAAGATTTTTTTTATTATTACTAATTGTTTATTTATTTAAGAAAAAAAAATTGGTAACCTTTATTTATGAGAAATAAATAAAGGTTATATTTTGTATATGTTGAAAGCATTCTTATAGCCCAAAGCCTTTCAATAAGCATTGTGACAATAGTAAAAGAAAAAAATGTCCCTATATACCTTATGATATTCTATCATTACCAAAATAACTTGTTATGAGGTTTTCTATCTATATGACCCAACAAAATTGCCTACAGCCAAAAACTTACTCTATTTGAGCTATCATGCAAAAAAATATAGTAAGATAAAGTATCTTGTAGGCGAAAAAGATGAAAAAGTAAACATGATCCAAAATTTTTGTAATATGTAAAACCATCTGAGGATCAGTCAGACCCATGAGTCAAAAATATTTTATTGTCGTTGGCCTTCCTTATCTTCAAGGAACTTACATGAGCCTCAGTCCATATCCAATGCAATTTTTTTATATAATTTATCTAATTCCTCATTCCTGTCCCAATAAATATGATCAAAGGAAATATGAGTGAAGAAAGATATTTTTTGAGATTTTTTTTGAAAAAGAGAAATCATATTGTAATTCGTGATAGTTGTTGTTGCTTTCAACCAATTTATGATATTAAGAGAGTTTTCATAAGCGTGAAGAAAATGAACATTAAATTTTTGAGCTATAAGAAGAATGATATATAATGCAAAAGGTTTTACATGTTTGCAGAGAAAGAGAGATTGTGAGAAGTTGATATATATATGATCCCTCCCACCCCTCCCAAAGAAGGTCGACCTTGAGCAACCTTTTCAAAGAAATCCCATGATGAGTCAATAAGGATTTTGATTGTAGGAGGAGTAATTGGGGGTCCATTGGAGGAGACTTGTACAAAGAAAGATGCAATGGCCAAACAAGTTGTGGGAAGTTTTGTAGAGTTTGAAGGTTAACTTTTCAAAAATGGATGCATTTATTTTTAACTAAATACCCCAACACATGCATAGTTGGAGCACCTTGAGTTGGTTTAGGAGGAGCTATGAGGCCCATGATTGTATATAATGGTTTATATATTATGCTTCCCATAATATGGATATATTTTCCAACTTCCTCATGTTATCCCATACTGTCTAAGTGAATGGGCAGGAAATAAAGAGATGGGAAACTGATTATGAGTGCTTCTGACATAGGCGACATATGCTAGGTCCCTGAAATTAGCTTTTTTAGAGATTATCTCAGGTGAGACAATATAAGCCACATGAATTGTTTTTCTTTTAGAGGGAAGCTAAGTTTCAAAAAAAATTCCCCCGCCATGGGGGGTCACCTATAGCCTGTAATTACAACAAGTATCCATATTTCAGAGCATACAAGCTATGTAAACTGAGGGCCAAGGTGAGTTGATCATAAATCTTCGATAAAGATACATTTTAGAATTTAGAGCTCTAATGTAGTGATCCCAAAATTTTGACGATTCTTTCTCCAAGAGGAGGTCTGTAGAGGACATCCAGGACTGGTTTTCATTTGGAAGATGATTTAGGGAGACTTGGTTTGGAGTTGTGAAACATGCTTCAGATAAATGTTGGATAAGTGGATATAGTAGACAAATCCAGTGTTGACTACCAACCCAGGGGTCTTACCCTAAAAGGATGCTTGAAATTTCTAATTTTCCAACATAGATGATTGCAAATTATTAAGATATTGCTTATGAACCCATTTCCATATGATGGAACCATTTTTGTGATATTTCTAAGGAGATATGATCCACTCAAGTGTTGTTAAGGGCTAATGTATTTTTGTTGCATCACATGAGAACATAAACGTTCTCCTTGAATGATTTTCCATGCACCTTTTGCTACAAGGGCTTTTACAAACCTAGGTAAGCATTTTATTTCCCAACCACCTTGATATATGGGGAGTGCAATTGATTTCTATGTAGTTTGGGGAAAAGTTATTTTTTCTTCTTTCTTATAAAATAGGAAAGAGATAGACAATTGTTTTGTCCTCCAAAGGATTCCCATTGGAATTCATGCTACTGAAGTCCAGTAAACATGAAGTGGAATGTTTGGACAAAATGGGGCTTGGGATCTAGTGGAGATGGTGACTAGAAGGAAACCCATTAGAAAAAAATGTATGTCTTAGAAGAAGATGAATGCAGAAGGAAAAGTAGAGAAATACAAAGCTCAGTTAGTAGCTAAAGGTTATTCCCAAGTACAAAGAATTGATTTTGGTGATGTTTTTTTCTCTTGTTTCCAAGTTAGATTCTATTATATTACTTTAATTTGTTGTTAATTTTGATTTTGTGGTAGAACTGATGGATGTGAAGACAACATTCGTACATGGGGATTTGGAAGAAGATATCTACATGAAGTAGCCAGAAGGCTTTGCACTAAAGGGTAACAAATAACTGGTGTGCAGGTTAAAGAAGTCTTTGTATGTGTTAAATCAATCATGAAGGACGTGGTATCAAAAATTCGATACATATATGCAAGGACTTGGATTCACAAGGACAAAAGTGGTTCATTATGTGTATTATTTATTACTTGGTGATCATGTTATTTATCTGGTCTTGTATGTGGACGTTGTGTTGTTTTTCGAAAATGACAGAGAAATTATATAGGATGTGAAGACCCAATTGTCCTCTGAATTTAACATGAAGGATATTGGTGCTACAAAATTCATTTTGGGCATGGAAATTAAATGAGATCAGGGAAAGCCCAAGTTTTGGTTAAACCAGAGGAAGTATGTTGAGACAATATTGTAGAGGTTTAATATGCTCGGTAGTAAACTGGTGAAGGTTCATATTACTATAGGTGTAAAGTTATCTACAAAATAGTGTCCCAGAGCACAAGATGAGGAAGAGGACATGTCTCATGTTCCATATGTGAGTGCAATTGGTAGTTTTATGATCCAGATCTTGGGGGGAGACCCCCAAGATCTAAAAATTTGAAATGGATCTGACAAGATCTGCAAAACTAGAAAGCCAGAAAAAAAGAGAGAACACAAATAAAATAAAACCACAAAGAAACTTGTTTTATTGAAATAGAGAATAATTGTAGAAGCTACATTGTGGTGGAAAATTTGTCCTTTTACAAACTAAGGCTTGTTATTTATAGCCTTTTTTGAGTTACAATACCATGTGTAGATACCATAGGTGGATACCGTGGGTCAAAACCATGGGTGGATGAATATCATGGATAGATGTCACTTACAATACCATGGGAGAATAAATACAAAGGGTGGATGAATACTATGTTGGGTATGTGTTATATTCTTTCCACGACTAGCTCCACGCGTTGTACGTTGCGCCGAGCGCAACAGGGGGGTCACGAGTGGGGGCTGCGAAATTTTTTTGGTGTGCGGACCCACTCATAGGCGGACCCACCCATGTTTTGTGCATGGTTTTGCACATGGTTTTGGGGTATGATGGTTTTCGACCCCTTGTATTTTGTAGATCCAGTCAAGGGAACTACGGTTATGTTCTAATCCAGGGTTAATGGATTGGGGTTTATGTATGCTTTGGCATGTATATATATGTGTTGTAACACTAAAAGGAATATAATGAAAAATCAAGCTAGTTGTCCCGATTTGGGATTCAAGGGAAAATCTCTGTGTTTATCTGTTTTATGTTTTATGCTCTCGCTATTGTTTATTTTCTGTTATAAGATTCGTGTGTAGATAATTTATGTTCAAGGTTAAAACCTACATACCATGGGTTAATGACATTTACAATATCATGGGTAAATTCCATGGGTGGATGGATAACATGGGTAGATGAATACCATGGGTGGATGCCATTTTCCATTCGGATCATTTGATGTATGAAATGGTTTTCACCAGACCATACATTTCACATGAACTGGGAGTATCGTGTAGGTTATATCAAAACTAGGGAGGGAGCATTAGACATTAGTAAAGTGGGTTTTCAGGTATCTGCATGGCATTAGTGATTATGGTTTGTGCTACTTAGGAAGACAAAGTTTGGACATAATGTTGGACATACATGGATTTTTTGATGGAGACTAGGCTATAGATTTGGATGAAGGAAGATCTACAAGTGGGTATGTGTTTAGCCTATTTAGAGGAGCAGAAAGTTGGATGAGAAACAAACAATTTGTAGTGGCACTTTCAACTATAGATCCTTTGAATACATGGCATCCACTTATGCAAGAAAGGAATCAATTTGGTTGCAGATATTTTTTTCAGTTATGGGGTTGGTACAATGCACTATAAGGATAGATTTTGAAAGCCAAAGTGCAATTTTCTTGAAAAATAACCCTTCTTATCATTCAAAGAAAAGGCATATTGATGTCCAGTATCACTTTGTAAGGGATATGGTTGAAGATACAAATGTGTTGTTGGTAAATGTGGACACTTATAAGAATGTTGTTGATGCATTGACAAAGTTTGTGAGCATTGAAAAGTTTTCTTGGTGTAGAGAAACAATGGACGTTATGACACTGGATTAATGGCTTGTTTACTCCTACGAATCCCTATGTTCAAAGAAAACAAAAAGTGGGAGAATGTTGGGTATGTGTTATATTCTTTGCATGACTAGCTCGAGGTGATGTTATGTTGTGTCAGGAGTAGTGGGGCGATAGCCCCTCTGCCAAGGCGTTTTGTGATAGCCCCTTTGGGGAAATTCTCCCTTAACAATTTTTTTTTAAATATTTAATTTATTTTTATTATTAATAAAAAATGGTTGAGTCAAAGGCACATGGATTCCAGAGCTAAGGGGGGTTACAACAGGAAATTTGAAATATTTTATGATAACCATTGAAGGCTGGTTGGTGTGCCTTAAATGGACTAGGTTTCTGAATTAATGGAGTTGAAGAAAAAGGATGAGGAGCCATGCTTTCCTTGGAAAAATTCACAAGGCATAATGGACGAAAAATTGATGAAGGATGAGCTATGTGGTCAACTATGACACTGGAATTCAACCTGGGAGGAAAAATAGACACAAGGGGGATCAGGGAAATCAAGGGAAGTGCATTTGAATAAGCTAGGTACGTGGGAGAAAAATGAGAATAATTTTTCATGGAGTTTGTTGTTGTTCAGAAAATTGTATGCATAGATTATAAATTTTCAAGGGAGAGGGGGCTCTGTGATTTTTCCTTGAACAAAAAAAAGAGAATCTCTGAGAGGCTGACAATAGAGAGAGCATCCTAAAGTATCATAGCAAATGAGAAAAAACTAGGGTATCACTTTTTGGTTGATAAGGAGGAATGAATAAATTACTCTCAAGTGAGGAACAATGGCCTCTCTTTTATAGGTAAATTTGAGCACCATTCCCAATGACATAGTTAACTGGGCATCATCTCTAGGACCAATGATCAAGGGTCTATCATTCCCTATCATTTCAGTTGCTACATGCCCTAAGACAAGAAACAAGACAAATCAAGCAATACTTTCATCAAGCAAATGTTTCCATGGTTTGAAGCTTATTATATAGCATATGAGAGCTCACCAACACAGGCTCTAAGGGGCCTAAGTGTGTTGCATATGCAGGTAGCCCCATGCAAGGTTGCTCTGCAAAGCACTTCCCGATATTCACAGGTGTGTTGGTCACATTGGGAGTGAAATTCTCATTGTTCCGGAATCTCCACTTGGCCATTGCCTTCTAGAAGAGTTCACATGTGTCAAGCTTCGGATCCAAGTGTCCATTTGACATATACATGACTGGAAACATGTCTTTCCTATTTTTGGAAAGTTATTGATTGTAAAACAACCTACACTTCATCTATAAATTGAGCACAGATCTAAGTGCTTGAGGAGGAAGAATTTGAGTAGATAAATGCTGGAGAATTTTCAATTGAGAGCTAGATTTTTGAAGCTGCTTCTAGAGAGATTTATATTGTGATGAGGCTTGGGAACGTTGCTGGAAGGTCACTTCAAATCGATCACTAGGTTGTAACCTCTCCTTCTATCATCAATAAAGAGTATTGCTTATTTTTCCCTATATGCATCTGTATTGACTTTGATTTTTCATATTGCAAGATCTTGGTTGATGTATATGGTTTATGCTTTACTTAGCTAACTAGCTTGAATAGATATCTATATTATTGCATCTTCTGTTGTTTCAGTGTTATTTCTTGCAGGAAGCATTCAACCCACAAATCGCTTGAATTTGAAGCTGCAGTGGAAGCGATAGAAGGAACCATTTGGAAGCGACTGAACAAGTAAGTCTCCAATCCTCTCTGTGTATCTATTCTGAGTTAGTAGAAATAGTCATATAGTCTTTCACCTATTGTTCTAGACTAGCACCTGTCTAGGGAAGCGTAATTTATCCGTAATTCACAATTCTGGCCCAAAAAACTGGCGACTCCGCCAGGGATAATTTCTCTTAGTTCTAGGTGTTTAAGCCTTTTATTTTCTTTGTTTATCCACCCAGTAGTTGTTACACATAAAGATTAAACTTTTTCAGAGCTTAATTTGCAAATATCCTATACTGCGCCCAATGCACCCTTAGACTGGACACAATGCTTTGCAGAGCATTGTCTCCCTTCCTAGCCTGCGTTGCAGAGCACTGTCTCCCCTTGGAGACTGTGTTGACTCCTGAAAGTGACCAAATTCCCTTGAATTTGACTTTGTAACTTGCTTCAGTTTTGTTTGCTGCTGTGTTCTGAAAAGTTTGATGCTCAATTGACCAGTGACTCTATATACTTATTCTCCTTTGACTGAAAATTTGTTCAATGTTGTTTTAAAAAAGTTTTTCTTTATCATTGACCAGTTGATTTCAAAGTATTTTTTATGGTTGCATTAAGAATCATTTGATTTCGAAATAGGAAATTGTCGTAAAATCTTCATTTCCTTGATAGGAGAAATTGTTGTTGAAATCCTCGTTTTTCCTTCAAAAGAGAAATTGTTATTTGTATTCTTCGTTTCTCGAAAGTAAAAAGCATTTGAATTGTTGATTTAGTGCACCTAGTTTCTTTTCTGCATTCATAACATTAAGGAAACTGAAAAGAAAAACTTGCATTTGCATGTAGGATTGTGTGTGTTTTGCAAAAGGAACATTAGGAAATCTGCATTTAGTTTGAGATTCATTGATTTGTTTTGTTCATTGATTTGTTTGCTCTCAAATTATTTTCTCTCTTCCCTTAGTAACTAGGTTCTTCATTGAAAAAGCTGAAAGTGAAAGATTGTTTATCATTCTTAGCTTGCATTTTAGGAATTTCATACACATCGTCACGGTGAACCTTTGAAAGGAAAATTGTTAAGAAAGATCAAAATAAAATTAATCTCAATTTACTTCACAACGCTTTGGAACCATAACGATAACATTTAGAAGGTCTAGGCTAGAGACGTGTTCCGGCGTCGTAAAACATAGTAGCTGTCATTAACTTGTCTGCAATACATTTCAAGTGTGATACCTCACTCCACGTACGTAAGTATATCGTAGCTTGTCCACATACTTTCGGGTATATCGGGCGGTGTTACAGTACGATAAGTATAAAGGGGTTCTCTCACTATGCAGTTTCGCATTAGACAACGCTAATACGGACTTGGGCCTCCACGTGCCTTTGGGTATATTTGGGAGGACAATTTTTTGGTGCTATCCATCCATAGTTAACTGAGTTGGCCGCCTTGAAATTGTGATACACTGAACACAGCATTTGGGGAGATTACCTGCCCGTACTTCTTGGTTCGCCAGGAGGTATTCTGCAGTTCACAGTTTCTTGGTAAACCCTTTTGCCTAGCATTACCCTCTTTTTGTTTATTTGTTTTTGGATAAAATAAATCAGTAATCATGGAAGAATAAAATCCTATCCCCCGTCGGTCACGTAGATTAGCTTTAAAACCACCTTCACCACCGAAAGTTACTTCTAGTAGGCGAAGACGATCACGATCTGCCGAATCAAGTACAATTTGTACCTCTGGAGAAACATTATCTTTTAACCCAGAGTTAGCTCAAATTGTTTCCACACATCCCGGTTCGTCTACTATTGTTGAAATGCAGTCTTCACAACTACCTGTGGTCACGATCCATTCAGTCGCTGAGACCATACCTCCTAGACCCGACGTTGTTCAATCACAAATTGATCCAGATCTTGTCTCTTCTTTGCCAGAAAATCTAAATCCTGAAGTCGAAAAACTGGAAGTTGTTCCTACCTTGGTCATCCCACAAAGTTCCATAGCTATTGAAACTCCCATATCACACAGTCAACCCTCTGAAATATATTTTGGGCCTGACGATGAATTTCTTCCTCCTGGTTTAATTGCGATTGAAGAAATCCCACAAGACAATACACCTTTAACTCCAACCCATTTTGGGGGGGACCTTGACCTGTACCAGTCTTTTCCTCAATAATTTCCATCTGCTTTTGTTGATCTTACTTCCATTCAATATCCTATCAATTTACGAGGGTATACATTTGGTCAAACAGCCATGTCTGAACCAACATCTTCAGTTGGGTCTGTTGTTCCAATTATGTCAGCTCCTACCCTCGCTACTCTGTCGATGTTCACAACCTCACCAGAGTCATATTTGCACGGTGGCCCTTCAGTCCCAACAGGTTACAAATCATTGTCTGGCACTTTCTCTGGTGCATCTTCATGTTCATGGTCTTTGCCAATGTCATCATCTGGTGTTTTAACTGGTAGTCCTATAGTTAGTACTGAACGACTTGATTCATTACATCCATTATCAGGGAAATATAAAGTCGGTCCTTTTGGGTCAATTCCTTTAAGTACCATATCAACTGGACTCCCAGCATTTGGAGAACAATATTTTCCATCTTATTATCCTCCTTATGCTGGGGGGAAACCTTTGGTTACCCAATACGACAGTACTCAGTCACTTTTTGGTCAAACTAATGTTGACATGAATGTTTGTCAATGGTAGCCCACTCTGCCTATCCAACCTCAAACAGTTGTACACTCGTATCAATCGGTTCAACCTGTTACACCCACTTCATTACCAATTGTTAATACATCTATACCCCTGTTACAGAATCAAAATATTGTACATCAACCTTATCAGGTGAGTTCTTCAATTCAATATCATCAAATGTTGGGTCCACAGATTCAAAATCCTTTGGTTAATTTACAACAACCTGTATCAAGAATTATTTATTCACAAGCTGGTGTACCATTTTATGGGATGTCACAAACGCAACCTGGTTATACATATCAACCGAATCCAACTTATACTAATTTGGGTTATAACATTGGTGGACATATCCCTTGGCAGCCATAGGCGCAAATTCCTCAAACTTCATTTCAACAAGTATCATATCTAGGTTTTGGTCAACAAAATTCTTAAGCGTTTTCCATCAAAAACAACCCCTATCTAGGTTACCAGCAGCAGATTCCGTATGCTGGTGCTCAAAGACCTGTTTCCCAAGCAATTCCATTTTATTATGGCTATGCTCAAACTAACCTTAATAAACAATTGCCTTTTGTTGCAACCTTGGAATTACCAGATATAAACCGGTTAACCAATGATCCTATAAATTATGCTCCTTGGTGGTCGATAATACCTCATAAATTACCCTTTGATATTCTTAAATTCAATGGAAACCCTGGAGAAGATTCGTCTACTCATGTCATGACTTATCATTTATGGTGTTCATCAAATTCCCTGAATGACGATTCTGCTCGACTACGTCTTTTCCAGCGTACGCTTATAGGTCCGACTGCTAAATGGTACATTGAGTTACGTAGAGCTTCTTTTGACAATTTCACTGCCTTAACTACTGTCGTTTTGACCCACTTCCAGTTACCGATCAGATACGAAACTGGAACGAAACTCTTGACCAATTTCAAACAGACTAATGCTACTCACATTTCTGATCATATTCATAAGTGGCGTCACCGTCAACGAATGGTTAAGACATTTGTTCCCAATCAACTCCTTGTTGAATGGTTCATTAAGTCCATGTTACCATCTATAACTGAGGATGTGGCTAAAGGTGGTGTCGTCACAGAAGAGCAAGTTATCGCTCGTGCCCAATATTTAGACTTGATTTACACTCAGTCCGGCATGCTCTATGAAAAAATTCCTAATGCGCTGTGATCTAATTTCAATGTTCCTCTTCAAATAAAGGACTCTCATGCCGGAGACAGCTTGATAGGCACTGCAAGCACACACCATGCTACTGCATCTAATCCTGCTCCTACTTCCGAAATTAATGCCGTGTCATTTGACAAAGGCAAAAGTGACAAGTAACCAGGAAGTAAGAAAAAGGGGAAATCAAAGAAAAAGAAAACTTCTAACTTGCAGGAAAGATCATCTGATCAACCGTTAGGACCACGGAAACCTCATTATCCATGCATAATCTGTAACTAGGAACATTTTGTTAGGGATTTTCCTCACCATGCTGAAGTCTCAAAAATCATCAAGACTTCCCATGCATCAGCTGTGTTGACAGACCTATTTCCAAATCCAGACACTAATTTGGTTGCTACGGATCCAGCTCCTAGTTCCCAAGTGTTAATGTTATCCATCACAAAACCTTCACAAGATATTTTGGTGTCGACGTGGAATAAAGACTATGGTAGTCCGGCCACTGATCAACCTACTACCTCGACAATGAATCCATCTAATAAATCAGTAGCACCTACTGTTATTCCTGAATTGACAATAAAGCCACCAAAGGGATTAATTCATAAATCAACATATAATCCTCGAACAAGAGCTACAAAATTATAATATAGTTGAAGATTTGGCTCAATCCCCTTCAGCTATTTCTTCTCTTGAGGTATTACAAAATTGTCCCTCCCAGAAGTAAGCTTTATTGTCGGCAATTGGTGGAATTGATCCGACTGATTCTAATCTTGTCGTCTTTAATCATATGGGCTATGTGCTGCAATTACCAACATAATTGGCATTCTCCATACACGTAAATGTTCTCAATCACCTTGTTCATCGCACTATTATTGATGAGGGAGCATCTACATGCATTATGTCTCTAAACTGTTGGAAGTCACTTGGCTCACCGTGATTATCACAATCATCAACAACGTTGAAGGATTTTGATGGAAGAACATATAAACCTTCTGGTATTATCAATAACCTGCATGTTGAACTAGGGGGTAAAACAATGAATATTGATGTCGAGGTTGTTGACGGACCCCTTAACTATAATATTTTACTTGGAAGACCATGGGTATATGCAATGGCTGTCATTGTTTCTACATATTTTAGAATGATTTCCTTTCCACATAAAGGTACAATCATAGTCATTAATCAATTATCCTTCTTTTCCTCCACTTCACAGGTAATTGGAAGTGTTTTGTTTGTTCACTTACCCCAACTAGAAATCTAGAACATTGGTGTAGGACTCTTAAAGGATTCCACTCTTATGCGAAAATTTGCATTACCGCCGCATGCGACGTCAGTAGACATTGCAAGCATAGAGACCTGGTACATGATCTCTTCCACTCTATCTGGCTTAAGGGAGAGTATGGGTGATTTTAATATTTATACATTGGATGATGTTTTACTGCCCAGCCCTATTGAGTTGGCATAGCAATCAATCTATTTGGCTTGGTCAGAAAATCCGAAATCAGCGTCGCCGAATGTTTGGGTTGATCGTTCATTAGATTTTGGTACTCCATCTGATCCATTTTCCTCAAAATTTTTGACAGATGAAAATATTTTGGAAGCTATGATGTTAGAAGGAGAACCATGGGAAGATTATCATCATTGTTCCCATCTTCCTGATTATGAAGAAAATAATCTTAGTGAACTATATCACCCATCCATCAAAAATTTCTTTTCAAATTCTTTTCCAATTAATGCAATCGATTCTGAGCGAAACTTATCAAATATCGAAGAAACGATTTCTATCTATATTTCTACCAAACCTAGCGTTGTAGAAAATATTCATGTCGGTGTATCTTGTTCTCCATTAGAACTTGATTCATATCGCTCTCTTTTTCATGAATTTCATGACATATTCACTTGGTCTTACGAGGAAATGCCAGACATATATACTAGTATAGTTGAACACACTATTAATATGTATCCCGATGTCAAACCAGTGTGTCAACAGCTTCGTCCTGTTCATCCGAAGAAAGCCGCTGCCATCAAAGCAGAAGTTGAAAATTTTTTGCGTGCTGTTTCATTTACCCTATTCCGCTAACTAAGGGGGTTTCCAATATCGTTCCTGTTATGAAAAAACAAGGAACCATTAGAGTATGCGTCGATTATCGGGATGTTAATCATGCTTGTCCAAAAGACAACTATCCTACTCCCTTTATCGACCAGATTATTGATGATTGTGCTGGATGCGAAATATTCTCGTTCATGGATGGATTTTCCGGCTACAATCAAATCAATATCCGCCCATATGACCAACATAAGACAACATTCATCTGTCCCTGGGGTACATTTGCATATAGGAAACTTCCGTTTGGTTTAAAGAATGCTAGGGAAAATTTTCAGAGAGAAATGGATTATGCTTTCAATGACATCAAGCACATTGTTCAACCATAACTAGATGATTTACCAACGCATTCAAGAAATCGAATTGATCACCCGATGCATTTGAGAGCCATTTTCTTACGCTGCTGACACTACAAGATACACCTCAATCCACATAAATGTGTGTTTTGTGTTGGTTCTGGTTGATTGCTTAGATTCGTAGTCTAAAAAGAAGGAATTCGAATAGACCCACTGAAGGTTCAGGCCATTCTTGATTTGCCTACACCGTCAAACTTACTTCAGATATAGAAACTTCAAAGAAAGGGTAACTTCCTGAGAAGGTTCATTCAAAACTACGCCAAAATGGCTAAAGGATTTACTCGATTATTGAAAAAGGGGGTTCCCTTCCATTGGGACCAAGTTGTGCAAGCTTCTTTTAATGTTTTCAAGGACACTCTTGTCCGAGCGTCATTAATGTATCCTCCAAATTATCAAAATGATTATTTCCTATATATTGTTGCGACTGAAATGACCATCGCTATGGTTTTTGGTCGAAGTAGAAGATGGAATTGAACATTCGATCTATTATTTGAGTCATAATCTCAATGATACGGAAGTTAAGTACTCGTACGTGGAAAAGCTTGCCTTGGAAGTTGTTCAAGCTATCCAAAGATTTCGCCATTATATCCTGCTCCTAAAAACAACAATAGTTTCGGATTGCAACCCCATGAATTACATCTTATCATGTCAATTGCTAGGGGGCAAGTATTCAAAATGGATTGTTGTTTTACATGAATTTGATTTGGAATTCATCAAATCCAAGTCAAAGAAATCTTTAGTTTGGGCTGAGCTTCTCTGTGACCTTCCCTATGATAGTACTCCTACTACGTCGGAACCATCTATTCCAGACGAGTCTCTGTTTCTGATCGGATCATCTAATCCTTGGTATGGGGATTTCATCATTTATCTCCAAACCCAAAAATTTTGACCTAATACCTCTCGCTCTGAACAACGAAGTATTCGATACCAAGCCAAATATTATCTGATCGTCGGCGATACACTTTATCGTCGTTATGTCGATACCATTTTAAGGAGGTGCCTCACTCATGAGGAGGCCGAAAAAGTGTTAAATGATTGTCATGCTGGGGCTTGTGGTGGACACTTATCTGGATATGCTACCACGCAGAAGATACTCCACGCCGGTTACTTTTGGCCTACTATTTTTCGAGATTGCATCCTCGCAATCAGAAGTTGTCATGCATGCCATATTATTTATCGTAAAATCTGCAAACCGCCAGCGCCAATGCATCTTGTTGTCTATGCTAGATCATTTATGAAATGGGGTATTGACTTCATGACCTGTAACCCTCCTTCGTTCGGGGGGCATGGTTATATTATTGTCGCAGTCGACTATTTTACCAAATGGGTCAAAGTGATGCCTACATTTAATAACACAGGACAAACAACTGCATTGTTTTTCTTTAACCGCGTTATTGCATGGCTTGGGGTCCCACAGGCTATAGTTGCGAATCATGGGAAGAATTTTCGCAACCATATGATGTATGAATTGACTACCAAGTTAGGCTTGTCACATGATAATTCTACTCCTTATTATCCACAATCGAATGGACAAGTTAAGGCTATTAACAAAATTCTTAAACGAATGCTTCAACGAATGATAGGAGTCTGTAAAAGGAACTGGCACTTGATCCTGTACTCTGCCTTGTGGGCGTATCGAACCTCAGTGAGAAACGCAACCAAATTTACCCTTTTCAATTGGTGTATGGTCTGGAAGCTATCTTACTAATCCAATGTGAAATATCATCATTAAAACTCACGATAAACTTGTTACCTGACACCTCAGAAGAAGAGGCACGTCTCCTTAACCTCATCCATCTTGATGAAACGCGTCGTGTTGCCCAATTGGCCAACGAAGCGCATAAGAGACGTATAAAGGCGCAATACGAAAAAAATTTCCAGCCTCGCATCTACTCAGAGGGCGACTTGGTCCTTCTTTATGACCAAGACGCTGATGTAATAGGTACAGGGAAATTCAAGCCATTATGGCATGGCCCCTATATTGTCAAAAGAGTTCTTGCTAAGGGTGCCTACAAGTTAGTTGATTATGATGGGATTCCATTGGCGCAACCTAGAAATGGGTTGTATTTGAAACGTTACTATGCTTAATCATGAGCGTAGTAATTTTTTGTATTATATTATTTATATGTTGTTGATTTACATTCACTATCTTAATTTGTTTTTAGAGTTTTCTTGACATTAGTAATCCACTTTACATTTCATCGCAGATGTATAAATCTTTGGAACCATTTGTTGGATATGTTGATGGTGCTAGTCGTAGTACGCAGAATCTATCCTTTACAGTGTGGGCCATTTTCACTCCGAACGACGAGTTAGTGAGTTTTCAAGGGATTTGTATTGGTAGATCAATGAAAAATATCGCTAAGTATAGCACGTTGATCGAACTTCTCTCTGATGCCATTTCATTTTGCATTAACCGCATAATCAAAAGGTTAGACTCACAACTTGTGGTATTACAACTTACTAGTGTTTATACTGTTAGAAATCCAACACTTCTTAGATTGTTCCTAAGAGTTCGACTTTTGGAAAGACATTTTGATTTTGTTTAATATCAACACATTTCCATAAATTTGAACACTTTAACTGATTCATTAGCTAATCAAGTTTTAGACAGACATTTGCGACATAGGTAAAGAAAATATTCACAACGTTGAATAGGATTGCGCATTAAACATAGGAACATCTCTAAAAAACATATAGATAGATAGTTATAGGTTTTTACAAAAAAATTTGCCCAAGAAACATTGGTCATCTAACCTCAAAATGTATGCAAAATGTCACAAGTAAACTTGTGATGCTCATGGTAACATGCTATAGATCTAGCAATCCTACGAAGCAACCGCATCCAATGGTTAGGAACCCCAATTGTGTGTCGCTGCAGTCGCATGGGAAGATCTTTGATCTGGAAATCTAGAATCCCAAAGGTTAACCTCTCTATGTGTTGCTAAAGCTCGGCCAGAGTCTCAGCCATATCAAGGTCCTGAAGGACTGCTCTCCCGACGGCCCTCTCTGTTGGCGCATCTACTTCATGCTCTGGTTCCTCTACTGGTTGAACACGATCGATATCTGAATTACATCAAAAATTTAGTTTAGTCTTGGAAAGAAATCAAAACACAAAAAAATTGTATAAACCTTAGAAAAATAAAAAACCATGGTCAAATCATTCTTGCCTATTGCACCCCACTGCGCGCCTTCTGGTAATACTAGATATGGATCTCCTCGGAAGTCGACGCTTGCGTATGCGTACTCATCGATGGAAACAATTTGTCTTCAGAACCAGGTGAATAATAAAGTAGAGAACACAACGGTCGATTGGCCTGCATGCCGACCCATGATTTCTACCCATATCTGCATTCGAGGAGCTCTAGGACTAGATATATCCAATGTTACATGTTGTGGCTGCATCAGTGGAATCCGTTCCAAAGCGAAGGAGATAAGGATTGAACCATAACTGAAAATTTTATTCCTTCCTCCCTTTGATTTATTCAGTTGTTCCTTTATCTGAGATAGAACAACTTCAAACCAATTGAAGACTGTTGGCTCTAAGCACTCTAGCGCATACTGCTTATACGATATGTTCGCTACATGTAGTGTAACGGTGCCAACAAGTTTAGCGATCGTGAAAAGGATGGTTCTCAAAGGAAAATCCATGTCATCCCGGATGTTTATTTTTCCATATTTGCTAGGTTCTGCCCCTGGATAGCAATACTGTATAACATAATCCCTCATTGCCTCTCCTCCAACGGTAGACCCTGTGAGAAAATACACATCCTCAATTGTTATGGGTAACACTTGATTTTTTATGTGAAATTCCTCTATCGCCAGATCCCATGCTCGAACTAAGAACTCCAAGAGTTATATGTGTTGCCTCATTCCCAACAATTTGAAGTACTTAAGTTGTCCATAATCTCTTAAGGCGCTTACAGTACCCGGATCATTCAAGGCAATCATATCTTTTTCTTCATGTTCTCTTTCCCTCCATGTAATCGTCATTATAATCCAATGGAAACTTGAAATATAACCATAAGATCCATTAGATACCATTCACTGCAAAAACTAGGAAAATTTTGAGCACATCATGAAAACCAAAAACTTGAACCGCGCCCAATGCACTCCCTGGGTTGAGATAGTGCATTGCATATGCAGGTACCCTTTACTATACCTTCTATGCAACGCAGGTTTCGATATTTAGGGGTGTGTTGCCCTCAATTTGGGCAGAATTTACCCTAGGGGCCTTAAAACCATAAAACTTTGCAAGGAATGGAAATGAAATGAATACTAAAGGGAAGAGGAGGTTCATGCTACTAACCTGGATCAAATGATGACGAAATCCGTCCACAGAAATGACCGCAATCAACGACTGAAGTTCTGGGGCGAAATTAGGTTCAGAGCTCCAAAATGAAAATGGTAACTATGGAATGGTAAAAATGAATAGTGAAACTACTTTATATAGTCATTGAATTGTTTGCAAGTTAAATTTATTGCTATGACTATAGTTTTATTATGTTTTTATCATGAAACAAGTATTTTTAATCCATTTGATGTTGTTCCGAATAGGAAATACAATTGATCAACATATTAGTCGTGCTGATTTATTCAAAGAATGACTTGACCACAAAGCATACTTTTTCTCCTTATTTTTCGAGCTTTGTTAAAAATGAAAAAGGATTTGAAGCACACTTTTATCTCTTTTTCAAGCTTCGATAACAGCGAAAAAGGAACCATTGGAGTCTTCTTTCAGCTCTTTTCAAACTCCGATAATGTGAAAATATTGTCGAGCACTTGTCTTTTCGAGCTCGTTAAAGTAAATGAATTGATATCTACTCAGTATAATTTTAACCCTTTTCCGGACTAAGATAGATTATTTATGAAAAAGGAATACCTCGGATCTGAGAGACAAATTTACTAAAAATTAATTTTGGAGTTCTCTTTTGTACTCTTTTTCAGACTCTCTAAATATGAAAAAGGACTGGGCTATCACTGTCGTTAAGCTTGTTAAAACATAAAATAGTGACGGGCTTGTCAATCATGGCAAGAATTGAGTTTCATTAATCGCTAGACTCGTTAAATTATTAAACAACGATAGTTTATTTGCCCAAAGGGTTGAATTATAGAACAAGCAAATGTTATCCTCCTAAAGCTTGTTAAAAAATAAAGAGGTATTGGTCGACAAATGATGAGGAAAATTTGGGAAAAGTAAGCGAAGTTTCTTTTTGGTAGCAAGTCGCTCTTGAACATGACACCTCTTTCACTCCATGTCCGTGACTGTTTGGATTGGGTAATCATCTTGACAATTCATTCACACCTATGGTTCATCATACCTTCACTTCAGTTTTGGGTCAATGATGCGAACTCATCATAGTGTCGCCGATATGTTCAAGAGAAGTCATCCAGTGATTAAAAACTCATCCTTCTACAATACTCGTAAACCTTCATTTTCATGACCGTCATCCCTAAAAAATTGCTATATCAAGTCATACCATTGTCTTCGAAATCAGTAACTCTAGTTTTGAAATAAGGTGACTTCCTGTCGACGACAAATCAATATCTAGGAAGTTCACTTAGAAACATCAGATTCTAGTACCATGAGGCTTGTTACAACATCGACAAGATCCTCGCTTTCGGACCTTTGACCGAAATATTTTGTTTGGCGTTCGACATCAAATCATCTATTCACGCCTTACGAAATGTACTGCAGTACCTTGAGAGCCACTGACATTAATGGTGGTTCTCTCGCGTTTGTTAACAACTCACATCATTGGCTGATAATCAAATGATGTATTTCCATGTTTGACTACAAATCATATGTTCGCATGGCTAGACTTGTACCCAAATGATCGAGTGAACGAGATAAGAAGACCTCGGATCTAGTTTCAGCCATCTAGGTTGCGATTTTAGGATTTTTGTACACATCATCTGTACGGTGACCTTACATACAGATTTTCAACCAAACATGGGCCTATATCTGTAGGCATGTCTGCATCTGGGCAACATTCCAATGTAGATGACTTTCTGAATTATGTACATGTTATTAGATTGTTTATGTGCTGAATATGGGAATGCCTACCCTCAACAATTATGATCAAAAGAGGATATATCATGATGTAATGTATTGTAATATTGATGCAGGTGACCACTCCGCTTCGTTTCCAGGCTCATCACAGTGTAAAGCATCTCAATCAAATGTTCTTATTATTTGGATCTCATGCTTTAGGGGGAAATTGTTATAGGTCAATTTGGGCACCATTCCCAATGACCTGGTTAACTGGGCATCATCTCCAGGACCAATGATCAAGGGTCTATCATTCCCTATCATTTCAGTTGCTACATACCCTAAGACAAGAAACAAGACAAATCAAGCAAGACTTTCATCAAGCAAAGGTTTCCATGGTTTGAAGCTTATTATATAGCATATGAGAGCTCACCAACGCAGGATCTAAGGGGCATAAGTGCATTGCATATGCAGGTAGCGCCATGCAAGGCTGATCTGCAAAGCACTTCCCAACATTCACAGGTGCATTGGTCACATTGGGAGCGAAATTCTCATTGTTCCGGAATCTCTACTTGGTCAATGCCTTCTAGAAGAGTTCACATGTGTCAAGCTTCAGATCCAAGTGTCTATTTGACATCTACATGAATGGAAACATGTATTGCCTATTTTTGGAAAGTTATTGATTGTAAAACAACCTACACTTCATCTATAAATTGAGCACATATCTAAGTGCTTGAGGAGGAAGAATTTGAGTAGAGAAATACTGGAGAAATTTCAATTGAGAGCTAGATTTGTGAAGTTTCTACTGGAGAGATTTATACTGTGATGAGGCTTGGGAACGTTGCTGGAAGGTCACTTCAAATCAGTCACTAGGTTGTAACCTCTCCTTCTATCATCAATAAAGACTACTGCTTATTTTTCCCTATATGCATCTGTATTGACTTTGATTTTTCATAATGCAAGAGCTTGGTTGATGTATATGGTTTATGCTTTACTGATTTAGCTAACTAGCTTGAATAGATATCTATATTATTGCATCTTCTGCCGTTTCAGTGTTCTTTCTTGCAGGAAGCATTCAGCCCACAAACCGCTTGAATTTGAAGCTACAGTGGAAGCAATAGAAGGAACCATTTGGAAGCGACTGAACAAGTAAGCCTCCAATCCTCTCTGGTTATCTGTTCTAAGTTAGGAGAAATAGTCTTATAGTATTTCATCTGTTGTTCTAGACTAGCACCTGTCTAGGGAAGCGTGATTTATCCGTAATTCACAATTCTGGCCCAACGCTCTCGATTCTCGATTCCCTGTTAGCCGGAGGGTGGAAATGGTTTTCTCTAGAATCCCTTGATGGCTGGGGTGGAGGATTGTCCCTTGGATTCCTAAAAGGAGGATTTCTTAATTACTTCCTTGCAATGGTTTTTTTATGGTGGGTTATGGAATCCCTAAGATGGGTGGAACCACGATGTTGTATTTTTAATGGTGGATACTTGTATCTAGGGATTCCCTAGGTTATGTTGGTTGTTGAACAACTAGAGGGTGGAGGCAATAGGCCTCTAGAATATCTGTGCAATTATTGTTTTCTTAATATTTGGTGGGTGGAGGTGGGAGAACCTATAGAATCCTTGTTTCAACTAGCAGTTGGAGTTTAATCCCTTGAGAAAAAACCACTTTAGTCTTTGGAATCTGGCTCAGGAGTGACAACTGCAAGTCAGGATTGGTTGCATCTTGTCTATGGTTGGGTGGAGAAATGTTGTCCCAAACACAGTTTCCCAATCTCAATTCAAGATAATTATCATCTTATGTAACATTTGCCTGAAAATTATGTTATACTATTAAGTTAATTTGCATTGTTTTCATGAAAGGTGCATGGTTCTCTTATGATAAAAGAATAAGGTTATGATAACTCTCATTGAAGAATATGGATAAATTATTCCTTGTGTCAATGGATGCATTAACATTATTTATGCAGGGAAAGGAGATATGCATATATACACACATATATATTTGTGTTGTATGCATAGAATGTTCACAACTATGCAATTGATGTGAATAAACACTGAGGAAAGGTATACCAACTTGTGATGATCTGATTAAGTATTGAACGTAACTGTTGATTTGAACAATAATGAATCAAATTCAGAAAGGGCATATACATGGAAACTTGTGTCAACTTTCCAACATTAGTAAACTCAACAACATGATTGGTAATACAAGGTGTATAAACCCCACTGAAATGAATGTAAAAGTGTATGGATTTTTCATACCAATGGTTATATGCAAGAAGGAGAATAAATATAAATAATAGAAACGGTTAATCCAAGGAAAAATTTCGATGTCTATTTAGTTGTTGAGCAATCAAGTTGTATATATACATAAACTGCAATAGTAAGTGAGCTGCATTATAAAATCTCACAATGATTATGCTGGAACTAAACATGTTTTGCATTGTGTTCAAGATTAGAACACTAAGGATGGTGTTCCTCAAAGAGATAGGGGTTTCTGATAGCCCCTTTGGGAGAATTCCCCTCTAACAAAGAACTGAAAATATTTCATGTATTTTGATTTTAAATTAAAAAGGGTTTAGTCAAAGGGACACAAATTCTAGAGCTGAGGGTGGTTACTTGCTTGGGATATTTCAAGGTTTCCTTATAGTATGAAATCTGAACTATTTTATGACATCCATTGAACGATGGTTGGTGTGCCTTAAATGGACTAGGTTTCTGAATTAATTAAGAAAAAGAAGAAGGATGATGAGCTAGTCTTGCCTTCGAAAAATTCACAAGGTAGAAAGGATGAAAAATTGAACAAGGATGGGATGTGTGGGAAACTGGGACATTGGAAGTCAACCTGGGAGGAAAAATAGATGCAAAGGGGACCGGGGAAAGCAAGGTAAGTGCATTCGAACAATATGGGTACGTGGGAGACATAGGAGAATATTTTTTCATGGCATTTGGTGCCTGGGAAAATTTTATGTATAGCCTATGAATTAACAAGTGAGGGGGGTCTCTGTGATTTTTCCGTGAACCAAAAAAAGAGAATCACTGAGAGGTCAACAATGGAGAGAGAATCCTGAATTCTCACAAGAAAGGAGAAAAAATCATGATATCAGTATGCAGTTGGGAAGGAGCTACGTAGAAATTACTCTCTTGTGAGGAACAATGGCTTCTCGATTCCCTGTTAGCCAAAGGGAGGAGATGGTTTTCTCTGGAATCCCTTGATGGTTGAGGTAGGATAGTCCCTTGGATTCCTGAAGGGATGATTTCTGAAGGACTTCTTGATGTGGTTGTTTTATGGTGGGTTATGGAATCCCCAAGATGGGTGGAACCATTGTGTTGTAGTTTGAAGGGTGGAGATCTGTATCTTTGGATTCCCTAGGTTATACTAGTTGTTGAAAAACTATATGGTGGAGACAACAGGTCTTTGGACTCCTTGTGCAATTGTTGGTTTCTTAATAGTTGGTGGGTGGAGGTGGGAGAACGTCTAGAATCCCTGTTTCAATTAGCAATTGGAGTTTAATCCCTTGAGAAAAAACCACCCCTGTCTGTGGAATCTAGCTCGGGGGTGAAAAATGCAAGTGAGGATTGGATACAAATTGTCTATGTTTGGGTAGTGAATTTTTGTCGCAGACACGCTTTCCCAATATCACTTCAAGATAAGTATCACCTTATATAACATTTCCCTGAAATTTATGTTATATTATTAAGTTAATTTTGCATTGTTTGCATGAAAGGTGCATGGTTCTCCTACGATAAAAGAATGAAGTTATAACTCTCATTATAGAATATAGATAAATGGTTCCTCGTGTCAATGGTTTTGTACTAAAATTATTTATGCAGGGAAAGGAAATATGCATATAATATATACACAATTGGCATTAAAATATTTTACATAACATGTACATGGAGACATTTTATGATGCAAATTAAAATGGTTTTTTATTATTAACATATTTTTAAGTATATGTCAATATTAATTGGTATTAAAATATTTTATCAATAACCAAATTATAAGATTTAAACATCTTATTTTCACCTTTTTTTACTTCTAGTTACTTTACAACATATTCATTTTTCTTTTATTATAGCCAACATTATTTTTCTATTTAGAACATAATTTTTAACTTTTATTTTTATTTTTATTTTAAAGGGGAACGAATGGACGAACAAACTTACACATCCCCTCATACCAGGTTGTAGAATGAGCCAGTTGGCTCAATGAGCCTCAATAGGAAACAAATAGACAATTGTTTTGTCCTCCAAAGGATTCCCATTGGAAGTCATACCAAGGAATCCCAGTAAACATGAAATGGGAACTTTGGACAAAATGAAGCTTGGGATCTAATGGAGTTATCGGCTAGAAGGAAACACATTGGCATTAAATGGGTGTTTAAGAAGAAGATGAATAAAAAAGGCAAAGTAGACAAATACAAAGCTTAGTTAGTAGCTAAAGGTTATTCCCAAGTGCAAAGAATTGATTTTTGTGATATTTTTTCTCCTGTTGCGAGCATAGATCCATCTTCAGTACAGATCTAACATGAGCCTAGAGGGATCAAATTTCTTCGCAAGAAAACTTCTTTAGAGTGTAAAATACAATGTGTTATTTTTCATTGTTTAAATTGTATTTTTGAATTCTAAATAGCGTATATATAAGACCAAATAAATGTTTCTTAATTTTTTCATGATATATAATACATAACATTTGCATGGAGACATTTTATGACCCAAATTAATATGGTTTCTTATTATTGACATATTTTTAGTATATGCCAATATTAATTGGTATTAAAATATTTTATCAATAGCCAAATTATAAGATTTAAACATCTTACTTTCACATTTTTTTATTTCTAATTACTTTAAAACATACAGAATTTTTTTTATTATAGGCAACATTAATTTTATATTTAGAACATAATTTTTAACTTTTATTTTTATTTTAAAGGGGAACAAATGGACATGCAAACTTACACATCCCCTCATATTGGGTTGTAGAATGAGTCTCTCGGCTCAATGGGCCTCAATAAGAAACAAACAGAAAATTGTTTTGTCCTCCAAAAGATTCCCATTGGAAGGCATGCCAAGGAATTTGAGTAAACATGAAATGACAACTTTGGACAAAATGAGGCTTGGGATCTAGTGAAGTTATTTGCTAGAAGGAAACCCATTGGCATCAAATGGGTGTTTAAGAAGAATATGAATTTAAAATGAAAAGTAGAGAAATGCTAAGCTAAGTTAGTAGCTAAAGGTTATTCCGAAGTGCAAAGAATTGATTTTGGTGATATTTTTTCTATAGATTCATCTTAAGTACAAATCTAACATGAGCCTAGAGGGATCAAATTTCTTTACAGACAAAATTCGTTAGAGTCTAAAATATGATGTGTTATTTTTCATTGTTTAAATTGTATTTTTGAATGCTAAATATAGTATATATAGGACCAAATAAATGTTTCTTAATTTTTTCATGATATATAATATATATAAACAATTGACATTAAAATATTTTACATAACATGTAGATGGAGACATTTTATGACACAAATTAAAACATTTTTTTATTATTAACATATTTTTAAGTATATGTAAATATTAATTGGTATTAAAATATTTTATCAATAACCAAATTATAATATTTAAACATCTTACTTTCACCTTTTTTTACTTTTAATTACTTTACAACATATTCATTTTTTTTTAATAATAGCCAACATTGTTTTTCTATTTAGAACCTAATTTTTAACTTTTATTTTATTTTAAAGGGTAACGGACAGACGGACAAACTTACCCATCCACTCATATTAGGTTGTAGAATGAGCCTTAATAGGAAACAAATAGACAATTGTTTTTTCCTCAAAAGGATTCCCATTGGAAGTCGTGCCAATGAATCCGAGTAAACATGAAATGAAAACTTTGGAAAAAATGAGGCTAGAAGGAAACCCATTGGCATCAAATGGGTGTTTAAGAAGAACATGAATGCAAAAGGAAAATTAGAGAAATACAAAGTACAATTAGTAGCTAAAGGTTATTCCCAAGTGCAAATGATTGATTTTGGTGATATTTTCACTCTTGTTGCCAAGTTAGGTTCTATTATATTACTTTGATTTGTTGTTGTTGCTTTTGATTTTGAGGTAGAACAGATGGATGTGAAGTCAACATTGCCACATGGGGATCTGGAAGAAGCTATCTGCATGAAGTAGGAAGAAGGCTTTGCATTGAAAGGTAACAAAGAACCGGTATGCGGATTAAAGAAGTCTCTGTATGGGTTAAAGTAATCACCAAGGACGTGTTATCAAAATTTTGATACATATATGCAGGGACTTGGATTCACAAGGAGAAAAGAGGTTCATTGTGTGTATTATAAATTACTTGGTGATCGTGTTATTTATTTGGTCTTGTATGTGGACAATGTGCTGCTAATAAAAAATGACAGAGAAATTATATAGGATGTGAAGACTCAATTTCCCTTTGAATTCAACATGAAGGATCTTGGTGTTGCAAAATTCATTTTGGGCATAGAAATTAAACGAGATGAGGCAAAGAGGAAGCTCTGGTCAAACCAGAGGAAGTATGTCGAGAAAATATTGCAGAAGTTTAATATGCAGGAGAGGAAACTGGTGAAGGTTCTTATTCCTGTAGGTGTAAATTTATCTGTATAACAATGTCCCAAGCCACAGGAATATGAAGAGGGCATGTCCTATGTTACATATGCGAGTGCAGTTAGTAGTTTGATGTGTGCAATGGTCTGCACTAGACCAAATATTTCACATGTAGTGGGAGTATTGAGTAGGTTCATGTAAAAACTAGGTAGGGAGCATTGGAAAATAGTAGAGTGGGTTTTCAAGTATCTGCATGGCACTAGTGATTATGGTTTGTGCTACCAAGGAAGAACAAGATTGGAAATTTTTTTAGACATACATGGATTTTTTGATGTAGATTAGGCTAGAGATATGGAATAACGAAGATATACAAGTAGGTATGTGTTTAACCTATTTTGAGGAGCAATCAGTTGGATGAGCAAGAGACAATTTGTAGTGGCACTTTCAACTACATAGGTTGAATATATGGCGTCTTCTCATGCGAGAAATGAAGTAATTTGGTTGCAAAGATTTTGTTCAGCTATGGGGTTGGTAAAATGAACTATAAGGATATATTGTGCCAACCAAAGTGCAATTTTCTTTGAAAAGAATCATTCTTATCATTCCAGGACAAAGCATATTGATGTTCAGTATCACTTTGTGAGGGATATGGTTGAAGATAAAAATATGTTTCTGGTAAATGCAGACACTTTGAAGAATGTTGTTTATGCATTGACAAAGTTTGTGAGCATTGAAAAGTATTATTGGTGTAGAGAAAAAATGGATGTTGTGACCGTGGACTAATGACTTGTGCACCCCTGTGGCCCACTCTATTCAAAGAAAATAACAAGTGGGAGAATGTTGGGTATGTGTTATATTCTTTGCACGACTAGCTTGAGGTGATGTTATGTTGTTTTAGGTGCACGAGGGAGATAGCCCCCTTGCCAAGGGGTTTTGTAACAACCCCTTTGGGAAAATTCCCCTTTAACAAAGAGTTGTAAATATTTAATGTATTTTAATTATAAATAAAAAATGGTTGAGTCAAAGGGACATGGATTCTGGAGCTGGGGGGTTACTTGCTTGGGATATTTCAAGGTTTCAATATAGTAGGAAATCTGAACTATTTTATGACAACCATTGAAGGCTGGTTGGTGTACCTTAAATGGACTGGGTTTTTGAATTAGTTGAGATAAAGAAGAAGGAGGAGGAGTCATGCTTTTCTTGGACAAATTTACAAGGTAAAAAGGACAAAAAAACGTACAGATATTTTTGTTTGATACTTTAATGGATTGCTTGTACATTAGGCTACCTATCACATGTCAGAAATGGAGGTGACTTACACTGACTTGATCTATCAATCAAGCATGGAGGTGATATTTTATATTTTATGTGCTTCATTCTCAAAAGTCATGTTATTCTACATGTTATTCTCAAAAGTCAAGCAGACAAATATGTCATAGTTTCAGCTTCAAACTAAAGTGGGAAAGAAAACAACAAGACATATTCTCCCTCCACAGGAATAGAGATGAGTTACATTAATGGTCTTTTTTATTTTGAAATCAAGGTGAATTACAATGGTTTTTAATTTGTAATGGGGTTGATTTATAGTGACTTAGGGTTTCTTTCATTCTTATTTTTAAAAGTAGTAAGATTTTATTGTCAAATCTATAGTGAAACTAGTATCATTGACTATTATTTGATCAGGTAAAAGTGATCTTCAAAAACCACCTATTTGATTTTTTATTTTTTATTTTTTTAACATGGTGGGATGTTACGTACATCCCACCGTGTTAAAAAAGTCATGTTATTCTCAAAATTAAAGTAGACAAATATGTCATAAACTAAAGTGGGAAAGAAAACAACAAGACATATTCTCCCTCCACAAGAATGGAGGTGACTTACACTGACTGGATCTATCAGTCAAGCATGGAGGTGATAGTTTATATTTTATGTGCTTCATTGTATTAGATATTGTACAAACAACATCTACATGTTATTCTCAAAAGTCAAGCTGACAAATATGTCATAGTTTAAGCTTCATACTAAAGTGGGAAAGAAAACAACAAGACATATTCTCCCTCCACATGAATAGAGGTGAGTTACATTAATGGTCATTTTTATTTTGAAATCAAGGTGAATTACAATGGTTTTTAATTTGTAATGGGGTTGAGTTATAGTGACTTAGGGTTTCTTTCATTCTTATTTTTAAAAGTAGTAAGATTTTATTGTCAAATCTATAGTGTAACTAGTATCATTGACTAGTATTTGATCAGATAAAAGTGATCTTCGAAAACTACCTATTTGATGTTTTTTTTTTTTTATAACACGGTGGGATGTTACGTAAAGATTAGAGTATTCCTATATTTTGTAAAAGAAATTCACAATATTTTGATTTTTTTTTCATAAATTAAAAAAAAAAAAAAAAATCATATATTATTCAATAAATTCTTTATATATATATATTTCATGAGAAATATTTGTATAATATAATAAATATTCAATTATATTATAATGACGTTTATTATATTATTGGTAAAAATTGAAATTAGGTGGAGAAAATAATCACCATTCTTTTTTTAACATGTAAATTTTTATGGTTGTATTTGTATGTGTAGGAATGGAAACGTGTCAACTTTCTCTACCCATCTGTATGGACAAAAGAAGCAAATGAAAATCTTTTTGTTTTCTCCTCCTTACCTTGATTCCTTTTGCCTTTATATCTTTATTTTATTCTTCTCTCTTTAGTTTTATTCCTGTCCCTTTCGTTTTTTAAAATTTTCCTCTCTTTCTTTTTACTTTAATTCTCTTTTTCTTTGGTTATTGTTTTTATTTAATTATCCATTAAATTATATTCTTAACTTATATATATATATATATATACCCTTTCTCCGCTTATTATATTAATTGATTTTTAAAAAAATATTCTAGATTTTTTTAGCTTTTTGTTAATATTTCTTAAAATAGCAAAACAATTTAGGATTATGCCCTCTATTATTATTTACCCCTCTTTCTTATTATATTAACTATAATTCAATCATTTTTATTAAATTAAAAAATAAAATTATTCTTTAATAATATTTCTTAAAAACTTAAAAACTTTTAATATTATAACTTACTAACTAACCAAGTCAAATAATGGCTAGATTTTAACAGCTAGTTTTATCAACTATCATTGGGTAATGACGCATCCTTACTATTTATTTAATGAGATCGGTTCCCTTCTTCACCTTATCGTGAGGATTAACCAAAACCACATTAGATGATTCGAAAGGTCGACCAAATCCTAATAATGTGATTAATCTGAAAGACATTTATGTACATTATGGATCGCAAAAGTCTTAAATCTAACAAAAAATAATCATATTTTCAATCACTCAAAATAAAATAAATCTAATTGACAATTTTAATACATTTTAATATTAAAAAAAAAATTAATATTTTTAAATTATTTAAAAAAATAATTGTTATTTAGAAAGTTAAAATGATTAAAAAATATATATCATTTAAAATCACCTAACACTATATATAAATAATAAATTTACACTTTTATCAAATATATTATTTAAAGGTATTTAAAGGTTGGCTCCAACGCTTATGACTATGATGAATGAAAATGTGTTTTTGGTGTTTTTGCTCATTTTGTTAGTTGAATGTTTACTTTGAATATAAATAGAGGGTGAAATGTTTATTATGCATTTAAAAATAAATGCAAACTAATAGACTTTTGGTTGTGGAATGAGAAAAAAAAATTATTAAGATTTTTTTACTCTTATTATCTTATTTAGAGATGTAGTATCTCTCAATAATCTTAGAGAAAGATAAAGTAGATCCAAACTAAAGGCTTATATCATATCCTCAAGCATTTCCCCACATCAGGAACATGACTAAAATTATGTACCTAATGTACAAGAAAAATATAAACATTGTAGAAAACAAGAGCTTTCTAAAATTGCTTAAAATTCTAAGCAAAACTCCCTATCCATCAAATGAGGATGGCATAAAGACGTCAAGGCTTAGCTAAATCATGGGGAATAAAGGAATAAGTCATTTTAAATAATACTAAACCAAAATATGCACATAGGCATGAAGACACTTACATCATGGTACATGTCACATTGTCAAGATTTAAAAATAAAAATAAAAATAACTATAACTTTATTGTAAATAATAAAAATTGTTAATTTTTTTTTATTAATTATAAAAATTATTAATAAGATTTATTATTATTATTATTAATTGTTTATTTATTTAAGAAAAAAAATTGGTAACCTTTATTTATGAGAAATAAATAAAGGTTACATTTTGTATATGTTGAAAGCATTCTTATAGTCCAAAGCCTCTCAATAAGCATCGTGACAATAGTAAAAGAAAAAAAATGTCTCTATATACCTTATGATATTCTATCATTCCCAAAATAATTTGTTATGAGGTTTTCTATCTATATGCCCCAACAAAAATGCCGACAACCAAAACTTGCTTTGTTTGCTATCATACAAAAAAATATAGTCAGATAAAGTATCTTGTAGGTAAAAAAAGATGAAAAAGTAAACATGATACAAAATTTGTGTAGTATGTAAAACAATTTGACGATCGGTCAGACCCATGAGTCAAAAATATGTTATTGTCATTGGCCTTCCTTATCTTCAAGGAACTTACAAGAGCCTTGGTCCATATCCAATACAATTTTTTATAGTCTATCTACTTTCTCATTCACATCCCTATAAATATGATCGAAGGAAATATGAGTGAAGAAAGATAATTTTTGAGTTTTTTTTTAAGAAGAGGAATAAAAGAGTAATTCCTGATAATTGTTGTTCCTGTCAACCAATTTATGATATTAAGATAGTTTTCATACGCGTGAAGAAAATGAACATTAAATTTTTGAGCATTAAGAAGAATGATATATAATGCAAATGGTTTTGATACTTGTTAGAAGCCTATCCAATGTTTGCTGAGAAAGAGAGATTGTGAGAAGTTGATATATATATGATCCCCCCACCCCTCCCAAAGAAGGGCTACCTTGAGCGACCTTTTCAAAGAAAGCCCATGATGATTCAATAAGGATTTCGATTATAGGAGGAGTAATTGGGGGTCCATTAGAGGAGACTTGTACAAAGAAAGATGCAATTGCCAAACAGGTTGTGGGAACTTTTGTAGAGTTTGGAGGTTAATTTTTCGAAAATGGGTGCATTTCTTTCTAACTAAATACCCCATCATATGCATAGTTGGAGTACCTTGAGGTGGTTTAGGAGGAGCTATGAGGCCCATGATTGTAAATAATGGTTTATATACTATGCTTCCCATAAGATGGATATGTTTTCCAACTTCCTCATGTTATCCCATACTATATGAGTCTCAGTGAATGGGCAGGAAATAAAGAGATGGGAGATTAATTATGAGTGCTTCTAACATAGGCGACATATGCTAGGTCCCTGAAATTAGCTTTTTTGGAGATTATCTCAAGTGAGCACTTTGTTCCACAATATAAGCCACGTGAAAGAGGGAAGCTAAGTTTCAAAAGTTTTCTCCCCACCATGCGGGGTCACCTATAGCCTGTACTTATGATAGGTATCCATATTTGAGAGCATACAAGCTATGCAGACTGAGGGTCCAAGTGAGTTGACCATTCAAATTCGACAAAGATACATTTGAGAATTTAAAGCTCTAATGTAGTGATCCCAAACTTTTGTTGATTCTTTCTCCAAGAGGAGGTCTATAGAGGACATATAGGACTGGTTTTCATTTGGAATATGATTTAGGGAGACTTGGTTTGGAGTTGTGAAACATGTTTCAAATAAATGTTGGATAAGTGGATATAGTAGAAAAATCCAATGTTGACTACCAACTGAGGGGTTTTCCCCTAAAAGGATGTTTTAACTTTCTAATTTTCCAACATAGATGATTGAAAATTATTTAGATATCACTTATGACCCCATTTCCATATGATGGAACCATTTTTGTGATATTTCTAAGGAGATATTATCCACTCAAGTGTTGTTAAGGGCTAATGTAATTTTATTGCATCACATGAGAACATAAATGTTCTCCTTGAATGATTTTCCATGCACATTTTGCTACAAGGGAGTTTACAAACCTAGGTAATCATTTTATTCCCCAACCACCTTGATATATGGGGAGTGCAATTGATTTCTATGTAGTTTGGGGAAAAGTTGTTTTTTATTCTTTCTTATAAAATAGGAAATAGATAGACAATTGTTTTGTCCTCCAAAGGATTCCCATGGGAATTCATGCTAAGGAAGCCCAGTAAACATGAATTGAAATATTTGGACAAAATGGGGCTTGGGATCTAGTGGAGATGATGACTAGAAGGAAACCCATTGGAAACAAATGTATGTTTAAGAAGAATATGAATGCAAAAGGAAAAGTAGAGAAATACAAAGCTCAATTAGTAGCTAAAGGTTATTCTCAGTTGCCAAGAATTGATTTTGGTGATGTTTTTTCTCCTGTTGCCAAGTTAGCTTCTGTTATATTAATTTTATCTATTGTTTTTGCAGTAGAACATGTGGATGTGAAGACAAAATTCCTACATGGGGATCTAGAAGAAGAGATCTACAATAAGGCTTTGCACAAAAGGGTAACAAAGAACTGGTGTGCAGGTTAAAGAATTATTTGTATGCGTTAAAGCAATCACAAAGGACGTGGTATAAAAAATTCGATACATATATTCAAGGACTTGGCTTCACGAGGACAAAAGTGGTTCATTGTGTGTATTATAAATTACTTGGTGATCGTGTTATTTATTTGGTCTTGTATGTGTATGTTGTGTTGTTTTTGGAAAATGACACAGAAATTATACAGGATGTGAAGCCCCAATTGTCCTTTTAATTTAACATGAAGGATCTTGGTGCTGCAAAATTCATTTTGGGCATGGAAATTAAACAAGATTGGAAAAAGAGAAATCTTTGGTCAAACTAGAGGAATTATGTTGAGACAATATTGCAGAGGTTTAATATGCAAGATAGTAAACTGGTGAAGGTTCTTATTCATGTAGGTGTAAATTTATCTGTAGAACAATGTCCCAAAGAACAGGATGAGGAAGAGGACATGTCTCACGTTCCATATGTGAGTGAAATTGGTATTTTGATGTATGCAATGGTTTGTACCAGACAAAATATTTCACATGAAGTGGGAGTATTGAGTAGGTTTATCTCAAAAATAGGGAGGTAGCATTAGACATTAGTAAAG
Organism: Pinus albicaulis; assembly: GCA_034641835.2. Lineage (NCBI taxonomy): Eukaryota > Viridiplantae > Streptophyta > Pinopsida > Pinales > Pinaceae > Pinus > Pinus albicaulis. Next base: position 1,927,491,539 of record CM076575.1, read on the forward strand.
TGGGGTTTCAGGTATCTGCATGGCACTAGTGATTATGATTTGTGCTACCGAGGAAGACAAAGATTGGAAATAGTGTTGGACATACATGGACCGATGACACCATGCATGTGATGAGAGTGAAATCCAACTTGACCTATGAAGCAATTTCTTCACCTACTTCTCCTCCTGAGGCCTTCTTGTTGGTCTTATTTTGTGGACAATATGTAGCATAGTGTCCAAGATCATGACATTGAAAACATTTTACCTTTGGCAAGTCTCACTTCTTTCCTTCCTTGTTGGACTCCAATTTGGAATGGGATGTCTTCCCTTTGCCTTTCTTCCCCTTTATAGCGAAGGCACAGTTCTCCTCATCATTAGTATTTGATGAGGATCCATTTCTGGTGCTCCGTCGAATCCCTTATTGTACCAAGTCAAACCACAATCGCTCCCACTTTGGTAGCTTCTCCCTCCCATTCACAGAGTCCTAGCGGTTATGTCAGCTCTTGGGAAGGCCTAGAAGTGCTAGGATCACCAAATCATCCTGATAAAATGTTACCCCAACACTTCCAAGCTCATCTCGACATTGAGTGAACTTCGTCAAGTATTTTTGGATCATGTCTCGCTTCTCCTTCCTGATCTTTCTAAACTTATCTTTCAGCGCCAGCTTCCTGTTGTCATTTCTATTATGAAACAGATTTTTCAAGGCCTTCAAAATAGCATATGGAGTTTCCTTTCCATGGAGATTCGAGACAATATGATCTCAAAATCGTTCTAATAAGATCCTTCTCGCCTTTTCTACATTTTGATTCCATGCATCCAGAAGTTGAGCATATTTTGTTGTGGGCTGGGGAATATCATTGTCTATGAATGCCTTCAGTCTGTTGTCCTCTAGCACTACCTCCATCATGTCCTCTCATGCTATGTAATGTGGAATTTCCCTCAAGGGCATATTCAAGTCTCAAGCCATTAAAATACATCTTGATCTGCTACTGGTCCTGAAGAATAAATCTGCAAATTCGTTGTACTTGTTCAAAACAAACTCTGGTTCTTCTCTTCTATTGTGATTTCTGCTCTAATACCATGTAGAAATTATCCAAAGGAATTCAACTGGTCTTGTAATGTACTAAAACAAAATATTGAATCCTTCTACAAATTTGTGGAAACCAAATTCGATCGCATAATCACATAACAAGTAAGAGCAAAAATTGTCAATCACACAACACAAAATGTATCTAGGGAAAGAAACTGGTCAAAACCTTTCTATCTGTATATTGCATAAATTCAATACCATGAAACAATACAATGTTATTTCCCTCACTAAGAAACCTCTGCACTTTTTTTACTGTCTCACTCTGATCTAGGGAAAATCGATCCAATATTTAACCAATTCTCAGCCTTTGTTTGACCAGCCTTGCTTACGCATTTATGGAGAAATTGTGTCCCTATTAATAAGGAAATTCCCAAGAATTGATTGTGCAATTCCTTCAAGGAAACTTGATGACCTCATGCATGACTTGTACAAATTTCTAATTATACAACTGATAGTTATCTTCCCTTTAACCTCAATCTCAACTGGGCCTTCCTAAGAACTTCCATGCAACATATATTTGTAGTGAATTATCAGTTAACTGATTGACCACTACTTGTGAATTAAATCATATCTAATTCATTACACCTATCACTAGTTCGTCTCTCAATTAGAACTAGTCAAATTGATTTTAACTCAATTAATTGAGTTAATTAATTATAAGTCACAAATAACTACAATTGGACCCCCTAAAACTTAGGAAGAACTCTACATGCCTCCAGTTTGACCTCCAACTTGAATTATTTGAGTTAACTAAGTCTTCCTGACTCAGTTGACACTTACAAGTATTTATGAGATGAAATTACAATTTCTCTTCCAATTTAATTAAAAGAAAATTAAATCATAATCCCCCTTAGGGTGCCATTTCAACATATTGTTCCATGAAGATTCTCCACACGCTTTATAGGCTACACTCCATGTTGTAAGACAATGGTTTATTATGGGAGACCATACCATTTTTCTAGACTTGTGGTTCAACACAAATCTTCAAACTCAAACTTACAATGCTACACACTTACAATTCTTATCGCGACTATCCATTTTGTTGCACAGGTTATGTAGGCCTTTCTCACTCTGCCACGCACAATAGTCCTCTCACACAGTTTTTCACACAACCTCATACTTCCACACACCTTCACTCAACCATTCACTTACATCACAACCATGTTGTGATACCACTTGATGACAATCAAAGTGTGAGAACAACTAAAAAAACACCTATCAAAGTATTTATACACTAATTTAAACTCAAGCAAAACAAGGCACACTAAATACATTTCACACAATTCTCCCCAAGGGGAAAATTCTATCAATGCATCAATCTTTGAGTGATACAATAAATATACAAATGGCCCCTTATATAACTCTCGTTGTTCATAACAATATCCTTAACTATCTCCACAATATCTTCATAACTATTTCCTATGATCTCTCTATAATATCTTCATCTCTATTTTCACTCATTCCTCCTCATATCCCGTAGAATTCTAGAGTTAATATTTTTGGAATTCCGATATAAAAATGAATTCCTTAACATGAAATTAGTTGTAAGAATTATTGTGATTCTTCTTAGTTTATTAATCTTCTTCTTCATCAAGCAATTACCATTAGAATGAAAGAAAAAAAACAAGAGACAAATGACACCAGAGATGAGGCTCCAAGCCAAGAAAAAACCCCACCAAGGGGGGAACCCATAAATCCTTTCCTTATAGAGTCATAGAAAAATCCAAGTCAATACAACTTATGCATCCCAAGTACCAAGTCAGACCTCCACTGAACAACATTTTCCTTCATAATATTGTCCATAGATCTATTCAGATGTTTGTTCATCAGATCCTTTGTAGATTACCACATGAGCTAGCATACTATTACAAATATGCGCCATATAAAGGTTTGAAGTTCATCACAAGTCCACATTAAAGATAACTTGAATTCCTTCACAGAAATCCCAAATTTATCCTTAGAAATGATCACAAAGAGCCCAAAATTTTCTTCATAGATGATGACAGAGAGCTCGAATAATTATAGGTAAGGGTCATTCAAATTTCATAAAGAAAGACAAATAGAGACACTCGAAATCCTTCTTTCCATAGAGATATGCACTTTTTATATAAGATCCACGAATTATCTGCCAAATGAAGGAGCACACTTCCCAATCTATAGTAGTTTTTATATCCAAGAAGGTGCTTCATGGGGCTGAGCCAACTTGTCTCCTAGGAGGGTTGACTTGGCAACTTGGAGGACAAATTAATAAATATAAAATTCAAATTTTCCTTTTCTTTCATGTGTCCAAATGGGATCTAGGTGCCATCTAGACTATTACCAAGGTATCAAATCAACTCATATTATTCTAGGGATCTAGGTACCATCTAGGTTACTGCCAAGGTATCAACCCAACATCTTCCATGGATCTAGGTACCATCTAGGCTATTGGCAAGGTACCAACCCATCATCTTACAGGGATCTAGGTACCATCTAAGATATTGCCAAGGTACCAACCCAACATCTTAATGGGATCTAGGTACTATCTATGCTACTTCCAAGGCACCAACCCTAAGTACTATCATACAATCTATTCGTCCTAAGGTACAACTACTAGTCACTGTGATCCAGTCTGCGCCTCAACCTCATGGTATACATACTAGTACATGTTTTCCATCATGAAGGTCAAACCTCCACGAACATCCATGTTCCAACTACACATGGTTGAAAAAACTCTAGAGGACATTCAACTCCTCAAACAATAGGGTCAAAACCCTAAAGGACCATTACATCAGAGGGTTTCCATTATCTTTGTCAAACCCTAACAACATCAACCTAACTCTAGGCCAAAAATCTCACTTAACAAGTAACCGAGCCTGACAAAGGCACCCACTCTTATAAAGTGAATGGGAAAACATAGAAAGGCGCCTAATCTTCTTGAGTAACTAGTCTTTAAGGACCATTATTTCTAAATTAGGAGAATGTATGCCCTCAAAAATAGTATGGGCCATTCTTCCTAAATCTAGAGAATGTATACCCCTACTATTATCTTATTAATGCTCCCTCTTACTGAGAGAACTTATCTTAATAAGTCCAAGCTTGTCCTTGAAGTACGTGTACTTCATCTAGGACATAGGATTTTCAAAGGCCTGTCATAGCTTTATCCATTAAATACAATACTTAAATACATACCTCAAAATCACTTCCTCTGAATCAAAGCTTCTTTTAAAATCATAGTTCTTTATGGATCCAAATCTCCCTCTGAATCCATAGCCCTTTCAAGATTCAAATCTCCCTTTAAAACTTTCTTTGAACCCTAAGACTAGTCACAAACTTTGTTTTGATATTAGGACTTCTTATAACCCCAAATAGTCTTTAGTGTATACCTGCAATCCTCTCCAAGGAGATCATAATAGAATAGTTATAATCAAGCAATGAAAGTAAAACAAGAGATTGTATTTACTAAATAAATCAATAATAGTAAAAGAAGAGAGATAGAGCACTTATCTTTTATGAACAACAACAACTCCCTCTTAAACTTGAGCTACATGATCATTTTTCACTCTCTATCATTTCTAAGAGATGGGGCTTCTTTCAAAGTACTTCTCTTTAGCAGATGTAAGTCATCTTCTTCCAACATAAGTGCTTCAGATCTTTGGTCATCCATTATTGTCAAATATAAAATCAGACATCCATCACTGCTATATCATTTTCTGCCATGTTGTGTTTGTTAAATAACAAGGTTACTATCATAACTTCAAGTCGCGGTCATATCATCATGGTTTCTTTCTCATTATCACATGTATCCCTATCTTAAGGTTATTGTTATATCTTTTGTCATTTAAAATTGCCTTTCAATGCTTCCATATTTCACTGACACTTGTGAATATTGAGAGTCATTGTAAAGTGAGCCGAGGGATATATAATGGTTTTGATATTGTTATTTAAGTCCATCTTGACGTCCATCTTCATTCTATGTATATTCCAATCATGGTTGGGTCAAAAATACGATCTTTCAAACATGTATAGAATTTATATAACAAATCTTCATTTATTTTGTAGGTCAACGCAAAATGTTAACCCACAAACCAGTGGTCTTGGATAAGGATTTTATGAAATTGGAATTTCTTTATTCACTACGTCTCAATCAATTTCATGCTATAATTGCAAGATTCTTTCTATCTCAAAAAGAAGGGGGGATTTTGTAAAATGTAACTTTTTAAACCTTAATAGGTGTTATTAATTCTTTTTCTTTTATGTTTATCTATATTCACTTTTGTTATCTTTCCAATTATTAAGGAAGTTTGCGGCTTTTGTAATTATTTTAAAATTTTAAAAGTGTGTTTCATTTTGTTTCAAATTTGATTGAGGTAATTTTGGCAATGGAATTTGTTTTCATGGTATATATATATAGTTTATGTATAAAATTTATTTAAGCATTTTATCTATTTCTTATGTTAATAGGTCTGTTTTTATTGGAATTTGGAACTTTAATATTTTTATTAAATACAAAATTTGATTAGATGGTCTAAATTTAAATATGCCAATATATTCTCGTCATCACTACTATATTAATTAATGGAATTTACACTACTGACTTTCTTGCATATCTGAATTTATGATTAGAGGATATTTAAATTAAAAATTTACAAAACCTAGTTAAAAAATTACTATGCCATTTGTTAATTGCCACTTATCACGATTAACAGGAAGTGGGAGGATGTAGAGTTATTGTGCTCGAGTTCTTATTTAAGGATAAATAATCCACATATCATAGTAATGTGCACTGAAATTATTTGGCTTGAGTGGGGGGGATTGGAATTAATAATTGAAATTACAATTTTAATATTTTATAATATCATTAATTCTTTATTACATATTTTTTATAACACTTGTATCTCCTAATTGCAATAATATATATCACCTTTAATGCTTAAGACATAAGAACATATCTTCATAATTATAAGTTTTGAAACTCTTGACACAACCTATACATAACTTGTTAGTTTGTAGAATAATAAGAGTTATGATAATAATTAGGTGTTATAGGAATTAGTTCTTGATTAGATTTGCAAAGTTTATAAATAATTATTATTATGGTGAATTTTGTAGTGGTATGAGATTAGGAGTTATAAAAATTATGAGATTAGCTTAAAAGACACTTGATCGGGCTTATTTTATTTGTCTTACACCCCGTGTGCTTTCCAAAAAGTGTAAACCACCTCTATGGGTTCACCATATGACGGTCCCTTAATGTATTGTGTTGTAACCTTAGAAATGAATTTATTTTTCTATTGATATATAGTTCTCATCCACAACACATGGTATATATCATTTTGTAGTGTTTGATAAATAATATATGTAACATTTGATAACATTATTACATGCATTATAACTTTTGCATGCAATTGTTATACACATTTCCTTTGCGATGTTTATAACCTCCTTTCATCATTTCATATATACAAACCTTTGCAATTTTTGAATCATTCGTGTTGTTTAGAATAATACCCATCACATGGTTTTAACATAATATTCACTTCTTCAAACTAGGGTTTCAAAGTTAAGCCTGCAACAATATTGTTGTAACCAAAACACTCCTAAGAAATGAGTATGTTGTTCATTGCAATAAAACTTTTTCTTGGATCTATTAGATGCATCATATTAGATGTGAATATAAAAGAGTTATTTTAGTACTCTTTTATAAAATAGTGTTGGTTACAATAATTTGGCCCTCCAATTCACTTTAAATAGTTGAAATTTCAATAGAAAAGTTATTAGGTTTTGAAGAAAAAGGTGGCCAAGAGATCCATCGATGTCATTTAAGAAATTTTGAAGAACTTGGGACAACCAAAAAAGAGAGAACTTTGCAATAGTAGTTACGGTATATTTGAATACCTGAGGCATATTCGTTCCAATAAGTCTTAAACTCATAGCCTCAAGGTTCATATGTTAAATAGATTCATTGAAATTACCAATAGTTAATAGTTGGTCATGGGAATTTCCTTTTCTGAATCCATCCCTTTCATCGCTTTCAAAAGGTGAAAGAAATTTTTTTGACTTATTCAAAGGAAGCCCATGTACTAAAAGCTTCACCTTCCTAAAGCATGTGTTCCAAATCACTCAAATGGAAGTTCATGTATCATTGGACAATCAATTACCATCAACTGATTCAACTGGGCCAACAATCCAAGAGAAGGTAGCAAACATTTCACTTCCTTACATTTAAGAAGATGTAATTCCTTCAAGTTCTTTAAATCACCTAGAAAATACAACAAAAATTCCAATTCCTTACATACATAGAGCTGGAAATTCTTTAAGTTACATATGGTAGTGTATCTAGCAAAGGGCCTGTTGAGAAATCTAGGGCAACATATAGACTAGTTTATTTAGCTTCATTTCTCTTATACCTTGACAATTTATTGTGATTATTAAGTTTTTTCTTCATTATTTTTACTTTGTTATTTTCATCATCAAGGAAAATTCCAAATAAGAAGATCACAAAGACACCCAAGAGAGGTACTCAACCAGGGAAAAACCCCTAAGAAGAAGAAAACCTAGTCAAACTCTTTACTAGTAGAACCAAATCAAAATGAGACAGACTAAGACCTTTTTTACCATAACACAATATTTCCTCCATCCATCAAGTAAGCCTTTGAGAATCTTCTTTTCAAAAACCAATACTTCAATTGATCCAATGTACTTTTTTTTCGTTGCTACAACACCCTCCAAAATTTCACTGCATTCACATTTTGGAGCCTACCTTATCATTGTATCAAATGTCGCCTTGGTCATCAATTGTTGCTTTGTGTTGTTTGATATGTCTCGAGTGTTCTTGAATGTTTTCAAGCATCATCACGTTGATTATAACATCTTTATATGCGTCTCATGGTCATAACACCTTTGTTGTTGTAAAATGACACTTTCGGGTCACAGTCGCACACACTTCACTATTTGTACTTGGGGAACATGTAAAAAGTGGTGTTTTGATGTCTATTAATTGTTGGTCAATCTTGTCTAATTTTTCTTGATGAGTTACTGTGTGTCACACTTGGTTTTATTTCTAGAACTCATCTTTCCCACCCCTCGACCAATTATCCAGACTTAGACAAATATCGGTTGCAAAGCGAGCCCATTAAGGCCAAGAGCGCACAAGTGCACTTTGAAGCCTTGATGGGAGACCCTTAATTGTTCATAATTTTACCTTGCATCCTTTTGGAGTGTTGGGTTCACTACAAAATCACGAATCCCCTTCCTTGGTCCGAACTATGCCCTCCAAAATGACTAAGTCTTCCTTGAGTGCACTCCTTCAAATCGAAGAAGTGTGCCCTTCAGCACATTGGTGCATCCTAAAGACCTAAATCTCAATCCTTCAGCCTTCCCTTATGCACCATGCGCCCTCTTGGACTACTTGAGCTCACTAGCGCACTCGAAGATACGAATCCCTAGCCTTCAACCTTCAATAGTGTGCCCTGCACCCTCCCTTAGGCCTCTTGAGCACATGACCGCACCTTGAAGGTATGAATCCTCATCCTTTAGCCTTCGAGAGTGTGCCTTGCACCCTCCCTCTCTCCCTTGAGCACATAATGCACTTGGGAAGCTTGAATCCTTCCCCTTCGTCCTTCGCACTTGCGACATGTGCCCTGCCTTGAATTCTTTATTCCTTTCGCTGCATGAGCACATGCGGAAGCCTCAAAGTTCCTCCTCCACAGTCCTTCAACATTTCAGATTGCGCCCTTGCACCCTACAACTTCTGTGACCATTTTGAGCGCTCTAAAAGGGCATAAACAAGAAAATATGCATAAAACATGGTAGAGTAGGAGGTTCTCTTACTAATAGTAGCTCATCATGGGTGATTGAAAAAATAGGTATTCTAGGGACCTCATGGCAATCACACACATGTAATATCGAGAAAAGAGGATAAAAAAAGGAAGCATAAAAAGAACCAAGAACATACCTAAAAATTGATGATCGAAGCACCCTAAAGACTCTCATTACAGTAAATTTTAGCCTAAAAGTGCCCATGAAAATTTCATGTATTTTCCATGTCATAATATGTAAACCAATTAAAATCCTTTAAATTTAAAAAGAGGCACATGTAAATATTTTGGAGGGAAAAGAAGAAAAACTACCTTTTTAAATTGTAGTTTTGGCTTATATCCTTAAAGTTTTACTCAAATTTCAAGTGTAAACACTTGTTGGATGCAGAATTAAATTCCATATCCAACGAGTACCCATTGTGCATACATTTGAGAAGACCCACATTGATAAAAATCGTAGATACATTAAAAAAAATGTTCAACGCATTTTTTAAATGTATTTGTCATTTTTATCAATGTGGGTCTTCTCAAAAGTATGCTTAATGGGTATTAATTGGATGTGGAATTTAATTTTGCATCTAATGAGTGTGTACACTTGGAATTTGAGTAAACCTATAAGTAGATAAGCCAAAAATACAATTTAAAAAAGTAGTTTTCTTGTTTTCCCTCCAAATTCATAACTCTTATTTTGTTATTTTAGCAATTATTTTATTATTTTTCCTTAGGAGGCCACTTTTAGGTTGAAATTTCCTCTAATGAGGATTGAAGACCCTTTGGAGGGTGGAAGCATTATGATCATAAGATGAACAAAGAACATAAACAGTGGCAGTTATGTCACCATTGAGGCAGATCCATGTCATCAGTCACTATCAGTCCCAATCATCCAAGATAGTGATGTGTCTAGTTTCATCATATGTTGATGTGGAAGTCAACATGTAATATTTTAATCATCATAAAGGACAAATAATTAGAAGTCCAAGAGTCATGGAATTCCAAAGGACATGTAATACTAAAATTCATATGTAATTCCAAAATTCATTTGGAACTTCAAAGGTTGTACAAGTCCAAAAGGTCACTAGAAGTTAGAAAGTCAAGAGTCATGAGGATATGAAATGTCACTCCTAAAGTTATAAATAGATATTTATTTCTCATGTAAAGGACCTTTAACCTTGCCTTATTCCATAAGGCATAAGAGAGATAAGTTAGTACTTTTTGGGAGCACGTAATGGCTCTAACACTCCACTATTGGAGCAAGTGATGCTCGTTTTATTCATGCATCTTGGGACTTTTAATTAATATATCGAAGCTTGATGGCTAACATGTATTCATACATGGGTTGTGGATGCTTGTAAGACTATTCTATGAATTTTTATGATTCATGTTTTCTTTCACCAGTACTAAGGTAGTTGAACTATTTCGATTATTTTAGTGCTAATTTTATTAAGAACGTGTTGTAATGGTTGTACCGATCGTCACGTATTTGTGGACTATTCCGTTGGATTTTAGAAGAAAAATTCTTGCTCGTGTGTATTTATTAGGGTGTTACTATTACCTCTCTCTTAGAGGCTCACTTTTTCTCCCCTCTACAGTTGAAAAAACTTGATACACCTGCAACTGAAAACTCACCACACACACTTTCTTGATTTTTGAAGGTGCATATGTGATTCTCTCTCTTGCTAATAGTTAAATCCAAGGCACAAATTTAAGTATATGAAAATTGAGCTATATTATGGATGGGGCTCCTATACCAAAAGGTGTGAGGTCTTATTAGGACCGCATATCAGGGATAACCCTTGAATGCTAGCAGGTCCAGCACTGTCAAGAACTTTGTCCTTCTGTACTCCAGCAATCTTTCATCTCTTGTCCCTTATCTATACTTTTGGCCCTACAATGAATCATATTTTTTTGGTACGTTTTTCCTCTTACATGTGACAGAATGAAAGAAAATTTCATCATAATTTTCAAATCCTTTTAGGCTACTTCACATCCTTATTTCTTACTAAAATATTGCAGATCGAAATTTCTTGTTCCTGTTCAAACTAGGTCATGTTCACTTGGTATAAATAGTTTTTTTTGTCAAGTTGACATGAATGGTAGGATTGGCCAACTTGATAGGGGTAAATCCGACTTGGTAGGGGGGAATCCGACTTGATAGAGGATGACAAGGCATAATTTTTACATAAAAAAAAATTCTTTCTTTGACACAATGAGCACAAGAAGGGTCTCTTACATAATTACTTTTGACTTTAACTCAAAAAAATCCCAGAGCACCGAATGGGTGCTTTGACCTATTGACCAATGACCCAAGCATGAAACCCATGTTTTAATAAGTCAATTTTTCTTTTACTATAAAAATCCCTTTTCTTTTGACAAATAAATTACATCATTATTTAATTATGAAGGCCAACACTAGTTACATTATTCAACAGTCCCTCTTAACTAGGGAGTTATTCATGCTTACATATATACATAGATACATGGATGAACTCAAAATGAAATTTTATATGAAGATTCATAGCACATGCAATGCTACAGATTCGATTACTTGACCGAGGTATCTAACCAGGTGGGACTAGGCCAGTGTGTTCCAAGCCTTAACTAGTATAGGTACCATCAAGCTTCATATCTAACACCAACCCATAGATCTACGTATAGTATCCAAGTTTGGAGCTCCATAACACCAACGATACCCTCCCTAATTTTAGATCTAGACATCATCTCACAAGTTGGCCAGATGTCCTCCCAAGCATATTGTCGCCCCAAGATGCTTCATCTCTCCTTATTAACTAAATAAGATATATCCACCAGTCCAAGCATGCTTCAAAATTTTTAACCTTCTGATGGAGAGATCTCGCACATCACAACCCCAATTAATATATATATATATATATATATATAGATGTATGTATATTACAAACCTTCAAGGTCCTCAATCATTCTAATGTTGCTTATATCATCATCATATTATCCAAGCACATATCGTTGGAAGCTTTCTTATTCAACTTCTTTAGCATCACCAAACTCAACCTCAACACATCTTCTAAAGCATCCAATGTATTGTTCACAACTTTATCAATCACGAACATCTATCAGTAGTTATTTTACAAATTTATTCTTTTATTCAAGGTATTTGATAATAGTTATCACAATAAGCTCTCCCTCTCAACTAGAGAAACATTGTAGGAGCGGGGTCCCCTGGGGTACATTTTTGGGTTAAGTTTTGTCTATGTTTTTTTGTGCGCGCTGCACGAAAGAGTCAAAGGGGCTTTTGGGCGGGTCAAAGTCCCTTAATCATTGTATTGGTTTTAAATGGAAAACCATGAGTCTCAAACCATGGTTTGATACCATGGTATGTGCGCGTCTAAGATAGTATAAATATGTAAGGATCTAGTCAAGTAAATATATCATAAGATCTGATATGGATGTTTGTTAAAGTTTTAATCGAAGTATGGGTTTTTGGATAGAAAGGCTCCTACTAACTGTGTGCATGGAGACCTAAGTCCTGGTTGTGTGTGGACTCCATTAGCTATGTGCGTAGAAGGATTGAATGTACTGGAATTGATAGATCTCTTAAAGAAAACAATTTTGGCGAACCTAGACTCTCATGTGATTATTGTGTTGATTATCGGTTATTTGCTTAAGATTTGAATCTGTTTTGTGTTGCATATTTAATTTTATTAATCGTTAATTGCATCTATGTGAATAGTAGTTAATGAGTAGATCTAAAAGAAGTACATTGTGCGCGAATATGAGTTTATGTTAGATGAATATATCTTATTAAAGTATGCTTGATCGTTGTGTGCAAACTATATTAAAGCATTATGTGATAATCTGTGAAGGGTTTGATCTATTGATACATGCATATGTTATATTATCTATTATAAGTCTGTTTAGGGCCATTACATCAACTTGGTTCCAGCACCTCCCCATACTTCTTCAGGTGAGACTTTGATCTGCGTAAGTAGGTCACTGTCGAAAGGGCTAGTAGTTGGAGGGTTTTTTTGGTTGCGTGATAACTATGAACCTAGGTTAGGACCCCTCAAGCCAAAAAATGGTTTCGTTGTCAAGAACAGGATAATTTTAAGGGAGAATTGATGTTTTGGCATCCTACAAAAAATGAATTACATTATTGGCTTGATAAGAAGATACTTGAATTTGCGATCCAAAAGAACATAAGCTCTAAATTGTCTGTTGAATATTGGGTACAAAAGTATATCTATACAAAGGTCCACAAAATTTTATTTTCTTCCTTTGCGACCGAGTTGCATGAGTGGTTGTCTCGACTTATTGAATTTCATAAAGGATCCTAGAGGTAAGTTCCTACGCTCTCTGAAGTTGTGGATTAAAATTCTATTGTGCGAACAGGGTACTATGTGCAGTCATATTGAGTGAATGTCCCGAAGATGCTCGACTATGTGCAATGGAAGAACTTACTAGGTAGATATAGAAGAAGGTTTTATTTACATTCCTCTCAAGGGTAGATTTGACAGTGACGAAGAATCAGAGACTATTAGCTATAGTGAATTTGCACACTCTAAAGAAGAAGTCTCGCAAGATTAGAATAATCTTGGGTCATTGGCCATAGTTCAGATCCCATCCACCACACTTCCAAACTCATCTCAAAAGTCATCCACTTCGCCTCCACCTCCACCACCAGGCGCTGAGATGGTTGCCTCCATAAAGCTACCTACTTTCTGTGGTATTGGGAACGAAGATACAGATCAATTATGTTTTTTCATTGATTCTGTGTGGTCAGTACAACAGGAAAATAATGATGATGTCAATAAAGCACAGCTAGCCACTGCTTTTCAAGATCGCGTGTTGGACTGGTATATAACGTATGTAGCAACAAATAATCATGGCATTATTGATAATTTGAAGGCCACGCTAAAAGACCAATTCAATTGGACAAAATCATGTGTGTAATGTGTAACTAAGTTGAAGGAGATTCGTCAAGAATTAACTGAATCTGAATGGGATGCGGATCAAAGGTTGAAGTGCACTATCAGAGATGGCAGATTCACTATTGATGATACCAAGCAAAAAGAGTGGTTTATTTCCATGCTTCTACCACATCTGTGCCATCCCTTGAGTCAACAGAATATTTCCACGTAGGCTGAGGTCTTAGAAATTGCAATGAAACTAGAGGCTTCTCCAGTACCCACTGTGCAGATCGGGACTCAGTAGATCCAAATTCATTTGGAAGAAATGCATTTGGAAATACAGAATCTGCTCAAGGATAATGGAAAGGAGGCATGTGCACATGTATGGTGTATACGTTGCAAAGTTGTCGAGTATCATAAGGACCGATGCCTTGTATTTAATGAATATCTACAAGCTGGAGACAAATCCCATTGAAGTGCGCGAATGAACCAAGTGGGACTCCTACATTATGGTGCACAATTTTTCAGGTGATGGTTATGCATGTGACATATTACTATACGAGGATTGGAAAACATATGCATGAGCTAAAGCAGCCTTTCTGTAAATTTTTCTCATCACTAGGACATGATGAACAACACTCTCACAATTTTGATTTGATGACTAGTCGAGTTGACCTCTATAGAATGCATGCTGAACCTACCTCACCAACATCCCCATTTGGGCATGGAAGATTTCAAACTAGAATACGAGGCAGAGGAGGAGGATTTGGTCGAAAAAGGGACAAATCATCTGCTACAATTATGGAGACGTTGGTCATAATGCGCACGACTATCCAAATCCAACATGACGGTCTTGCAAGTATTGTAGGAAATTTTATCATGTTATTGAATATTGTTTGTTTTGATTTCCAATATGGAGGAAAAGAAAACGTAGACTCCTACTCAAAATATCCAGATGGTAAGGGTGGAGTTGTGCGAAGAAGAGACAAGTGTGAATGTTGTCACTAGGAGTGGTGCAGACACTAGTGAAGACAAAGGGAAGAAGTCAAATGTTTATATCTGGATCTAAAAATCACCTAAAAAAAAGGATGGATTCAATTTACAACGTGAAAAATAAACCTTTGTAGAAGCGAAAAGGGGTTTAGCAGAAGTGAGCACCTCAACATCAAGTAAACCTATGGATGTGGTCAAAGTAGATGAAGAGATAAATCACTTTCTACAAACATGGATCAAATTGTTGTGCAATAATAAGGAATTTGAGAACCTCCAAGCATTGATATACAACTGCACGGAGAAAGAATAGCCTCAGATGGAGCAGAAAGTTGTTAATAATATCTATAATAATAAAAGAATAATTGGACGGGAGATGCGCTTGACTTCTCAGATTGGTGCCTATGAGATGGATCAGGTCATTCTGGATCTAGGATCAGATGAGAATGTCTTACCAAATCAGACTTGGCATTGAATGGGATAACCTAAGTTGGAATGCTCCACGATCTAGATATGAATGGAAAATTAGCAAAAGATCATTCCATTAGGAATACTCTCACAAGTTGTAGTCAATATTGAAGGAGTAAAGGTGCTCGCAGATTTTGAAGTCATATATATTGTGGATGATACTGATCCCTATCCTCTGTTGTTGGTTTTGGATTGGGCTATTGATATGGATGGTGTTGGCACTAGAATCAGCACTTGGATTGCATCAAGCGCCTGACCAAACACATCTTAATCTCAAGGGTTATTTCTCATGATTTGATAGGGTTGTTTGGAAAGTGATTGGATCTCAAGCACTCTGAAAGGAATGTTGAATAGATAAAAATATCTGACCCATATGAGGGCACTCGTATATATGATATGGTAGAAAAAAATTTAGTTCAATGATTAGAAGAATGGGAGAAAGACAGCGGGTCTGTAGGATAAAAATCCACTACTGGGAAGAAAAAATGACACAAATTCTAGATCTAACATGTATAGTGAAAGAATGCTTTTAAAAGACTTACAAGAGTATCAATTTACATTGAAAGAATCTCATTACAAGGAATGCTTCTAACTAAAATGACCTCATGAATCAGGAATGCTTGGTGAATCAAGACTGACAAAAACAGATTAACATGCATGCTAGATCAAAAGACTTATAAAAACATGAAACAGGGTTTAATTCCACCTCAAGGAATGCTTATGAAAAATCTTCAATTCATACTAAATCAAGAAAGCTTGGAACAAGACTTACAAAAATAGATCCATATGTCTTGGAGGTTCACAAGACTTATAAAAGCATAAGATAGAACTTTTATGAGAAATATGGAAAGGCAGATAAAGTATGTAAAAACAAAAGGGAAAACAATACACACACCATATGATTTGTGAATCCTCAAGAGTGTAACTGGAATGTATTATATGTTCAACAATACATTGTTCAGGAATGACATGAGAATCAGCAACAGGGCACATAGCCCTGTGCTGCCAATCCTCTCTCTTCTTCTTCTTTTATATATAAAACTCAACTCTTAAATAAAGTTGCACAAAAAAAACTCTTGCTAAATTTTAGGAATGAAATTCAATAAAACAAACTAAAAATAGTAAACAAATCAAACTATTGCATGAATTTAGAACTGTTGAATGGTTCGAGGCTTCACAATCTGATGCATGAAACTATTTGACTGTCACATAAGCTTCTTTCTGCCACCTGCCCTAATTGTCTTCAACTACTGCAAGGAAGGTGGAACTGTAAGAAGATATTGTTATTTGCTGATAGGTGTCGAATCTTTAAAGTATTTGCTGCCATATTTTTTGTAAACCTATGATTGTTTCTTATGCATCGGTTATTGTTGCCATATCATTACAATTCCGTAGAAACGTCTTTTCCTGACTTGACCTCCTTTGCTTGCACTCCTTGTCGAGGCTTATTCTACCCAAGTCCTTTTGTAGTGTTTAGCCTATTTCTTCATAAAACAACATACAAAATTCATACGTTCGGACTTCAAATCCTTTAGATTTCGGCTTGGAACTACATCGCACTTCGCACTCTGATGTTTTTAGCTTTTCCTTTAACACTTTTTCTCCTGAACCTGCGCAGTGCGATATGCGATTGGGTCCCACCAACGTCGCGCATCGCACTTCGGCGATTATCACGAACCCTTACACTTATCTTTTAAAACTTGTGATCTTCGACTGCGATCAGGTCCCACCTGACATCGCCCATCGCACTTCGGTGACTATAACATGATCCTTTTGTGCCTATCCTGTAAAACTTGAGATTTGCAATTGTGATCGGGTCCCACCGTTGTCGCGCATCGCAAGTCAGCGGTTATAACATGACCCTTTCACACTTATCTTTTAAAACTTGCGATTTGCGATTGCGATTGGGTCCCACTGTCATCGCACATCGCAAGTCGGTAGTTATAACGTGACCCTTTCACACTTATCCTGTAAAACTTGCGATTTGCGATGCGAAAAGGTGATGGACCCCATTATAGCCTTCTCCAAGCAAACAAGTGAAATTTAAGAAATGGAAATATGATGAAAGCCGCCCAAACCATAATATAAAGGATTTCAAAGAATTTGAGGCGTATAAATGGGCAATATGGGTCCCACTAATCCTGCAAATCGCATTTCAGAGGGCTTTTAGGATACGACAATTGTGATATAAGTTTGGAGATGTGAAACGCCAATTGCGATGAAAGGTAAGGAAGGGGTCACAAAGTTTGTTGTAGTAAGGTAACGCTTATGTAGTTTCTGACACACACACACACACAGATATATATATATATATATATATATATATATATATATATATATATATATATAAAGCAGGGTAAAGTTGGGGGTGGAGCTAAAACGAAGGTATCGATGCTCAATATGAATGAAGTGAATATAACCATCCTTTTCCTTGGTGCCCAAAATTATCTTCTCGGAATAAAAGAATCAAAACCAGTGCTAACAGTGGCTCTATTTGGGGATGATATGCCACCTGCGGGCTATCAAGAACCGTAGTTCCAGTGCCTTGAATCCAACTTTCATCTCTCCAACTGGCGATCCTGCTCATTAATTCAAAAAGACCAACATGCCTAGGTATTGGGTAATGGAGTCAAAATCATCATTTTAATTCTGCAAATTATCTCTCCAAACTCAAACTGAATTCAAATTGAAATCTGAACTCGGATATTCTAATTAAAAAAAAACAACAACAACAACAATGATCTTATTCATTCTCCTTCTTCTAATCTAATTTGAATGGTAATCTTCATGTAATATAGAACTTGTCGTACAACCATTCAAATAGCTTAAAAACTCTCATATGGATTCTAAATATTAAAAGTAGCATTGAAAGAATCCATATCATGACATAGTGCAGCTCATGATGAAAATAATTAAATCATCAGCTACTGAATGAGGAAATAAATTAAATGCTACCTCTGTAATGATGTCCCTTTCAGAATTATGAAAGGTGTAGTTGTTTTTCCAAAAATTCCATTGAAAATATGATCTCTGCGTCCCCGTGAAGTCGCCACTGGATCCCAAACAATGGAGTCGCCAGGTGAAAAACTGCAGTCCTCTTCAATTTATCAATTCTCGTTCACCTTCAAGAATCGATCTTCAGAAATTAAAACAAGAAACTCGTGATAATAATTTGTTTCAAGACCTTCGTCTCCCGGAAGACGCACCAAAAGATGTTTGCACTGGAATCAACACTTGGACTGCATCAAGTGCCTGACTAGACACATCTAAAGCTCGAGGGATATTTCTTATGATTTGATTGGGCCTTTTGGAAAGTGGTTGGATATCAAGCACTCTGAAAGGAATGTTGAACTGATAAAAAGCTCTAACACATATGAGGGCACTCGTATATATGATGTGGTAGCAAAATTTGTAGTTCAATGATTAGAACAATGGGAGAAAGACAGTGGGTCTGTAGGACATAAATCCACTACTGGGAAGAAAAAATGACACAAATTCTAGATCTGAAATGTATAGTGAAAGAATGATTTTAAAAGACTTACAAGAGTCTCACTTTACATTTAAAGAATCCCATTACAAGGAATGCTTCTGACTAACATGACCTCATGAATCAAGAATGCTTGGTGAATCAAGACTGAAAAAAATAGATTAACATGCATGCTAGATAAAAAGACTTATAAAAACATGAAACGAGGTTTAATTCCACCTCAAGGAATGCTTATGAATAATCTTCAATTCATATTGAATCAGGAAAGCTTGGAACAAGACTTACAAAAATAGATCCATATGTCTTGGAGGTTCACAAGACTTATAAAAGCATAAGATAGAACTTTTATGATAAATATGGAAAGGCAGATAAAGTATGTAAAAACAGAAGGGAAAACAATACACACACCATATGATTTGTGAATCCTCAAGAGTGTAACTAGAATGTATAATATGTTCAGGAATGACATGAGAATCAGCAATAGGGCACACAGCCCTATGTTGCCAATCCTCTCTCTTTTTATTTTATTTTTTACATAAAACTCAACCCTTAAATAGAGTTGCACAAAGAAAACTCCTGTTAAATTTTAGGAATTAAATTAAATAAAACAAACTAAAAATAGTAAACAATTCAAATTTTTGCATGAATTTAGAACTATTGAATGGTTCGAGGCTTCAAAATATGATGCATGAAACTATTTGATTGCCACATAAGCTTCTTTCTGCCACCTACCCTAACTGTCTTCAATTGCTGCAAGAAAGGTGGAATTGTAAAAGTTGCCACTTTAATCAATCCTAACAGAACTCTGATGGAATTAATCATATTGACAAATTGTCTTTGATCTTTAAGAATATATTGTTATTTGTTGATAGGTGTCGAATCTTTAAAGTCTTTGCTGCCAGATTTTTTGTAAACCTGTGACCATTTCTTATGCATCGTTTACTGTTTCCATATCATTACAGTGCCATAGAAACGCCTTTTGCTCGAATTGACCTCCTTTGCTTGCGCTCCTTGTCGGGGATTATTCTACCCAAGTCCTTTTGTCGTGTTCAGCCTATTTCTTCATAAAACAGTGTACAAAATTCATACACCCGGACTTGAAATCCTTTAGATTTCAGCTTGGAACCACATTGCATCCATGCCAACATCACACTTCGCACTCTGATGTTTTGAACTTTTCCTTCAACATTTGTTCTTCTGAACCTGCACATTGCGATATGCGATTGGGTCCCACCAACGTCGCACATCGCACTTCGATGATTATCATGAACCCTTACACTTATCTCTTAAAACTTGTGATTTTTGATTGCGATCGGGTCCCACCATCGTCTCGCATCGAAATTCGGCAGTTATAACATGACCCTTTCACACTTATCCTGTAAAACTTGCGATTTGCAATGCAAAAATGTGATGGACCCCATTACAGCCTTCTCCAAGAAGACAAGTGAAATTTAAGAAATGGTAATATGATGAAAGCCACCCGAACCATAATATATGTTGAAGATTGCAACAAGAAACAGTGAAGGAGGCATCCTGAAACGTCATTGCTGATCCTATTTGGAAAATAATCACCTAAACTAGGTGGGGCCCACACAGGTGATTTTTGGCGCAAGCCTATTTTTAGACTATGTCTATTTTTAGACATGTTGATCATATTCTATGAGTTGCAGGATGTTATTTGTGGATGGTTGGTCAAGTTGGAAAAATAGATGGATTTCTATTTTTAGATATATTGGGTGGAATCTATTTTTAGATTTCCAGTCTAAAAATAGACATGTCGAATATTATTAGCTCTTAATAATATTTGGACTCTAAACATTATCTTATTCTCTTGGAGCACTTCAGTTAAGTGCACAGATTTGTCACAGGAGCTGAAGAAGGAATTACGCTATTCCTAATGGTTTACTGGAGCTATTGCATGGAGGACTTCAGTTAGAACTCATGTGACAGAGTTTGGTGGAGTTGTAGAAGTAGTTGGTGGAGTTGTGTTCATTTTAACGCAGTTAGACACAGTTGAGCTAGTTGTATCTAGTCTAACTGATTGATACACTACTGAGAGTGGTGTGAATTAATTAATAATTAATTCACTAAATATTAACTCATTAATCAATTGAATAATACATTAGTTAACTACAGTGCATGGACAGTTCAGTGGAGACCAGTGGAGAAGTAGGTGAAAGAGCAAGTGTGACTATCAGTTGTGACTATAATGTTGCATTGTTTGCACCACAAATTTAGTGGAGATGCCTTTAAGGATTGCGTGAGCAATGCTGGACCAATTTGAGTTCATCCAGAGCCATTCTTTAGCAGGGATTGCGTAGTAGAGGCAGGCTAAACGCTGGCAAAGATCGGTGCATGGATTTGCAAGATTGGGCCTGATTAGTGTGTAGCGATTGGATTGTACTGAGAGCTTGTGATAAGCTTTGTATGAGGATTGTTACATGATCTCTATGACATATATTATATACAAATAGTTGGGGTTTTTAGCTTCAGGCTTTCCCGTTAAAACAATTGTGTTAATGTGTGTGAATTTTTACGGTTTCATGTGTGCATTGCAATTGATTTAATTTCCGCATGTGATGATCAATGGTGGAATAGATTCTATATTGTGCATGAAGTTAAAATAGCGTGTGATCAGGAGAATCTTGGACATATGCATGCGAATGCATATAATTTCTACAATATAAAGGATTTCAAAGAATTGGAGGCATATAAAAGGGCAATATGGGTCCCACTAATCCTGCAAATAGCATTTCGGAGGGCTTTTAGGATACAAAAATTGTGATATAAGTTTGGATCTGCGAAACGCCAATTGTGATGAAAGGTAAGGAAGGGGTCACAAAGTTTGTTGCTATAAGGTAAGGCTTATGTGGTTTCTGACATATATATATATATATATATATATATATATATATATATATATATATATATATATATATATATATATATCAAGCAGGCTAAAGTGGGGGGTGGATCTGAAACAGAGGTATTGGTGCTCAATATGATTGAAGTGAATACAACCATCCTTCGCCTTGGTGCCCAAAGTATATTCTCAGAATAATAGAATCAAAATCAGTGCTAACAGATGGCATCATCAATATTAAGCAAAGAAGTATGGTATTTGTGAATAATGGAACCAGAGTTGTGGTCCCCTTAGATCCTGCAGAAGGTGAAAGATATACAGAGTCGATGCGCGCATACGATGATGTCAATCATATCTACAAGTTGGTTGTGCGACATGATGATTGGGTCAACCCAACAGCCGATGGAAGACTCAACTAGGGAAAGGATAGTTCATGCTTCTCATATTCATATGAAGAACAGGAAAACTGGCAGAACCAACTACATGAAGTATCTGCGTTGCACTGCAATCGAGTGACAAGAGCTCTTCGATGCATATCCTAAGAGGTACGGGAAGTTCCTTATTATGATGGTCTGACTAGTGTTAAAATGTTTTTAGGGGAACTTAAAAAATTGTTCCAGAAGCACAGAGATTTCATGCACTTTACATCGCGTTGCGCTCTGCCCCAGCACACTTGTGGGAGACACACAAGGGAAACTTGGGAAACTAGGAAGAGTGCACCCGCATGATGCATATGTGACTTGAGTGTCCAACGACTAGAATAGAAGAAACCTATTCTGTAAAATGTGATCCGCACAAACATTTGGCTAAATGGACTAAAGTACGAGGCATAGATCCGAGACCAGAATGGGTGTACATGTTCATCCACACTTTGGGGAAGGCTCTTGCGGATTAGTACCTGGAAACTGAGCTGCGACGAGGAACCAACAAATGGACTACAGTGACAGAAAGTTTTATCTTGACCTTTAGTTTTGAAAGTGGTTTTGAGTACTTGGGAAAATCACTGCAGGGTATTCAAGAGGTCATATTTGACACCACAAAACCGAAGGTAGAGTGCACATCTCCATCATGGGATGCGCAAATGATGGACATTGTGAATTTTAGAAATCTTCTAGTTGAAGAAAATGAGGAAAATCTAAGGAACGTGACAATACCTGAATCTGAAGGACAACGCGTTGTTGTTGGGGTTCGATTAAGTCACTATATGTCACTAAGCCTTTGAAGATTTGGAAAGTTAACATTGGTTCAGAGGAATAGCCGAAATTAGTGAAGATTGGGGATTACTGGGATGATGATACACTGGGAAAGGTCGTCAAGCTGTTGAATGAATATCAGGACGTGTTTCCTACAAAAAAATTTGAGCTGAAGGGGATAATAGGAGATCTCGGGGTGACGAATATCACGTTGAACTCAGATGTGTGACCTATGAAACAATGCATGTATAGGCTGAATCTCAAATATAAGCAGAAATTTAAGGAAGAATTGGATAAAATGGTTTTTGCAGGAATTATAGAACCAGTGGAGGAATCAGACTAGGTGAGTCTAATGGTGGTGCAAGACAAGAATACTAAAGGGGAAATAAGGATTTGTGTGGATCTACGCAAACTGAATGGTGCTTGCGTACATGACCTGCTCCCGACCCAATTTTCTAATGAGATCCTGGACAATGTAGGAGGACAGGAGGCCTATTCATTTACATATGATTTCTCAGGATACCACCAAATCAGAATCGTGCTAGAAGATTGAAGTAAGACAACCTTTGCGACAAAATGGGGATCCTTTCAGTATCCTGTCATGCCATTTAACAGGAAGAATGTGTTAGCTACTTCTCACGCGTAGTAGTAGCTATGTTCAAGGAATACACCCATAATTTCTTAGAAGTCTACTATGATGACTAGACTGTCTTTGGGTTATTAAAGAAGCATGTATCAAGTATGCACATAATGTTGCATACTTTTTAGAAGTATCAGATCTCACTTAATCTGAAAACTGTATTGTCTTTGGGTTATTGAAGAAGCATGTATCGATTTTGCGCATAATGTTGGATACTTGTCGGAAGTATCAGATCTCACTTAATTTGAAAAAGTGTATATTTTGTGTGCCATTCGGGATCTTGCTAAGACATATTTTTTGTCAGCAAGGATTGATGTTGGATCCCACGAAGGTCGTTGTTATTGTTAATTTGGAAGTTCTTGCAAATTTCAAACAACTGCGCTCAATTTTGGGGCATATAGGGTATTACCGAAATTTCATTCAAGGTTACACGGTGATCATTGCACCCATGGAGAAAGTATTGAAGAATGATGTGTCATTCTATTAGGATGAAGAATGCCAAAAGAGTTTTGAATTAATCAAGGATAAGATGGTGACTACGCCCATACTAGTCTTTCCAGGTTGGTCAAAGGTATTTCATGTGCATGTTGATGCCTCTTGCATTGCGTTGGGAGCTATTTTAGTGCAGCCAGGAAATGGGGAGATTAACCACCCTATTTCCTTTGCAAGTATGAATTTATCAAGCGCGAAGTGTAATTATTCAACCACGAAGAGGGAAGGATTGGCCATGGTCTATGTGCGACATAAATTCCACCACTATCTTTTGGGAGGCCACTTTAAGATGTTTACTAACCATTGTGTGCTAAAGTACCTGGTCAATAAGCCTTTGTTGGGGGGGAAGATCTGCATATGGCTTTTTTTTATTTCAGGAGTATGATTTTGAAGTAATTGTTAAACCTGGGAGACTGAATACTAGGTGAGATCATCTATCACGCATCAAAAATGGAGAAGAGCCTACTAGCTTGGAATATGGTTTACCAAATGCATAGTGATTTTCTATAAAGGTAGTTGATGATCAATTTTCAGATATTAGTCATTTCTTGACCACTAGAAGTGCGCTCACAAAATACATGCTTCAATAGAAGAAATAGTTGGTCACACGCACGACTTTACTCTAATTGTCAGTCATCTGTACAAGATGGGTGCAGATGAATTTCTGCGAAGATATATGTTGGAATTTGAAATATGGGATATCTTATATAAGGCTCATGGAGGGGTTGTCAGAGGTCGCTATGTAGGGAAAGCTACTGCGCAGAATATTTTACGAGTTGGTTTATGGTGGCCCGTGGTGCACAGTGACACAAATGCGTATTTCTGCACTTGTGATGTATGCCAAAGGATGGGGGAAACCGTTGCGTAGAGACGAGATGTTGTTTCACCGACAGATGGTGTTGCAAACCTTAGACAAATGGGAAATTTATTTTTTGGAACCATTGACCCTCCAGGAAAGAAGATAGGTGTGTGTTACATAATCACTATGACAGACTATGTAACTAGATTGGTTGAGGCTAAACTAGTGAAGGATTGTAGTGCAGACAAAGCTACGCACTTCATTTTATAGAAAATCTTGACTTGGTTTGGACGCCCTAATATTTTGATGAGTGATTGAAGTACACACTTTGTGAATGAAACTATTGAAGCTCTGATGGAAGAATTCCATATTCATCATCAGGAGAGTATGCCATATCACCAACAGGAGAATCGTGTGGTAGAATATTTTAATAATATATTGAAGACTGCGCTCACTAAGGTCTGCAAAGCTAATCAAAATGATTGGTATGTGTGCATACCTGTGGTTCTTTGGGAATACAGAACCATGTGGAAGAATTTGATGGGAAATACACCATTCAGGATGGTGTATGGGCAAGAAGTTGTTATGTCGATGGAGTACATTATTCCAAGTTTGTGCTTTGTAGCATTCACTAATATGGCAGAGTAGGATATTATGGAAGAATGATTGTCGTAGTGGTCGCGTTGGAAGAGGATTGATTCATTGTAGGTTTCCATCAGCATGTCCAAAAGGCGCGCAAAAATTCTTTGCATGACAGGCATATTAGATAGAAGGTCTTTAAGGAAGAGGATTTGGTTTTGTCGTATGACAACAAGTTTGCGCGCCACCTAGGGAAGTTAAAAATGCACTGAATTAGACTATATGTTATTAAGGAAATCACAGACATAGGTGCAATACACCTGGCCACATTAAGTAGTGAAAACCTTCCTAGGTATGTCAATGGAAGTCGATTGAAGCCTTACAGGGATGTCCCTCTCCCTGCGCACATCAAATGACTATATAGCCAAAAATATGGATTTTCACAGCAAGGATGACAGATGTGTAAACAGGTGTGATGAGTGAAAAATATTTATGCGAGGAGGTTGACTGGGTCGCAGAGGCGCCATAATATATTCGTTGGAACAGTAATTCAGGACAATACAACATTCTTTCCGTTTGGAGGAGCATCTAAATTACATTTAATGAGGAGATTATGCCATATTTGGAGTCTTTTAAACATTTATGGGGCTACATTAATGCAGAGAAGATCGTTTAAGGCGCGCCTATGCTATAAATATGACCGAAGGGGACGCATTAGCTCCCTTTTCTTTCTGTGTTATTTTTGCGAGTTGTGCTCTCTGAATTTTGAATTTTTTCTGAAGCCTATGTCTAGCCTTGATATGCTCTTTGAGGAGGATCTGCGCTGCCAAGGTTTGATTCCTTCAAGCATGAATTCCACCGAACCTACCCCTTCTCTGACGCCTAGTGAAGAGACTGCTACGCAGGCTGTTGAGACCCCTGTGCCGGTGCAAACTAAGAAGGGGCAGTCCTGGGGGTCCCGAACATCGCCTTGTCAAAAGAACCCAAAGTCGCGCTCCACTACTACAAAGTGCCAGAAGAATCCTATGGCAGAGTTGCCAAAGACTATCACGGAGGAGGATGTTGTAGGAATTTTTGACCCCATCTCGCGAGTGCCTGCATATGTTGCACCGCGCAAAGATTTTTTGAAGGTCCCAAAGGATCTTGATAAAGTGTGTGCATACATTAATATGTTGTTGCTTCCAGAGAATGTAACTGTTGAAGGTGATATGTTCACCAAAATTCCACTGCTAAAAATGGAGGATTGCGACCTCGCTGATCAAGAAATATTTCTGGAGCTTGCGCCCAATATGTATTTAGAACAGGTTCCTTATGAAAGTGGAGTAGTCTGCATAGAGCCAAAGACCTGGGCATTGGGCTTACAAAATCCAGGTTGTTGAACCTATTGCATATTCCACACTTAGGGTGCAGTCCCGTTAATGACATTTGTGTGTGACAGTTTCTCATACTCATTCACGATGATTGTTTGTGGCTCAGAGAGTGCATTCCAATAGATGTCGTGTTGATCCATCAGATCACTAGCTTGCCCGACCAATGGGTAGACCCTATGGCGGCCTTTGGAGGAAAAGGCTAGGAGAAGAAAGTTGCATAGAAAGTTAAGAAAGATTATAAGGTATCGCACAACACTTGGGGATTACTTGTCAGCAAAATCAATGACCCTGAAGTGAAATCTGGCACGATTATCCTTGTCTGTAAGATGATGAGGAAGTGTCGGCCAAAGGAAGTCTTAGCCCATGTAATTGCTTTAGCAGGGCAATGCAAGAAGGGCGTGCAGTATAACTGGGCTCAGTACCTGTACACAAAATTCCAGGAGAATGTGCTTGAGGGGTGGGAGGAAGGGAAATTTTTTTATTATGCATGGCTATTACTCCTCATTGCGCTCATCGAATGTAATATGCCTCAAGATATGGAGTTACTAGATACAGATCTAAATATGTGCAAAGCCACGCGCTACGCAACGCTGTGGAATTTGAAGATCCCATCCAGAGTCATAGAAAAGAAAAAATTTTGGGTGTTATTTGACTCTGCGTTGTTCCAATCCATCCAGTCAAAGCCAAGGTTATCACCTACCTTGTATGAGTAGTACAAATTAATTGCAGACTTTAAAGAAACATTTTACAATCTGCCTATCTGTGTGAAGGGTGTTGTTGAGGGAGTTTGGTATGATTTTCCATACTTGGTAAAAGAGGCTGACCTTGTGCGCGTCACAGCAGAGTGGTCGCCTGCCTAGTTAGAGTCTCGCACCACTGGGGGTGCCTCATCATTAGTATTGAAGACTCAAACCAAGCCAAGAACTGCAAAAGATACGCAGCATAAAGGAAAATATGCAGAAGTCGAACCTGAGTCAATGATGACATGAAAATCCATCGAATTGGAGAAGGAAGCAGAAAAAGAAGGTGAAGGCACTAAGGTTCCTGAGACGCAGACAAAAAAATGCACTAAGCATCATTCTCAGACCGTGGGAGGTCTACGCAAGAAGAGAAAGGGGTACAAATTGGCCAGAACAGAGGACCTCATGCTCACGAAGGACAATTTCACCGAGATTGAAAATACAGTCAAGTCAGCCACCAAGGATATATGGACATACATGGAAGCACAGTACAAATCTGTGTTCTAAGGAGTACAGTCGGGGATCAAAGAGCTTACAATGCAAGAGATCCAGATTCAAGAGAGCATGAAGCACGTGAGCCAACCTCAATGGAGCATGACAACTTCCAGCGTGCAGCCTAGCAACACGGTGCTGCCATCTTCTGGGGATAGCCGCCTGCTTCATATCACTGCGTCGGCCATCATAGTGGAGCCACCCACTTTGTGCACGTCCCTAAGATCCCACTGAGAAATTAGCATCGATCTGGCAATTCTCCCAGCTGGAAAGCTCCATGCAATCCACAACATGATCTTAGAAGAATTACAGTACTAGGAGGCTCATGCCTGCCACGCTACAAATGAATATCAACAGCAAGAAATGGTGCTACAACAGAAGCAGTAAACAGCAGAAGAAGTGTGTCGCACAGATGAGGATCGGTGTGTTGCATTGGAAGCTATGATTGATTAAGTGTGCAGTGACCTGCCAGACGTCACTGACCCTGCATCAGACGCGCCAACAACAAAATTAGAGAGCTTGGTCATTGAGCTAACGACATCGCACACGAAAATTCAAACCATCCGGGTAGAGTTTGAGTAACATATTGCTGAGTTGTAGATGAAGCTCCAGCCTGAGACACCGCCGAAGGTTAGAGTGCAGAGCGCCGCAAAGGTAAACAAATAGTGTAGCAGTTGTTGTAGCAAAATGTGGAACCTTATTGGATGAATCCATGTGTTTAGACACCTATTAAAAATGACCCGATGGTGCAATAAATGAGAAATGAATTGTGCATCAAGGAGCAGCAATTCACTAAAATCAAGTTGGCGGGGCCCACATTAGTCACCACGCAAACAATTTCCCGACTTCATGAGGGCAAAGCAATTCAGACCAAGATAGAAGACATGCATCGTCGAGAGAAATTTTTGGAAATAAGGATGCAGCCTTTGGCTGAGAAAGCCCTAAAAGTCTCACAGAATCTGTATGGTGCCCTCAAAATCCTCCAGCAAACCCAGCAAAGCATCAATTTTTCCACTGTAGGGTCGATGATAGAAAAGTTAGTTGATGAAGCACAAAGTGTTGATGCGCAAAGCGTCAAATTTCTCTTACCACTAAAGAGCTTTATCGAAGCACTAAAAGAAAATATGGAGGAGACCACCCTTTAGTGACTCGAGATGAGTCACAAGTTTGTGTTGGGGGTTTGTTGGAGTAGGGTCCCCTGGGGTACATTTTTGGGTTAAGTTTTGTCTATGTTTTATTGTGCATGTAATGATCCAGTTTAATTTCTAACACCCTTTTTAACCAAGACCTTTTACTTCTATTGATGTGTTAAAATTACAGATTATCAAAAGAATTAATTAACACATGCATATATAATCAAGATGAACACATGTCAACAATCATACGACAAAGATGCAAGAGGTTTAATAATGGATTTCGTCCAATGTGGACTACATCTTTGGGCCTCAGTGTCTTGATGGTGTTGGCCACTTCATTCAGTGTTGTAAAGAGTGAAGATGTACATGGATGCTGCTACTTATCATACAGGGAAATAAGCCATCAACATGAGTGGAAAATTCTCTCCACGATACGTTCCACTACAAGGAGCTCTCACTCATAAACTGACCTCCTATCAGCATGACATAGACTCACACATAACGCCTATGAGTATCCCACCAACATGGCAATAAAGGGATCTTAATCAAACATACATGTGACAATGAGTATCCCGCCAACATGGCAAAAAAGGGATCTCAAACATAAATGACAATCCATGATATAAATTACATCCCACATCAAGAACCAAAAACAAGATCCTGCATCAAACATCAAGCAGGGATCTATACAGCACAATGCATCTCATATCAAAGAGACAAATAATTACATGAAATCAACACTTCATATACCTCACACTGAATATGACTAAAGAATAGGTTGCTGCGCTGCTAGATCTTAAATCACCATCACAATCGTGTCATTGAAAGGCATGCAATCGACTGCTCACTCACTGAATGTTGACACCTGTAACTCCACTTTGAAAAGTGGTCAAAAACCATAAGGCTTAGATGGAATATCCAAATACACCATTAGATTCTTGGCGTCGAATAGTGAAAAATCGACTGTCCAATATATGAATTCTGACAAAGTGAAAATATGGGCCTTAGGGAATCTTTTAGATTCCCCCCAGATTCTTCAAAGATTCTGCTCCATAGGGAATCTAGAAATCTGCAACTCAAAATAGGAATCTGATTTCACCATTGATATCCTTGCAAAATTTCAAGAAGAATGAGTATAAAGTTGAACTCATTCTGACACCAGCAAATTCCAGCCTCCAAGGAATCTGAAAGATTCCCTCAAGATTCCTGAAGATTCTCGTCCACAGGGAATCTGAAAAATCGTTGCTTAAAAGGAAAATCTGGGCACACCATTGCATTCCCTGCAAAAATATGAGAAAAATTTCTGTAAACTTGAATGCATTCTGACAAAAATAAATTTTACCTTCAAAGGAATCCTCATGGGCATCAAGCAATATTTTGCCTCGAAATGCATGTCATTCTGCCTCCTGTGCCTCTGCCTCAAAATTCATGTCCGCACCGCCCTTGGGTGCATTGGGAAAAACTGCTTTTAAATAATAAAATGAGGGCAGAGTATTCCAAGTGCCACCGTTGGGCACGTTGGTAAAATCCCATGAATTGTGGGGAGGGGGTCGGGCAGTCAAACCCCGACCCATGGAAATTGTGTGTATTATTTTTTTTTTTAAATAAACATATAACATTTTTTGGGGTTAAAAACTGCATCGGGCAGCCCGCCCCAACTCCCCATGGTCCTTGTATTACATATGGGTTATATATGTTATAAAATATATGATATGGTTGGGGTGGTGGGGTTGACTGCCGACCACCCCACCGTATATACCATATGGTTATGCAACATGGTGCGGCGTGGGGTACGGGTTCCGTGGGGGTCACGGCCCATTGGATCCTTTCTAAAACTTGTTTTAATATTTGCTATATGTGGTGGTGGGGTGGTGGGGTTGGGGCCCGCCACCCCTTTTTTTAATATTTTTTTTGTTTAATAAAAACAAATAGGTAATTTTTTAAATAAGCAATTTTTTACCATAAGAGTTTTTTTAAGGAGACGACAAATTTTCCCAGAATTTTGCCGGAATCCGGTTGCCAGAAAAGGTCGAAATTGCACCTTCCTTAACCTACCTAATCATCCAAGTCAACCCATAAACTTTGACTGCCTCTAACTTTCGCATATGAGCTCAGTTTGAAGAATCGTTCACATTGTTGTGATCAAGACAACAAGATCTTTAGCTTGAACCTAGTTCGAGAGCAATCCGAGCACTTTTATTTTTGAGCTTCCATAAGACCTCTTTTTCCTGTGTGTCACTGGAGCCACTAGATCACGTTGCACGAAAGAGTCAAAGGGGCTTTGGGGTGCATCAAAGTCCTTAATCAATGTAATGGGTTTAAAGGGAAAACCATGAGTCTCACACCATGGTTTGATACCATGGTATGTGCGTGTTTAAGATAGTATAAATATGTAAGGATCGATTCAAGTAAAGATATCATAAGATCAGATATGAATGTTTGTTAAAGTTTTGATCGAAGTCTGGGTTTTTGGGTAGAAAGGCTCCTACTGGCTATGTGCGAGGAGACCTAAGTCCTAGCTGTGTGCAGACTCTTCTGGCCGTGTGCACAAAAGGATTGAATGTACTAGAATTAATAGATCTCCTAATAAAGAAGACAGTTTTGGCAAACCTAGACTCTCATGTGATGGTTGTGTTGATTATCGATATTTGATTTAAGATCTGAATCTTTTTTGTGTTGCGTATTTACTTATGTTAATGGTTGATTGCATATGCGTGAATATTAGTTAATGAGTATATTTGAATGAATTACATTGTGCGTGAATATCAGTTTATGTTAGATGAATAGATTTGATTGAAGTATACTTGATTACTGTGTGCAAACAATATTAAAGCATTCTGTGATAATCTGCGAAGGGTTTGCTCTGTTGATGTGTGCATATGTTATATTATCTGTTATAAATCTGTTTAGGGCCATTACATCAAAAAGTTCCTCAAGGTGCAGAAACTCAGTTCTAGCACACCCCCCCCCCTACTACTTCGAGTGAGACTTTGATCTGCACAAGTAGGTCACTGTCGAAAGGGCCAGTAGTTGGAGGATTTTTTTGGTTGCGCGATAACTCCAAACCTAGGTTAGGACCCCTCAAGCCAAAAAGCATACCCTTTCTCTTTTATCCAAGCTTATTATTATTAATAACTTCATTATATCAACCACACAGCCTCTTTATTTGGTATTGGAGAAATTTCAAATCTTAATTTTCTTCATCTAATATCAAGGTCATCTTAACTTCAATGTTATCAGGATTCTTAAAACTCCCTCTTATTTTCATGCTCATCATTACAAATACATTATCAAGAATGAAGTAAGCACCTTATACATTTTTGAAGACTATGTATCTACAAAACCTTTAACAAGTACCATTAATTACAAACATATATGTATAGGAGCATGAAAACAATTTTATAAACATAGGGTTGGCATATCATCATAATGGGAGTATTTATCAAAATAAGAAATCAAACTTTAGACATCCAAGGGTTTCATCTTGCATACCCTAGACTTTGACAACACTTGCTAGGGTTTTGTCACAATCGCTAGATTCCATCATTCAAACTTAAATTCTTACATATCACTAACTAAATCAATAGCAATCCAATTATAGCAAAAACATTTTACATCTAGGGTTTCATTATCAAGTCCTAGAAACTTGTAATAATATCTACTAGGGTTTTGTCATAAACCTTAGATCTAATACATCAAAATTTCAATGTTTCTATTTTCAACAACTTGACGAGGTTAGGGTTTCAAGCATACAAAAGCACATACACCTAGGGATTCATTCCTAGATTCTTACATTAACTATTACAAGGGTTTTGCCATAAACGTCATTTAAACAAACTGTAAAGATATAGGGTTTCATAATATAATTTAAAATCAACAACAAACCGTAAAAGGGTTAAGGTTCTACAACAAACCCTAATCATCAAGAGAGAAGGATTTAATAATATTTTCTAGACATTTATTAATAAACCCTACGGGATAGGGCTTTACCATAACATTACCAAAACCATAAACATCAATATATTAGGATTTCATTATATGTTCTAAAATTAGTCTAGGGTTTCATCATTAACATACCTTAAGCATCAAAAGACTAGGGTTTTATAGTGAATCATAAAGGTTAGGGTTTCAACAAAAGTAACAAATGGTGAGAGATAACATGACAAGGATATATTTGAACCAGTGATTAATCATGCTAACAATAATATTTATGATTAAAAACCCTAAACATAAGAAAGTTGGTAATACAATGCAAATTTAAAAATGATCATACCTTGAGATTCTTCCTTTATAAACCTTGTAGGATTACCTTATTGAAGGGATCCCTTTGAATCTTGCCACAATCCTTTTAGAATATAAATGCAACACTTTCTTGACAAGTATCATTAAATAGATGATTATGTTTTCCAAAAAATTTCAAATATGAATTCATACGGTTTTGAATACAAAAACTAGACATGATTTAATTTTATTCTTTCCAAAGAATTGTCAAACCCTAACTATCATAAGAGGGAGAAAGAAAACCAGGATAATGTTCTATCTACAATTCCTAGTTAATCATACAATCAACTATCCTTTAAGACATCAGAATCTTTAATAAATGAAAATTTTATACATACCTTTAAAATTTTACATACCTTTGTATTTCATGCTTGAAATATTGATATGGAGCGTGTTTTCCTTTTTCTTGAAAATGACATACACAATGTTAGATGACTAAAAAATGAATAGCAATAACAATACGTACCTAGTTGAAATGAAGACTTCGATCTGGTTAAAAATGTGAGATGTGATTTGCTTGACAATTTTAGATGTTTTCAAAAGCTGCTACAGGTCCTTAGTAAGATTTTTCTTCTAGCTATTTCTTCTAACTGTTATAGACAAAAATGTATAAGCTTCTTGTTTCACTGTTTATAGTAGGATTACAAGCTCTTATCCCTTCACTTATTTTAATAGGACACCTTTATCTTAGAGTTGACCCTTAGTCAAGGTATTCTTCAATCGCAAAATTCTACTTTGTAAAGGCTTCTAGAACTCTTCCAAAAGATGCATTTTTTTTTATCTTTTTCAGTGTGTAACAATTTTTGTGATACCATGAGAGGCTTTTACTGATCTTTTCAAAGATTCATGTTTAATTATGAGGTTGATTTTTTTATTAGTGCTTCACCAAATTACTGAAGCAAACCACCTATATGTCTTATAAGAAATAAAGATTCTTCTAATCCTTCATGGTTAGTTTTTATGTCACTATTGAGCTCGACTTACCTATAGAAGTGTCAAGATCTACATTCTCCTTTATAGAAATTTTGACTCTTTTATGGTGACAAAAGTTTCATAACAAATCTTTCAAATAGGTCTACAAAAAGGCTCCATATATTTTAGACTTAGTTTCTTTAATAATTGATATATTTTCTTCGATAGAAGGGATACTATTATTCCTAAGATATTTCATTTGGTCACTTCTGTAATACAAAACCTTATATAGTTCAAACTTCTGAGGTGATTTCAGATCCTGAGTTTCTTGCACAAAACTTTGTTTTTTTATTTCAAGAGTCTTGGCTTTAACTAGGTTATTTATCTATCCCTTTGGTCCTTAAGAATGATGCCTCTAGACATCTTTGCTTTCCTTCTTTTAGGTCTACGGTATAATTACGGAGATGGGCCCAGAAACATACCTTTATTTAACTCATACCTTCCTTCTAGGAGCTCAGTCCTAAGGAACTAGATTCCATTTATTTTTCTTGAATTCCTTTAGCATAATCATGACCTTCTAACTGCCCTTATGCTATCAAACCAAGCTCTCATACTATGTTAATAAATCTAGGGAAGCATATAGACTAGGTTATTTAGCTTGATTTCTCTTATACCTTAACAATTTCTTGTGATTATTAAGTTTGTTCTTCATTATTTTTATTTTGTTCTTTTCATCATCAAGACTAATTCCAAATTAGAAGATCACAAAGGCACCCAAGATAGTGACTCAGCCACGGAAAAACCCCTAAGAAGGGGAAAAACCAGTTAAACTCTTTACTAGTAGAACCAAATCAAAATGAGATAGACCAAGACCTTTTTGACCATGACACAACCTTTCCTCCATACATCAAGTCAACTTTTGAGAATCTTCTTTTCAAAAATCAATACTTCAGCTGATCCAATAGACTTCATCTTTTTGTACTTCTACAATCCTTGGTCTCTTCTCTCTTCTATGTACTCTCGACCCTGCAATGCATTAGATTTATGTGGTACGTTGTTCTTCTTACATCAGAATGAAGACAATTTTTACATTCTTTTCATCTCCTTATAGGCTACTTCGCATCATTCTTTCTCACTAAAATATTACAGATTGAAATTTCTTATTTCTCCTCAAAATAGGTCAATTTCATTTGGTATAAATAGTTGCTTATGTCTATTCTATTGAGGCCGACATGAATGGTAGGAGAGGTCGACTTGATAAGGGGGATATGACTTAATGGAGGAGGACAAGACATAATCCTGACATAGAAATGTTTTCTTTCTTTGACACAATGAGCCCAAGAAGGGTCTCTTACATAATGACTTTGAATTTGTCTCAAAAAAAATCCTAGAGCACTCAATGGGTTCTTTGACCTATCAACCAATTTTGCTCCTCGCTCATAGTTTCTTCCTAATAGGGGTTACTTTCAGCCTCTAAATAGGTCTTAGGATCTAATATAATCATTAAATAAAAATGGATGGCATATGAAGGCTCCATGACAATTAGATCTTGCGAAGGCTCCACAAACTATGACCTAGTTTTGTGTCGATCGACAAGATCACCCATTAGATCGCCAATTGCCTGAAGTGCGTATTGTACCCATCAAGGCCTCTACTCTAGATCTAAAATTTTCTTGTTGTTGTTCTAAAATATTATAATTATGAATTTTAATTAGAATTTTGATCTAAATAAGTATCATTGAGATCTTGCACAAGTAGATGTAGAGAGGATGAAGTAGGGTGCTCTAAAAGTGGCTACAAGGGAACTTCTTGAAATATAACCCTTATCTAGATGAACGAGGTATCTAATAAAGATTATAATAACTTATATCCCTTGGATCCATTTGGATACTTGAAAAATATGAACTCCTTTCTTTTAGGTTACATAGCCTTCCTCCTATCAGAGGGAATCAAGCTCATGCCCAGGAACCAAAAACTATGAAGTGAGTAACATCTAGTATCTTCCCTGTCAAGACCTCAAAAGAAATGATCCACTTTATCTATTTATGTGGAATTTTATTCTTAATGTAATTTTCACAATTAATAGCTTTAGCACATAGCTTAGGAGGTAAATAAGCATATAGTTTACCCTCTCTTTTAGTGGTATAATTTTCCCCTTTTCAACTCCATTTCATTGTGGAGTGTGAGGAACTATATTTTGAAGCTCTATGCTAGATTCTATATAAAAATTTTGAACATATTTATTTACACATTCACCACCATTAAATCACTTAAGGCATTTAATCCTCTTCCATCCCTAATTTTCTACAAGCTACTTGCAATTTTTTAGATGCCTAAAGACTTTTGATTCCAACTTAGGAAAATAAACTCATGTATATCTTAACTAATCATCACTATATTTTAACACATAACTTGCCTTACTAATATTGAGGAAAAGGTCCAGTAATGTCACCATGCACTAACCCAAGCAGTGATGAGGGTATGCCATCCTCGCTTGTCTTAAAATTCTCTTCAAGATGCTTGCCAAGTATGCAACCCTGACAAACCCCATCTGTGTATTAGATATTTGAAGCCTTTAAACCATTCCATTTTTGGATAGATAATCCAAATACTTATAATTAAGGTGACCAAATATCTCATGCCACAACCTACTCTCATCATTAACATGTCTTAGAAGATAAATTTTATATTTATGAATAAACCAAGAGAAAGTGTATAACCTAGAATGATGGTTCACCTCTCCAGTAAAAACTCTAGAGCCATATAACATTTTTGGAAATCATCATTATATCAAGCGTGAATTTGACTTTCTTACTTGAATCGATATGAGTGATTTGATAAATGGAAAGGAGGTTAACTAAAATATGAGGAACATGAAGTACCTTGTTAAAGCTACCATGCTCCAAGTCAATTCTCCCTTCTCCACAAATTTTTCATCTCCCAAAAATATGGGTGGTCTATTACAAGGGTTCACGTGAGAAAAATAGTCTACTAAAGAAGCCATGTGGCATGTGGCTCATGAATGAAGCACTCAAGTACTATGAAATCAAGTAGTATAATTTTCATCTAGTGGGACCCCTTATTCTTCTTGGAATTTTCTAGTATGTAATCATCCAAGTGAATTTATTAGAATACCTACGCCATCTCATCAAATGTTTTCTTGATACAAGAGCTCTCATGGTGGAACCCCCTATTGCAATATGTGCACTTCTTATTCTCCTTCTTTCCATTTCCTTCCTTGGAATTCAAACCCTCCTTGGTAGATTTTTTTTGGCTTCCTTCTTGTTATTCGGTTCCTTCTTTCTCCTATTATTTTGCTTAGTCTTCTTGCTTGATTCACATGCTGCAAGTGCATGGAGTTTGACATACTTATGAGTTCCCATGAGTATGAGCTTATTCTACTCTTGAATCAAGGACTCAATGAAATCATCCAAATTTATAATCTTCCAATTTTTATCCATAAATATTTTTTCAATATGGAAAGAAGTAAAAAAATAATTAGGGTACTCAGGTCCCGACGTAGAAAGTGCCAAAAGAATGATGTGTTCCTCTTCCCTACCTATGCCACAAGCTTTTACCTAAGTCATTAATGTTGAAGTTAGAGAAGTAATCCTAAAAGCCCTTAAATTTGGATGGATTCATTATCATCATATCATTCTCAAGATGGTGTCCCCTAAACCCATCTTGCTTCCCAAAAAGATCCTCCAATTTGGTCCAAACTGCATTAGGAGTTTTAGACTCGTCTATATGAAATAACAAGTTAGTGGATATTGACAAACATAGAATCCCATGGGCTTCATACATTTTGCTGAAGTGTTTCAGTTCCTCAATGGTTGATGTAGGATAATTTTATGTCCCCATTGTGATCCTATATAGTCCCTTGTTATGCAGGAACATCAAAATCTTAGGCTTCCAATCAAAGCAGTTGAAAGGAGTGAAAGTTAGTGATATTTAGTCCATTCTCTCTATGGGTTGTTCTAACTTGTAAAATTTGCAATAAAAAATTAGTATTCTTCATAAATACACTTATGATCTGATACAATGTAGGGTTTTAAACACAAACTTAGTATCTATGTGTGAAAAATACTAGACTAGATATTAGAGAACAAGAGGGAAGAGAAAAACATGCTTAGAAAATTAACTAAGTAACCAAAGATACAATTCAAATTACATAAGGGACATGATATGAAAATATTATGTATATTAATGTTGAACATGAATATAATATATATTCTCTCCAAGGGGAAGATACATTTAAAATAATGTTGAGGTTCCTAGTGTATGCACTCATTTAACTAGAAAATCACTTTCCTTCCTTAGTTAGTGAGTATAAAATATATTGGGAGACCCTAAATTATCAAAATATCTAATAAAAGAGTTAACTAGTGTTGAGCACACACTTATATTGAGAGAGTAGGGGGTGGGGGTGAATCAGTATAATTCATTTTTTACTTATTTCAACATTCATGAACCATAAGAAAACAATCACATATTAGATACATCATCTACAAAACATGAAATACAATATTTACGTGGAAACCCTTTCGAGAGGAAACTACAAAACTTATTTTTATAATTCTTTATAAGCAACTACCAATTGGAGATATTAATCCCCACCAGTACAAATCCTAGTAGGCACCATGTACTCTAATAGGTCTTTGTAGATGCCAATCTACTATAAAACCCCTCCCCCTCTTGCCACCCCGCACTTGAGGCATACCTTCATTTGTTATTGAAAGTAGAGATATCTCCCTATACCAAGAATATTTTTTTTGGTGCAACAAATAAAAAAATCCTTGTACATGTTGTGCTTGGTTCTGAAGTAAGCATTGATCCCAAAAGGAATTTTGCAAAGTAGAAATTATCTCCCTCGACTTATAAAAAAGTTATATGTTCCTTCATGTGTTGGATAAACTTTGAACACATGCTCATTTTTTTTTATTTGTTATTATTTTCAAATATACCCATTAGATTTTGAGAAAATATGTTGATTTCTATTAGACCAAGGTGTTCTAGGAAGCCTTCTAGTCCATCAAGGATGCAATTAATTCTTGTTATGCCTTAGAAAAACTATATTTACTTGGGTAATTTTGGCTCTATACCACTGCAATAGAGGATGCCATTTCTGCTATTTTGGTTTAGCATAATGGTGGTCATGAGGGGTTGTGGATTTCATGAGTCAAAGTCTTAATGAATCAAATAGGGAATGGAACTTGCTTTGAAAGCATATCTTTGCATTGGTCATTACATTGGGGAAATTTTGGCTTTAAATAATTAGAAAACAAATGTAGATTTATGTCCCTTTACCAACACCACTACCCCAAACTTATATACTAAGTAAACTGGCCAATTAGATAACTAATATCCACAAACATTATTTTAATTCTCTTTTGCACAAAATATTAGAGGTCATGATTTAGCCTTACACTTTGCTCAAGATCCTTCTCCTACAATTTTGGATTTTCAAAAGGAAAACTCTTATTTATTAGTTTCCTTGGTGTCGTTGATGAAGATAATGATATTGGAATCCATAAATGGCCTTGGTATGCTAATGTAATTCTTTAATCATAGTCTTGATATGTTTTCTATTTATCATGTGGGAGTTAACATTGTGACGTCTATGTTATGTAAAAAAATAGTGTTGGTATAGTTTAGGGTCACAATGTAGCTAGATGCCAAGTTGACATATAAGACTCCCTTATTTACAGGAAAGGTACATTTCCATGGAATTATTTCACTTCTTAGCCTATGAATATGCACATGCCTTACCTCCCTTCAAATTCAAACTTGTGACTTCCAAGGAGGAAATACATGTTCTTAATCATTAGGCTCACTTATACTATACATATACACATCAATCTTAGAGGATGACTTCCATAAGGTAAAGAGTTTCCACACTACTTTAACCTTGGAGTGGGAATGTATATGTGGAATAAGAACACACTAAACACTAATATTGCATAAACATAATGAATATGAATCCATATGTTTATATTATGAACACAATAATTATAATACATAATGACACTAGGACTTAAGACTTCAACACTTCTTCTTCTCCACAACTCACTCTCTGTGAACTCAAACACTTAATGATTTTCTTCATTGTACTAGGCTCAAGATTTATTTATTTTTAGATGCAAAGAGTGAACTCAACCCTTCCTTATATAGAACCAAGGAAGGATTTGTAAGCACTACGCAAAATTCCTCATGGAGGCTTCCTTCATACTAATCATCTACTTTCGGTGCAAGTTGAGGCGCTCTTCATCCACTTTTAGAATATAATATGATACTTTAAATCAAGAAAAAACAACTTTAGTAAGTGGATCATCTTTGTAGATAATCCTTTACATACACCTTTAGGGAAATTAATATCTACAAAAGATTTGAAAAGACTGAAAACAACTAAGACAAGACATCATTAACTCAATGGTTACAAGCCAACCATCTTAGCTTTATTTGCAAAGACTTTATGTACCAGCATTTGCACCAGAAGTGTGCAAAGACATGCCGATAGAAGTGGAGATTATGATGAAAAGTTGTTTGGATGAGGGACAAAAAAAAGCAATAAAAATAATTTCATAGGGTGATCAAAAGCCTAAACGAATTGAATTGTGATTTTGGATGGGCAGCAAGTGGATTATGTGCTCTCATTCTTGTTTCAAAGTTCAGAAAATGAAACTTGGAGGACTAGATAGGTTGAAAGGGACAAAAATTTGTTTTCAAACAAAACATGAAAACTTTGAAAACTTGATGCCTATTAGAATTTCAAGGAAAAGCACAAATAATATACTTAACTCCATTTTATTGCTATAATTCATCTCCATCTTAAATAAACTTAAAGTTATATAAATAAAAACTAAATAATGGCATATTTATGTATGTGATATTTAAATATAAAATAAATAAATATATGTGAATTCATTTTAAATTTGGTTTTATCGAGCATAGAAAAGTATTAAATTTGTTAATACATATTTTTTTTAATATAAAGAAATTAATACATAACAAAGAAGTAAATAATATATATGTATATTAAAAAAATTACTATTTTCCTTTTCTATTTTTAAGGAGGAAAGAAATCCACCTCTCTAAAGTGAGTTGTTGGTACGAAGACAACCCACATGTATACTTAAGAGTTCACAACGCTCAAAGTCAATATAACAATATTCAAGACATTATAGCCCATCATGTTACTAGCCAGACTTTGAACCTAGTTGGAGAAGATAACAACCATTATACCCAAAAACCCTATATAAATCCAATTGAAAAAATTTGATCTTTTTAATATCCATTAAAACAATATTTAAAATAGATTTAAAATATTATAACTTAATTATAATACTTTTACTATTACTTTTTAAATTTATAACATAACTTTTCCTATTATTGAAGAGGTCTCTGGATTTTCCACAGTGTCATAGACCATTTGTGGACGTTTTGAATCGCAATGGGGATCCATCTTCAGGGCATAATTGATAACCAGCTTGAAAACCAAAATAAATTTTCCTATATTTTATTATTTTAATTAAATTATATTTAATTTGTTACCATATTTAAATATAATGGGTGTGAACCTATATACATTGATGAATCACTAGAAATATTATTTTTTATAGAAAATTTACCAAAACAAATATCATTTAACAATTTGATATATAATTGTTAAACCAAAAACTTAAAAGATTCACTTTAACAACTTGAGAAATTCATGTGAATAATTTCATTATTAAATTTCATAAATATGAAAAAAAACTCTTTTACATAATCTTTAAAAATATATAACTTTTATATATTAAAATTTATAAATTTTAATAAGTAATATATAAAAAGGTGTAGATAATGAAAAATGATTTATCTTAGAATATTGTATATGATGATGATGATTAATGGCCTCTAAGATCTTCATAATTTTTTGGTCACTAAGAAGATAAGAGAATAATTGGAATTCTTTAACATTTTATTTTTATACTTAAAAAGAAGTGACATACCAAATCACCATAGTTTTTGCTAACTTAAAAAATTAAACAAATTTGTAATGTGATGAGCATTTTGAAAACTTAATATAAAGTGAGGTTAAGATGGACAATCTAGGAGATAGTGTTTTTCATTTTTAGCCCTCTTAGGATGGTATATGTGATAGACTCCTTCATCAGAAAACATTTTGGGAATTGACAAATGCCTAGTCTCACTATAAAGCTCATAAGAATTAATCTTTATTTTGATAATAGTACTAGTCAAAATAAAAAGACAACTTTTATTTTCAAAATTAAAATTTATCACCTCTTATTAATATACTCATTAAATTGTAATTTCAATTTATATATAAATACTAAATATTTTTTTAACGTATTAATTCATTAAATAAATTATAAATATTAAATGATATATCCTAAAATGAATTCCATAAAATAGAAATCATCGTTTTTAATTTTATTAAAATATATTATAAACAACTTGCACTATTATAACATGATTAATCTAAAATAATAATGTATTTCTAAAATTACATATATATACCAAGATAGGATTTTGAATCCAAGTTGCGGCAATAGATTTTTACTATAGCAATAGAACCGCCGAGGAAAATGTTTTATCTAGTGAGTTTGAAATTATGGTATTGAAATGTTTTATCTAATGAGTTTGAAATTATGGTATTAATTTCTGTAATGAGGCCCACAGGCTCACAGTTCAAGTTGTGTGTATGGATATTTGCGGAGTTATGGTATTAATGTCTGTAATGAGGCCCACAGGCTCACAGTTCAAGTTGTGTGTATGGATATTTGCGGAGTTAATTTCTTTTTAGCACTTAATTATACAATGATAATTATTAGAACAAGTGGAAAAAAAAAATTTAAACAACATTCACCTAATATTTGGTTGTAATTACCCAACTTGATATATTTAAAAACCTTTCATTAATCATAATTAACCTCACCTAATTGTGAATTAGTCTCTTATATTCTCTTCTATAAAAAGAATTG
Source organism: Pinus albicaulis (assembly GCA_034641835.2). Lineage (NCBI taxonomy): Eukaryota > Viridiplantae > Streptophyta > Pinopsida > Pinales > Pinaceae > Pinus > Pinus albicaulis. The sequence goes on from CM076575.1 coordinate 1,927,534,716, forward strand.
AACCCCACAAGCAACTCATTACTTCATTACCCTAGGGAATCAACATTCAAGAATGATTGAAAACATTAATCTATAAAGTACAGAGACATGATTCAAAGAAGTGTGAAAATATTAGAAGAAATCATTTAAAGAATTGAATCCTTCCATGTCCAAATCTCCTTTATAATTCGAATACTCAGGAAAATGATTCTATTCCAATCTGGGGAATCAACATTCAAGAACTATTGAAAACATTAATATTTATTTAATTACAGAGACATGATTCAAATCAGTGTGAAAAATATTAGAAGAAATAATTTAAATAATTGCATCCTTCCATGGCTAAATCTCCTCTATAATTCAAATATGCAGGAAAATGATTCTATTCCAATCGGAATTCACAACCAAATTTTCCTTTAATGAAGAGAGAATGCCTACATTTCTAACTACTTTCTCCAAGCCTGCCATGGATGGACATATGGCGGCGTTGAAAAATATTTGAAGGCGAAACCCACCTATATTCCCAGTTACTCTGCCCTCGGCTTCTTCTCAAGCAAGCATTGACTGATGGATAAACACCAATTATGTTACTTTCCCTTAATTCTAATGAGGCTTGGTGCTCTCCCTAGAAACACAATGCTCGGAGGAGTTAAATTGTTGTACATGTCCATAGATTGCCTACAAGAAAAATAAAAAAGGGGTGAGAATACACAAGCATACTTCAACTTGAAATCTTTTCTATATCCAAATTCTATCAAGATGAGCTTTATAGTCAGGAAAAATAGGTCAAATATGGTTTGGGATAAGTTAATTTCCCGGCAAAACAAATTAAATGAGCTGCTAATTGGCATCTCACAAGAACTATTAGGAAAAAAGAAAATAATATTGATCTAAATATAACATATAAGAGAGTTTTCAGGGAATGCAAAAACTGCAGGATAATTCAAGCATGAAAACTTTTATCAAATCAATAAACCCATTACATAATTCTTTGAAAATTTATTTATTTGTATTTCTTTCCCGCATGACTATGAAAAACACACAAACAACCTTAAATCTATCGCAAGTATATGATTATGATGTAGATATTTAAACATTTTAAACAACCTCTTATTTGTTATTTTCTATAATGTTAATTAAAATAGGTTAGATGGGTCTAACATGTGTATTCTAAAAATAGTTCTAAGACATAAATATCTTTAACAAAAACTAAACCTGTCATTACCTGTAAATCTGATGCCATTGAGTAGTATAGGAACCATATTTATGTTGCCTTGGCGAATCTGGAGAAGAATCTGAAAAATTGGAATCATCATAACAATTTGTGTCTAATAATCATGGTTCTCATCACTATCAATGCAGAACCAGGTCTTTGTGGGGGTATTCTGGTTACTACTCATCCTGCTCAACCAAAGTAATGTGTTAGAGATATGAGAACAAAAAAACATTCATTGATGCATATCTATAATCTAAAGACAAGCTCAATCACACCATATAAGCTACCTATCAAGATTCAGTCATAAATAAATAATAATAATATAAAAAATTAAAAAATATATATAAAATTAAAAAAAAAAAAAATTAATGGAATATTAATAGCTATCAAGATTCAAAATCAACAAGCCCAAACCAGAATAGAGAAAAGACCAATTTTCCAATAATTGTAAAGTTTCTGGTCAGACTCCACTATCATCACACAGAGACTTCTTTAAATTTTAAAAAATTAGAGATCAATTAAAAATTTTAAGAAATACTCTCCCCTATTGTAAAAACCATTCTGAGACAGAAGGTTGCAATACAAAGGAACACTACCCATTTGGAAGCCACGGCTTTAGTAGACACTTATGCACCTCTGGCCATTATCAACAGGATTTCACTAATCTCCAATTTTCAACGCATATTACTTCTACAACTCTGTTCACTATCAACAGGACTTCACTAATCTCCAATTTTCAACGTAGTTTTTTTTTCCACACCTCTAGCCATTATCAACCACAGGTTTTTTTTTTTTCAAGATGAAGAGAAAATAAAAAGTGTAAATTTTAAAAGATAGCAAATAGGGTAACACTAGTTCAAAACCTGGTGGCCTCGCTCCTTAAGATGATATGGTTGACCAAAGTCTTTTAAGGTGACTATCACATTTATATGAAAACACCAATTCCATGATAATGTAGACATATATTAAACGCAACCTCTCTCCTAATGACATTTTCTATGCAGTTTCAAGGTGACAATCATATTTATATGAAAACACCAGTTCCATGATAATGGAAAGACACATTAAAGGAAAACTTTATACTAAAGTAGTTTACTATGCAGATGAAGTTATATGCAAATCCTGGGTGAATTTAACCAAATAGATACCCCAAGCCCTAAGTCAACATTGTTGGGTTAAAATAGCCTCACCACAAAACATATATTGTAAGAAGTTTTATACACTCTAGTCAAAAGAGATTTAACTACAATTTATTTTTTTTTAAATACTTTTGCATGCGAGTTTAATAGCTATAGCTTTCTTCCTTGTGTCCATATTTTGCAATAGGACATCTGCTCTTAATACAGACAAAATGACTAATCGGGATTCGAAACCATGATCACCACTTGGTCTATGAAATCAAACCCTAAGTAAAACTAATTCATAACCCTTAAATCTGAATCTCAACATGGTTTTATCTTCTCTAACTTGAAGAACTGAAACATAAACAGGAAAACGACATCTATGGAAAATGCAGCTTAAGGAAAAAAGAATGATGCTAAGATGTGTGCTACAAAGAAGCACATTTATAAAAAAAATTCCAACACTCTCCAATTCAAATTAGTCCCCATATCTCTGTAAATTAGTGAAAATCGTAGTGTTGGTTTTCATGCTCTCTCACACATGATTGAATTGACCTAAACAGGTTGTACAGGACACCAAATAGAATACCCTTCTAGAACATAGTGATCATAAAAACGCCATTATTTGGTTGAATCATCCCAAGATCCGCGCCATTATTTAGATGATTCCACCTAGACCCACTTTAGTTATGTACTCATTTTTTTCATATGGCCATATCCCGCTTGGATTTAATTCAATAAAAATGACCCACTAGAGAGCAACACCTGCTCAATGATTTCTTTACAAGCCGAGCAGTTTGATACATATTCATTTGATCCACTTTGCAAAAATCGCTAAATGTTCATCCACTACCCTCTTACCAGACTGGATTTATAATCATGCTGCCCTTCTACTCTAGTTTCAAGGGACTCTCCCATCATGGTTAAATAGTGGGAATTGATAGCACTACCCCGTGAATATATCTGTAGAAGTCTCTGGAAAGCGTTAAAGTGGATTGCTAATTCTAAGAGTCCATGAACTTCATGAAATTTGAAGGAGTCCATGTTTATGAATTTTCCTTAGTACTCGTGTTCTCTAGTATTTAACTAATTATTGTGTGTCTCTAGTTGCCATTGTTGTTAGCTTGGTCTGAAAATTAAGCCTTGAGTGTATAGCACATATTTCTAATTGGTATTTTTCCATATCCAAAGTTAGGTTGGTTTGATTGGTATGTCTAATTTGTTTAGCAATCCATAATAGTGCTAGGAGTGTTGAAATCTTCAGCGGGGTTTCCCCTGCTGCTGAATTTCTACATGTATGTAATTGTGGCTACTATTGTTGGATGGGATCTTAACTTCTATGCATAACATCTTCTTGTGGTCGAGCTTCCTACAGGAAGTACTCGCTCTATATGGTTTTCTCCAGTGTATTTTCCCATCAGGGATGAAGCTACAGGTTTCATGGTTATCTTCGCTTTGATAGTGACTATGGTGGGAGTGGGTTCATGCCTCTTAAGACTCCATCACCTCTAATTTTAGTTTGGAGAGAGGTTGGCTTCCACAATTGTTACTGATGTACTCGAAGGTCTAATTTCATCCCAACTTCCAGGCTACTCCTGCTATCCAGGGGCCAACTTCCAGATACAGGGAGTTAACAAGAATTTGTTGGTCTAGAAAAAAATGTGATGGAGAGAATTGGTCGTTGGGCATCTGGCCATCAGGATGAATGCCGCAATAAATTTCCTAGCAAGCATTTCTGAGCTGAATACCGGCTTGGCCAATGTGGATTGAGATGCACTCTCTCAATTTCGTAGGGAAGAAGGAAAATCAACTATACAAAAAAAAAAAAATAATAATAAAATAAAATAAAAAAACCTGTGAAGAAACTGCAAACATAGGAAATCGTACGATAATAATACCAGGAATGTTATTGTACGAAGAGCCACCGTCTCAACTCGGGTCCCGCTATCCCGTCATAGGCATCATACAGAAAGACCCCACACATGTTTTCGAGGAACCCTTATAAAAATAGCCCACACATACATTTGTATTTAGGTTTTAGAGACTTTTTAGTGAGGTTTGGATTTTTGTGTCCGGGCGTGCTTCATCATGTCGCACCCAGCATTTAACTCACATCGCACTTGCATTAAATTGGTACACCGAGACACCCGCCTTCATAAACTCGCTAAAGGTATCTTATTACTATAACGCACCTTGCACTACGCATAACAAAGCCTGGTGGCGTTTCAACAACCTTATTGCGAGAGGGGTCGCCATTGTGGTTAAATTTAATAAATAAAAAATTACCAAATGAAAACATTTTCGACTTTAGTGTTCCGTAATTTCTGGCTAACGGGCGAATTTATTCTGTGTGAGGCACTCCGGCCACGTTGCTCCTACTGAACGTACTCATCATTATCCATCGCTTCAATTTTTGAGTTTGAATTTTAAATGGTGGAAAATTTGTCAAATTCCTCAAAGAACATATTCTTTATCACCAAATGTACAAGTATTTTACTTGTTTTTCAATAACTAAAAGTTTTAGCGGATTAGAATTGTAAAAAACCTTAAAATTTACCATTAAAAATCAGCGTGATGTTTTAGCCATTTAGCCAGTAATCACTTTTGGTGAAGCTCTTTCAAATTGCCAGAAGTCGCACTCTTCAACACACGGTAACGACCGGTTCCGCCATATTTCTCTTGCGTATTCATTTTTTCAAACCGACATGGCGTTACGTTTGCTTAAATGACCTGGGTATCTCGTCAGAATATGCACTAATGTTTCGACACATAAATGAAAATGATGCCCCGGCAGATAGTTCGCTATCATAATCGCAGTGGGACATCAAAGACATAGTAGACCCGCAGCGTACTTCATCAGACCGGTAAACAACAATAACGGAACAGCATTTCCAGGTTCCGGCAAGACCAGGCAAATCAGACCGTGATTTTTAATAAATCGACATGCAGGCGTGCGCTCGTTGAATAATCGCATCAGTTGAATATTTACCAGCTTTGGGAGGGCAATGCTGACCAAACCATGTTTCATAACAAGAGAACCACAATGCACCTTTACACTGCATAGTCATTATGTGGTGTTTACAGACCAAACACTGTTGACCATGTACCGGTTTCTTGTGAGGCGCATCAATGAACTATCCACCCCGGGGCACATAACGCACCGCCCTCCCAACACTGGTACATAGTCAACAATGCGGTCATTTACAGGACCGCACCGTTGACCATGAATTATTGTTTATTGGTGTGTTGACCTAACTATCTACCTCGAGGTGGATAGTTTTTTCAACGCACCACAGAAGAAAGTACATTTTATGTTTTGCAGTGCACGGACAATTTCCATGCACACCGAGGGCACTGCGCAATAAAAAAGGACGCATTGGTACTGGTGCATGACTATTTTTTTGGGCACACAGGCTGTTTTTTTTCAAAAAAAAAAAATTATATATATATATGTGTGTGTGTGTGTGTGTGTGTGTGTGTGTCTCATTGAACAAAAAAAATGTATTTAATATGTGAATCATTCAACGATGTCAACGGAGAGAACAAAGGGAACAACAAGAACATATGGAGGACCAGTATAATGTGTTTCGCTTGTGGGAGGCATAAGAGAGGGAGAGACTTTTGTACCCTCTACCTATTATGGCAGCCACCCAGTTGCTCCTAAGGGAGGTAGGCCTCCTCAAGTTCTATGAGGAGGCTACATCCCTGAAGGGCCATAATGGGTTATTGGGACAGCTCATCTTCAGGTGGAATGCCCATCGACAAGCTTTCCGGGTCGGTCCTGACCAGTGGTACGCGCCCAGTGAGGAGGACATATATTTTATTACTGGCCTATCTAGGAGAGGGCAGGATTTTCCCCTGTTCTCAGATGTCCTTGTCAGCTATGCATCAGGGAGTCAATTGGTGTACTCCCAAAGATGCATTAACGACGATATACGTTCTCCTGCAAATTATCAAGTGTCTGGTGGTTAGTTACGTATTGCTTCATTTGGTGCGGAGGAGGTGAGGTGCCCCTCACTACTGTTGACGACCATTTCACACCATACCAGTCACGGGCAACGCATTAGTTTCCCGCTTTTATTTTATGTTGATTCTTTATTACAGCACCACGACTTGTGAGATGGTTAGCGATTTTTTTGCGAAAATTTTCTACAGCATTAGATAGAAATCGTTCTCAGGCACATGGGAGGTTGACCTTACCTTTCTCTTCAAAGTTATTTTTTTTATTTTTTGAGAGGCTTCCAAAGACGAGGCCTACTTTTGTTCGGCGGCCTGGTAGGTCGATATTGCATGTACAAATGGATATGTGGGGCCAGATGATGCCCAAGAGGGGCGAGTCTGACTTTTGGGCCAAGATATCTCCTAATGCAATGGAGTTGCTATCCAGTCTTGATGATCACTCCTTCGTTCTAGTGCCATGTCCGTACGCTGGTTTGGATTAGCGAGGGTGTACCAACATCCTCTTCACACAAGATGAGTCGTCGGATGTGAGACATAATATTATTGTTTTCTTTAAATTAATATAGTTTCATTTTATTGTCTTAATTAATTAATTAGAATTATCAAATTTATTCTAACACGTTCTTTAACTTGTTTTATTAAATTATTTAATGAAATTGTCTAATTATTGGTGTGTACTTATATATATTTTGTAGATATTGGGTCATTCGTTGGCGATGAGATTCCACCGCCACCGAATGATCCAGGTGTTTATCATGTTGATGGGGAGATGGCAAAGACAGAGGATCAGGGTGACATACCTGGTCCTAATCAGGCGCAAATATCTTCGGGTGTGAGGCGTAGGTCGGACACTCGATTTAGGATGGATTTGGGCGACCAACTCTTTCGACTCCTAGTTAAGGAGGGAGTCATATTGTTGGTTACGATCAGAGAGATACGGGCTAATCATAGGCTGACACGGATCTGGAGAGGCATGCCCCATGATATGTTGACCCTCATGCGGCATATCATTGAAGCTACTAGAGCACCGGGGAGGGCGAGGACGGGTAGGCGTGGTGGAGATGCAGTACGACATAGCAGCACATCATCTGATGATCATGATGATCATGAGGGGAGTGATCATCATTCTAGTACTCCACCTCCTCCTCCACCTTATGACATAGATGATCATGATGAGCAACCTGCAGCATCCAATCATGATCACGAGTAGGCATCGTATGAGCAGTCTGCACCATCTCCGCAGACACGTCCTAGTCCTGAGCAGGAACCTGATCCTCAGGAGGGCGAAGGTCAATCTAAGGAGGTAGGTCCATCGACTGAGCACGCCACCGCACCATCCATGAGTCATCAATAGGCGGTTCCTGATCAGCAAGCACCTCCATATCAATAGGCACGTGATCATCATCTATCTGAGGATGTCGCGGCTGCACCATCAACTGAGCAGGCCTTGAATAGTACTACTATTGATGTACCACCAGATATTTTACATTTATATGTAGTTATATTACATTTCTATATTCTTTACGTTATATATATATATATATATATATATATATATATATATATATATATATATATATATATATATATATTCCATGTATTTTATTTTCATGTTGCAGATGTACTTAATTTACATGTTGGTGTTCATCATGATGTGTATATTGTTAGGTCATGTACTTAGATATGTTCATTTAATGTGCAGCTTGTGGATAGATGTGTATAATGTGATATCGGTTATTTGACATTAGATGTATATTTGATGTTTGTGTTGTGGTGATGTTATACAATGCTTGTGTTTTGTTAGATGATCATGATCACGATGATTAGATGATGTTAGTGAATTTGAATGTGTTTTTTAGTTGAATATGATGTTTCTACGATGGTTATCATGATCGTGATGCTTATTTTTAATATTAAATCATGATATTTATTAAATATTATTTCGTGATTGTAATTGAAATTGAAATTTTAATTGTATGTAAAATTGTAAAATTGTAATTGTATTTCTAATTGTAATTTTAATTGTAATTGTAATATTTAATATATTGTGAATTATTGTGGTTGTAATTTTAGTTGTAATTGTATGTAAAATTGTAAAACTGTAATTGTATGTAAAATTGTAATTGTAATTGTAATTGTATGTAAAATTCTAAAATTGTAATTGTAATTGTAATTATATGTAAAATTGTAAAATTGTAATTGTAATTGTAACTAAAATTGTATGTAAAATATTTGTAAAATTGTGATTGTAATTGTATATATTGTCATCATTCAATTTTATTAAAATTTGTAAATTTGTAAAATTGTAAATTAATTGTCAATTTTGAACCATAACTACCGTAAGTAAAATGTATACCGTGAATATTGTTAAATTACCATAATTGTAAAATTGTATGAATATAAATAATTGTAAAATAATAAATCTAGAATATTATGAATTTTTGTAACATAATAAAGTTTAGAAAATACTGCAAATAAATTCATGTACTTTAGAATTATCATTATTTTATTATGATCTTACATACCAAAAATAAAAGTATACATTTTGAAGATATCATTCACACACATTTAAAGCAATCAAGTAGTTGTATTATTTTAGGAATTGACATTATAAAAAAAATAACTTTATGCATTACGACATTGTTTTCGAGATCAACGTAATTGAAAATTATCAGGTGAAATTATTTTAACATTAGCACAATGCAAATTACCAATTAATTCAAAATATATATTATAATGTTTCGAAAAAAAATAGTTTTAGTTATAAGGTAATTAAGTCCTCTTCTTTATAAAAAAAACCCATCATAAAAAGTATAAATGATGAAATAAAACATGTACCATATCACTTCCTGTTCTCATAATCACCCTCATTATCTTCCAGCTTGCTTGGCATGATAACACTATTGTTCTCAAAAATATATTTTGATCTAGGGTCATGTCTCAATACAAACCACCAATCCCTATCCAACACATATGGGTAAAACAACACCTCGTTGCAGTGTTTGGGGAAAACATAGGACTCATTAGCTTCATCCCACATCTTTCTAGAGTTGATACATATCAGCCTACTATCGTGAACTTCCTTTACATTATTCTGATCAAAGGTGTCCCACCACTTGTACCTATAAATAACACATTGGAAAGAAGAGAAATCCACTTCAATGATCTCTTGTATGTTTCTGACGTAACCTGGCATCCCTCGTACTAGGTTTTTCTCACGGTGGCTAGCTCGACTAGATTGATCTAACTCGACTTCCACTCCATAGTCTTGTGTCATGTGTCCATCATCGGCATTTTATTTGTGAAAATGGTGTCCATATTCCCACATTGGAACAAATTGACCTATAAAAAAATATAAAAAATCATAGTGTCATGTGTCTTATAATAACCCAACTGTTAAAATATGTAATACAGATGTAATTACATTTCAAAGGTGCATTATTAAGTTTAGAATGTACATAAATAGATTATTACCGAGTGGGTGCACCCAATCCCTACATTTAGCGCATCCTCTTCAGCACGTGGGTAACGATAGGTTGCACCATATTTCTCTCTGACTTGGTCAGCAACCCAACTGTTGGGGCATATTTTTGGCATATTTTATTTTAAATGATCATGATAAGGCACACTTCTACCGTTCAACCATCTGAATTCTTTCCTGTCATTATCCCATTTCATTCTCTTTTTTTCGTACAATATGACCCACGGTTGTGTCGCTTCGAAATTGCAAAGAATGAATTTATTGATTGCTTCAATTTCTGCATTCACTGATGAAATCAAACCGGCATTATATAGTACATAGAGATCAAAATATACATTATATCGAAGTTCAACATGAATATTTACTTTGTGTAAATTTGAAAAATTATAAGTCGCTTACTCTTTATCAAACGCGTTTTTCCATTCGTTTGGAGCATATCCCCTTCTCTTTTGTCTTCATCCCTTTCATCGTCCCAAATCACTGCACCTGGTCTGTTGTCGATCTGCTTGATTTACTCACTGGCATAATAGAAAGACTCATACGATATGTACCCCTCTACCATAGACCCCTCAAGTTTTTCCCTTTATCGAACACAACCTTTCAATTTCTTTATGTAGCTCTCTAAGAAGAACATCCAACGACAAGAAACCACCCCAACTAATTCAACCTCATCTACTAGGTGGATTAGAAGATGAACCTGTATGTCCATGAAACTCGTCGGTAGTTCCTTCTCAAACATACAAACAATCTCAACTATCTCTTGACGCCACAGTGGAATGCTAGCCACATGAATATCCTTTGACGCAATCCAACGTACAAATGCAGATAATTTAGATATGGCATGTCCTAAGTCTTGGGGGAATTCATGTTTCAGACACCCACGCACAAACAAAGGATAATGACACTGCAAAGTTATAAACACGTGAAATAATATACAAAATTAGTTATGTTTTATGATCCGTGCATGGGATAAAATTTATTAATATAAAAAATAATAAAATCATTCTTTTGACATTATACATACTCTTAGAAGATTCAAATGGTCATATGATTTCAACCCCGAAAAATAGTCATCCACAATGGAGCAGCGCCTTAGTGAAGACCCATATGAAGATGTCACCCTCACACCCATTATAACTTCATTTGCCAAGGAAAGATCATATTTTTTTAAATCCATGGGACATCGCCTTCTTTGAAATACCATGAATTAGAGGGACCAACACCTGCCTCTGATCCTTTACTTTCTAATCTTATTGGCCAATGTTTCTTTTTAGTTTTTGAAGTAATAAGATCTTTCCTAACAGCCAATGTGTCACTTTTTTTCGATGATATGTGCCTCCATAAAGAAGATGAAACATTTTTAAATATATGCATGGGATCTAATAAGTGGGTAATCTTAAGATTCTCCCAATATGGGAGGTTATAAAAGATAGATTTCCTTTTCATCCCAATGGGAAATTTCTCAACATAGGTGTTGAAGAATTTTGGATCATCGAACATAGGCTCTCCATTTGAATCGAATATTTCTATGAACTCCTTCTCCTTCTCTCACACATATGCTCTAAGCCATTCAGGTGGTGTCATTATTGGAGTCCTTTGGATTCTCTCTTGTTTACCATTAAAAGTGGATGTTGCTCTTATGTAAGGGTGTTCTTCTGGGAGGAATACACTAGAGGATTCATATACTGGCTTTCGTAGGTCGTTGAACCATCTAGCTTTCAGAGAAGGTCCACAAAATTTACATCCAAAATATCATTTTGTTACAAGACCTTTGAAATTATTGTATACAATATATATGCATGTCACATTAAATAATATCATACAGATCAGAACAATTACAACGAATTAAATAACTAATGTGTGAAAGAATATTATTACTTATATAACCAAATCAATAAACATGTAATTTACCAGAGCAAACTCCTAAGCCTACATAATCATGTGTCTTGTAAGCACATATGCGATACAATGTAAAAATCATCTCTGTTGCGATGGGTCTTAATACATCGTATACATTTATCCCATCCCATAATTCCTTCAATTCATCTACCAGTGGTTGTAAGTAGATATCCATATTCTTCACTTATCTTCTACCAGGGACTATGAGAGCCAACAAAAGATGTTCATTCTTCACAGAAAACGATGGGGGGCTATTGTTATTGATCACTAATACAGGCCAAACAAAATATTTGGTGTTCTAGAGGGAATATGGGTGGATGCCATCCATGGTTGTGCTAAGTCGTAGACTTCGTACTTCATCCTTGAATTTTTTGGGCCATGTATCCTTTATATGCTTCATGGCTATTGAATTTATTGGGATTCGCATAACTTCCAACTCACTTCTGTGTGATGCATGACATCCTTACAACATAGATAATTCTTTGCAATGAAAGAGCATTTGAATCCTTGGGATTATAGGCATGTGCCTCAATATCTTAAAAGGAGGACCACGTGATTTACCCTTCTTTTTTTATTTATCATACCTATCATGCCCAGATTTCGGACATATATCTTTGTCTGCATATTCTCATATATATATAATACAATCATTTTGACATGCATGATATGGTATGTACTCAACACCCAATATTTTCAACAATTTATTTGCCTCTTCACAGCTACCGAGAAAGACATTATAACTCAGAAGAACCTTATCTTTGAATAACCTATAGTTGGTGATCATGGAAAATATTAAATGTACATTAATGCTAATATAATTATTAACGTTCATAAAATTGACCATTTGCAATGTTCATTGTGTGATTATATTTCTCAAAATATAAGGGAGGACTTGATGGTCAATTACCTAAAAAATTTCGAGAAACATGCATTCGACAAGCCAAAATTTTCTTTCAAGTTATACAGTAACATCATTGTCCCCAACTGGGTAGACTTTGACTGACTGCCATGTCCAAAGAGAGGGGTGGTGGAAACAAATTTAAGGCTTTCGAAAAAGGTATCAGCGATATGAGCATCATCCCCTAGCTGATCATCGTTCTGGAATGCATCTAACAACATTGTCTCCATGGCAGCCATATCCCTTAAGTAATCATACATACCAACCTCTATTTGATTGCCTCCATTTCCAACTTGTGAAGAACTACTATTGTTGTAGTCATTCCAAATTGGTGAATCTGGACGTAGTGGGAATTGAATAGGTGGTTGATTCAACCACTCTTGGTATCGTTCCTCTCCATTTTTTTCTCTTAATTTAGCCTTCTCTCGATTTGAAATTGTCGTGGGGTGCAAAAAAAGATGGTAGGTAGGTTTCTCATCATCGCTAGAATCCTAATAATTTCAAAAAATATATTTGAACATGATCAGTACAAAATCTATGATATCAATTAGTAAGCATGTCGACAATGCATGATTAATTGGTTTGATGTTGAAATAATTGCATTAATATACCAAAAAATTATTATTACCATCATTGTCCCAGGATTGTGGCTAGAAGATGCAATGTTACAATTGGCAGGGTGAAGCGGTTGTCCATTTTCATCTACCAAATGCGCCTTGCGGTATGCTGCTCCTAATAACGGCTTCCGACGTTTTGGAGTTGTTTGAATATTTTTTTCGTTTGAACTCGATTCTAAATCTGCATGAACCTAAAAATTTGTGTACATTAATTTTATTCAGCTGATTGACATGGATAAAAAAAACAATTCAATTAGATAATCAAAATATAAATAAAATCCGAAGTAAATATTACGTCTCGAGATAGATAGGGAGAACTTGGCGATGGACTTTGAGAAATATTATGGAACGAGCTGGATTTTGAACAATTTTCCATTCGATATAATTATGACATTTTCTCCCTGCATTTGAGCAAAATCAACAATAAATTTTGGTGTACATACCTGAAAGTAATTTCGATGCCTTAAAAATGGACTTATTGTTACCGGTGCTAATGTACAGTTAACCATGCCGGTGCATTTTAGTTAATGCCCACTTGTGTTGTGTTATTAATTGATGCACTAGTGCGGTTAGATAACAAATGCACCGAATAGCCGCAAATAAAAAAAGCACAACTTTTTTTTTTTTTAAGTGAAAAAAGCAGTAAATTGAAAAATGGGCGGCAAATTATTTTTGGAAATTTAATTTCATAAAAATAAAAAAATTAAAAAATTAAAAATAAAAAATCTTTAAATAGTAAAAAATATTCATTATTTCATTATTTTTGCAAAAATTTGCATGGATATATTTGCACGAGAGACATACTTGGAGCAAGAGAGCACGAAAGCATTGTGGAGTAGAGAACAACACTATTCAAAGAATCAAAATTTCAAACATCTGGTGATTCAAACCCTGTAGTAATAATTTTTTTTTTACAGTTTCTATTTGATTTAATACATGGTAAGTAAAAATTTTAAATTTTACTATTCATTAAAAAAAAAAAAAACTAAAACTAAAAACTAAAAAAAAACTAAAAAAACAAAAAAAATCCATTCTTATGATAAGCCCTTGATTCTTTTTGTTTCTGCCTTTGCCTCTTCTTGTTTCTGTGACTTCAAAATTAGGGTTTTTCATTTCAGATTTATAGGGTTTGTATTGGTATATATATATAGGCCTATGACATCTAACCCGCGGGACGACTTGCAGAGTCAGATCCCAATCCATGTTGGCTCTTACATGAATTTTTAAAAAACAGATTTTTTTAATCGGTGCGCTATTTTATTATAGTGCACTATATACATACTATTTCATAAAAACAATTTAAAAACATGTTATTTTTAATCGGAGTGCCATGTGTAAAATAGCGCACCGCGCACGTACTGTTTCATACAAAATATTTTTTTATTAATTTATGTTTGTATTAATCGGTGCATTTGTTAACATATAATGCATCGGGTCTCCATGTTTACAGAGAGAACCGTACAATGTTTCTACTATTTTTGTGATGCGTTTATAAGAACATGTCGCACTGTTGTTGGTGTGTACTGCGTGAAAGGCGCACCGTTTTCTTGATTATTATTTTTTTACCTGAAAATTTTGTGATTTATTTATAAAATATATTAATGAATGGTATGGTATAGGTTTCATATTGATAAAGAAATGGCTGACAAGAGATCAAGTAACAAAAATACTGATAGCACATCGAGAAAAGCAGAAAAGGCAAGTTCTTTGTAAATTCTTTACAGAAATTATTGTTTTTGAACTATATTTAAGTTTAAGTAATATGTATTGTTTACTATGTATCATGTAGAGCCACAAAATGATGAAGCTTGATAATATTATTTCCTATCTAAGACCAGAAGAGCATAAAATCTTGATGGAAAAATTTTAGAAGGATGAATTAGGTGAATGAAAATATACTATCGATCCAATATGAATTTCTCTTTTTAATTTTCATTAATAATATACTTAAGAATATTAGATAACATGTTTCAAACAATCTATTAATTCACATATGTTTAATGTTCTACATGGACCAACAATGAAGAAAATAAATGTTGTTCTAAGAAAAGAAAAAAATAGAACATGCAAATGAAAATGAATTTTCCTTGGCTCATCTAGAGTGGCGCTGAGCTTCCATAGAATTGGTCAATGAGACATGTCAGAGTTTTAATAGCAAAAACGTACAACAACAAAAAATAAGGAATGAAAAAAGTAATATTCCTTTAAATGTTTTCTATAATTATATGTATATATTACTAGAAAGTAATCATTTATAAATATCACTTTTGTTATATTTACTTTTCATATATCAATATAAAAAATAAATAGTCTATTGTCATGTTACATTTTCAGAAAGATTATGAAAATCTCAAAAGATGAACGAGCTGATATCAGAAATATGCCAGTAGGAATGTCCAAAAATGTATATAAGAAGATGGTCAAAGAAATGGACATAATTGCATCGCACGAGGAGCCATCTCAAAAACAACGTGCTTCAAATGTAATATGTAATCATTGAATTTTTCGATTAGGTACAATAAATAAACAATTTAGCATCAGATAATTATTTCAAGTATTTTCTTGCACAAAAGAAAAGAAAATGGAACCCATTTAGCACATAAAACAGGACGACAAGGAAGAAAAGGTATGATATCTAAGTTTGTGAGTAATTTTTACTTCCTTATAACAACTTAACTAGATTTCATTTTTGTATATTTTAAGTTGTTTTACAAAAATCATCATTGAATGTCTTCACACAGGTGCTAACATACAAAGAAGAACCATCACACGAATTGATTAACATTGGGTTAAATATGGTTTGTTAGTATACGTTGGCATATCAGAAATTAATTGTGGAATTTGTAAGCATCTAACGATCTTGTTTTACTTAGCTTCGTCTATAATTAATAGAACAAAAAAACCTTTTGTATTAAATATATGATTTGTTATCGGGTATAAATCTTGCAGGAAAAAAAGTATGGAATTGCGCCAACAAATGAATTGTTGAAAGATGGCATGAAATTTGGTTTTGAAAGAATGTGTATAGTTCATGAGTCAATTCTTGTTATGGTACATTTCTTTTCGATTTACATTGATGTATATTATTTAATATTGAAATTTTCATTATTATCACCAATGTATATACACTCATTACAGTTTATTTTTATGTTTGTAGATGGAAGTTGAAGAAGAAGAAAACAATCAACATTGTGAACAAAACATTCATCAAAATTACCCAAGTCATGGAAGTAGCTCGAGCAGTGACAACAGTTCAAGCAAAGAATGGTGATCAATATGTTTGGATATCAAAGCAAGGTGTTGTATTTTTTGAAATATTTGTTTGTGATATCAGACATTTTGTTTAATGTAATGGACATAGTGTCCCAATTGAAAGACAAAGAGATACCAGTAACTATCCCATTTTGTATGACAAAGAGTGTCTTATTCATTCATATATATATATATATATATATATATATATATATATATATATATATATATATATATATATATATATATATATATATATATATATATATATATATATATATACGTTTTAATTTATTCTATTGTGTTCTCCATTGTCACTGTGACATGTTACACCATTGATTAAATATATGGATGATTAAATATTATAATGAAGAGATATGAAATCTGATGATATGATATAACAAATTAATCCAAACATCACATTCAAATGCATTAATAAAAATTCAATTGATATGAGTATTGTTATAAGATATCTGTCGACTTTTGATGAATAATAAATTTTAAAAAATCACAATAATTGCACTGTCACGGGTCAATGTTTCTAAAAAATACAAAATGAACACCAGTGCATGTTAGTTATTGTGCACCGGTGTGTTTGTATGCTAATGCGCACCAGTGCGTTTCTACGACCTATGGGCACCGCACAAATACCAATACCAATTATAACGCTCGGTGCGTTTGTGTGATACTATGCACCGATGGGTTTGTGTGATACTGTGCACCAGTGTGTTTCTATGACCTACGGGCACCACACAAATACCAATACCATTAGAACACCTAGTGTGCTTTATCGACGACTACCACCCGGGCGGTCCGATAGGCATTTCATGCAGCAGTGTGGCTTTCCTTTAACATGCTGGTGCATTTTTATAACTTGACAGCTTGGTTCATTGTATCCCTACAGGGTGCCCAATGTGGTTTTACACCTTAACAGCCCGGTGCATGCACCTTTGACCGGCCGGTGCGACTGTGTCGCTGACACGCACCAGGTCATTGCAATAAGCCTCGGGGCATCCGAAATTTGTTTTCTGTCCCGGTGCTTGGTAGGTTTACAGTACCGGTGCATTCACGATACAACGCACCGGTGCATTGACACCTGATTAGCGCACCAATGAGAAAAAACCTCTGGTCGCCCATGTTTTTTCAGTTGTGTTGAAATTCTGTTAGAAGCTCCGCCAAAACCTCTGTTAACGAAAACGGATGTTGTAGAAAATGTCTTTTTGACAATTTTCGCCAATTTTATAACACTTAAAACCTTCGTTATAACCTTTGCTAGAGGGTCTTTTCCTTGTATTGAGGATTCTCACGCTATCCAGATACTGGAGCCAACTTCCACATACCATATTTAACAATAATTTGTCATGTTATAAAAAAAATTGAATTGGTCAACAGGGTGGCACTGTTGACATTTGCGAAAGAGGACGACGAATCTCAATAGTGTCACCAACAAAAACCTCATAATAAAATGCTTTTCGGCATAACAAGGAAGGGTCCACACAATTCCATGTGCAATTGACATCATCATTTAGATAATATACATCGACATCTGGATCTGTATAAATAAGATTGATTTTCTTCAGACTTATTGTCTTCATTACTCGACTAGGAATTGATGCATATAATCACAATGGTCAAAGCAAGATTATACCAAAGCAATATCTTACTCCATAATGTGATTTCAATCTAAAGGAAGATTTCCTCCTCTCAATGATTTTACCAAATGGTTAGAAGATGGTAAGATCAAATGCCTTGCAAAGTATGAAGTTGTTTGTAAAAGAGAAGATAATGTTGATAACTCTATTTAGTTACATAATTGACAAAATTTAGCTTTAAAGTGTCTTTCTAACAATTTGGATGATGTTGTTGCATAATTTCATACATGTGTTGTTATGGTAGAACAACATTATCATTATTTTTATTCAATAACATACTTTGTCATAAGGATAATGCGTCAAATAACTGATATCGACAAAATTATCAAAGATATAAATAATAGTGATCTAGGTGGCTTCGGAAACACGCACAAGACAAAGAGGGCTTATGAAATCTCAAAATTCAAATTCACAGGAAGATGGAAAACTTGGCTTCATATTGAAGAGCTCGTTGCCCTGATCGCAACGGTGTGAACAATGCGTCAATCCGAGTTCGTATAAGAAAGCTAGAGCAGTTTAATTTTTGTTAAGGCAAGGGAAGTGGGGCCCACAGCATGCCACATGGCATCCCAATAAGCATGTGGGACCCACATGGCAGCCCCTCAACTGTTGACACAAGACACTCCTCCATTAGTCCTCAGCCTGCATAAAATACAAAACAAATATATTAAAAAAATAACCATATACAACAACTCATTCTAAATATATATATGGTTACTAAAAAGATAAGAAAACAAAATCTGAATCAAAACCATATCATATATGGTTAAAACCAAAAAAAAGGCAAATGAATATATTCCATACGAATTTAACATGGGGATTTAAATGTGCAATGGCATTTAAAAAGGAGTGGTGGTTATGATTATAACGTAACTCCACCATATTTAATACATATACAACCGGGGGTCCCATCACAACAACCAATGCCAAATAAATGCATATGCCATGTGTTAAAATGTATGTGGTTATGTTAATATGGAAATCTAGTTAAGTTAATATGGCAATGCAGTTAAATTTTAGAAACAAACGCGCCAATTACGTGCTAAGTATGGAGCGGGCGAGGTTTGAACCTGACCTGCCTCCATATCGTTCGTCCACCTTAACACCACTATGCCAACCAACAGAATTTGTAAAGTCTGCACAGCCTCTTTTATTTAAACTCATATTTTGCTCAATGCACCAAGGCAGGTTGGATCATGTAGTTCGAGGCAGGAGTGGGCATGATTTTCAAGACATACTCATGTTGATCTAAGGGAATCTTTTGATCCCAGGGAGGTAAAAATTTTAGAATGTATTAAACTTTATATGCATTATAACCATAATTTCGCAGGGAACGCGATGGTGCACCCAGATTTTCTTTTTGAGTAGCGGTTTTGCAGATTCCCTATGGAGGAGAATCTTTAGGAATCTTGAGGGAATCTTTAGATTCCTTGGAGGCCGAATTCGCCAGTGTTAGAATGAGGTCAAACTTATTCTCATTCTTCTCAGAATTCTGCAAGGATCTTGATGGTGAGATCAGATTCCTATTTTGAGTTGCATATTCCTAGATTCCCTGTGGAGCAACATCTTTGAGGAATTAGGGGGAATCTAAAAGATTCCCTAAGGCTCGGATTTTCACTTTGTCAGAATTCAGAAAATGGACAATTGATTTTGCACTATTTGATGCCACAAATCTGATGGTGCAGTCAGATTTTCCATCTGAGCCTTATGTTTTTTGGCCACTTTTAAAAGTGGAGCTGTAGGTGTCAGTATTTAGTGAGTGAGCAGTCAATTTCATGCCTTTCGACGCCACGATTACGATGGTGATTTCAGATCCAGCAACGGAGCAGCCTATTATTCAGTCATCTTTAGTGTGATGTATATGTAATGTTTATTTCATGTACTTCTTTGTCTATTTCCTTTGATATGCATTGTGCTATACAGATCCATGCTTGATGTTTGATGCGGGATCTTGTTTTTGTTCTTGATGTGAGATGTAATTTCTATCATGGATTGTCATGTATGTTTGAGATCCCTTTGTTTCCATGTTGGTGAGATACTCATTGTCACATGTATTTTTGATTGAGATCCCTTTGTTTCCATGTTGGCAGGATGCTCATAGTCATTATGTGTGATTTTATGTCATGCTGATAGGAGGTCAGTTTTTGAGTGAAATTTTTTTGCAGCGAAACGTCTCATGAGAGACTTTGCCACTCATTTTTAGGCTTGGTTTCCTTGTGTGATAAGCAGCATCATCCATGTACATCTTAACTCCTTGTATCACTAAATGAAGCGGCCAACACCATCGAGACACTGAGGCCCGAAGACGTATTCCACATTGGACGAACTCTGTTATTAAACCTCTTGCATCTTTGTCGTATGATTGTTGCTTGTTATGTCCCTCTTCTTTAAAGCCTTTAGATGTTCATTTTTGTTCATTAATGCTTTTGATTAAATTCAATTCTAACACATCAACCAAAGTAAAAAGGCTTGGTTTAAAGGGTATCAAAAATTCACCCTGGATCAAGTGGTATCAGAGTGGTCTTCTTGCTAATTTGGATTGCAGGCATGAACCATTGAACGTTCGCTGAGTTGAGAAATGGAGGATGTGAAAGACATGTATGAGACCATGCTCAGGGTTTCTGAAAAATGGACATGATGTACGAAGCTTATGAGAAAAAAGCAGCAAACAATGCTGAATTGAAGACACTCCTACAAGAAGAGAAGGAAGACAAACATCGATTGCAGCTTCAGTTTCAAGCCACGACAGAGGCATTGGAAGAATTGATGCGCAAAAATGAAATTCTTCAAGCATACCATGATAAATTGAAGGCACTCCTACAGGAAGAGAAGGAGGAGAAGCAACGATTGCAGCTTCAGCTACAAGCCGCGACAGAGGCCTTGGAGGAAGTGTAGCGCAATGAAGGCTCTGAGAAGCCCTTTTCACATGTTTCAAAATCGACAACTGAGGTAAACACTGTTGATTTTTCTTCAATTTCATCTTCACATGATATCATTTCTGTTGAAATTATGGATATCCCCATTACAATAACTAGCATGAGACTCCTCACCAAGATGGGGTACCAAGGAGGAGGACTTGGCGTTCGTGGCCAAGGCATAACCTAGCCATTGGAGGTTGTGTAGAGACCTCGCTACGCAGGTTTAGGATACACTAAAGGAGAATGTTCAAAGGTGTCAAAGGCTCGAGGGGAGAGAATGATGGGAACACTTCACCATCATCTTATGACGACACATATTACAGAGAGAGGGTTGAGGCAAGCTCTCATCGCCATAATGACATTAAAGGAAAACATACATTTTTGACCTTATTAGGAGAATGGATTGATGGGAACACTTGACCATCATTCCATGGAAGTGCATGTCATAGTAGAAGAGCTAAGACAAGCTCTCAACACCATGATCGCACCAGAGACCACCAGGAAAGGTATAACAATTCTCGATATTCTCGAGTTCATTTTGATTATAAGCATGTTGCTAATCATGAAAGTAAATCATGGCATAAGAAAATTTGTCGTTTTCGTGGTTTACATAACCATGTCATTTCTGAGAGTTGGAAAAGAATGGCAACACAAAGGAGGATGAGGTGTGAAAAGCCTTCTCCAAAGCAGAAAAGGAAACTGGTTAAGAAGGTATGGAGGAATAAGACCTTTTGTAGTCATTGCAACCAAAGTGGCCATCAAAGAGCCACGTGTTCTGGGCTCCATCCAGAGCAACACCTTAAGGACAAAGCGTCATTGCGTGAACCAATTGAAATAGATGTTTGACAAGCAAACGTGCCACATGGAGATGATCCATTCTCTTTGATAAGTGAGAGATGGTTTTTTTAGATGTGGTAGTGTGTCATGGCCGTGTTTTTAAATCATATGTTGCATTTTAACTTTAAAATTAATGATGTGTTTGCCATCACTTCAAAATGTGACAATGATGTTTTTGGTATTGTAATGATAACTAGGGTGTCATTTCCATTTTGATGTAAGCTTGACCACCGAGTATGTGTTATAAACTCATGGCAAGTATGGAAATGTTTGGTTCATAGTTGGTCATTTTTGAGCATGTAATTTTCAAGAGATTTTACTACAAGTTTGCAGAGGATGCAGGTGTTGGCTCATCAATTAAGGCTCTGAAGAACAAAGGTGAAGGAGATGGAAGGATGAACTTTTTCGGGACACTTGTGGTGCAGACATTGTACACAACAGTTACAGATTATTATTGATTCTTTTGGAGGACCAAAATCTCCTCAGTGGGGAGGAATGATCCAGGTGGCTCCAAAGACACACACAGGACAAAGAGGGCTTATGAAATCTCGAAATTAAAAATGACAGGAATATGGAAAACTTAGCTTCATATTGGAGAGCTCATTGCCCTTATCGCAACGGTGTGAACGGCGCGTCAATCCGAGCACATATAAGAAATCTAGAGTAGTTTGAAGTTTTGTTAAGGCAAGGGAAGTGGGGCCCACAGCATGCCACATGGTGTCCCAATAAGCACATGAGACCCACATGGAAGCCCCTCAACTGTTGACACAAGGCGCTCATCCATTAGTCCTCAATCTGCATAAAAAACAAAACAAATACATTAAAATAATAACCATATAAAACAACTCATTCTAAATATATATATGGTTATTAAAAAAGATAAGAAAACAAAATATGAATCAAAACCATATCACATATGGTTAAAACCAAAAAAAAAAAACAAACAAATATATGTCATATGAATTTAACATGGGGATTTAAATGTGCAACGAGCAATTAAAAAGGAGTGGTGGTTATGATTATAACGTAACTCCTTCACCATATTTAATACATATACAATCGGCGGTCCCATCACAGCAACCAATGCCAAATAAATGCATATGCCATGTGTTAAAATGCATGTGGTTATGTTAATATGGCAATGTGGTTAAGTTAATATGGAAATGGAGTTAAGTTTTAAAAATAAACGCGCCAATTATATGTTAAGTATGGAGCGGGCGGGGTTTGAACCCAACCCGCCTCCACATCGTTTGTCCACCTTAACCACTATGCCAACTGGCGGACTTTGTAAAGTCCGCACAACCTCTTTTATTTAAACTCGTCTATTGCTTGGTGCACCAAGGTAGGTTGGAGCACATATTTTGAGGCATGAGTAGGCACGATTTTCGAGACAAATTCATGTTTGATGCCAAGGGAATCTTCTGATCCCAGGGAGGTAAAATTTTCAGAATGTATTAAACTTTATATGCATTTTAACCAGAATTCGCAGGGAACACAATGGTGCACCTAGATTTTCATTTTGAGAAACGGTTTTGTAGATTCCTTGTGGAGGAGAATCTTTAGGAATCTTGAGGGAATCTTCAAATTCCTTGGAGGCTAAAATTTGTTGGTGTAAAAATGAGGTCAACCTTATACTCATTCTTCTCAGAATTCCACAAGGATCTCCATGGTGATATAAGATTCTTGTTTTGAGTTGCAAATTTCTAGATTCCATGTGGAGCAGCATCTTTGAGAAATCTAGGGGGAATATTAAAATATTCTCTAAGGCTCGAATTTTCACATTTTCAGTATTCATAAAATGGATAGTTTATTTTGGACTATTCAACACCGCAAATTTGATGGTGCAGTCATATTTTCCATCTGAGCCTTATGTTTTTCGGCCACTTTTCAAAGTGGATTTGCAGGTGTCAGTATTCAGTGGGTGAGAATTCGATTTCATGCCTTTCGACGCCATGATTGCGATCATGATTTCAGATCCAGTAGGATAACAACCTATTCTTCATTCATCTTTAGTGTGAGGTATATGTATTGTTGATTTCATGTACCTCTTTGTCTCTTTTCTTTGAGATGCATTGTGTTGAATAGATCCCTGATTTATGTTTGATGCGGTATCTTGCTTTTGTTCATGATGTGAGATGTAATTTCTATCATGGATTTTCATGTATGTTTGAGATCCCTTTGTTTCCATTTTGGTGGGATACTCATTGTCATTTTGATTGAGATCCCTTTGTTTCCATGTTTGTGGGATTCTCATAGTCGTTATGTGTGAGCTTATGTCATGTTGATAAGAGGTCAGTTTTTGAGTGAAAGTTCCTTGCAGCGAAACATCTCATGGGAGACTTTGCAAATCATGTTGAGGCTTTCTTTCCTTGTATGATAAGCAGCATCATCCATGTACATATTCACTATTTGCAGCACTGAATGAAGTGGCCAACACCATTGAGCCACCAAGGCCTGGAGACATAGTCCACATTGGACGACTCTGTTGTTAAACCTCTTGCATCTTTTTCGTATGATTGGTGCTTGATTGGTGCAAATGTTCATTTATGTTCATTAACACTTTTGATTAAATGCAATTATAACACATCATCTGAAGTAAAAGTTCTTGGTTTAAAGGGTATCAAAAATTTACCCTAGATCAAGTGGTATCAGAGTGGTCTTCTTGCTAATTTGGATTGCAGGCATGAACCATTGAACGTTCGCTGAGTTGAGAAATGGAGGATGTCAAAGACATGTACGAGACCATGCTCAGGGGGTCCGAGAAAGCAGACATGTTATACAAAGCTTATGAGAAACAAGCAGCAGACAACGTTGAATTGAAGACGCTCCTACAGGTCGAGAAGGAGGACAAACATTGATTGCAGCTTCAGTTGCAAGCCACGATAGAGGAATTGGAAGAATTGAAGTGCAACAATGAAAGTATTCAAGTAGATCATGATACATTGAAAGCACTCTTATAGCAAGAGAATGAGGAGAAGCAACAATTTCAGCTTCAGCTAAAAGCCGCGACAAAGGCCTTGGAGGAAGTGAAGCGCAATGAAGGCTTAGAGAAGCCATTTTCACATGTTTCAAAATTGACAACTGAGGTAAACAGTGTTTATTTTTCTTCAGTTTCATCTTCACATGATAGCATTTCTATTCGAGGTGTGGAGATCCCCATTACAAGAACTGGCATGAGACCCCTCACCAAGATGGGGTACCAAGGAGGAGGACTTGGCGTCTATGGCCAAGGCATAACCCAGCCACTGGAGGTTGTGCAAAGACCTCACTACGCAAGTTTGGGATACACTGAAGGAGAATTTTCAAAGGTGTCAGAAGCTTCCACGACATTGTGGAAATCATCAAGGAGAGAGAATGATGGGAACACTTCACCATCATCTTATGACGACACATATTGCAGAGAGAGGGTTGAGGCAAGCTCTCATCACCATAATGACATCAAAGTCAAACATACATTGTTGAACTCATCAAGAGAAAGGATTGATGGGAACACTTCACCATCATTCCATAGAAGTGCATGTCGCAATAGAAGAGTTGAGACAAGCTCTCATCACCATGATCGCACCAGAGACCACCAGGAAAGGTATAACAAGTCTCGATATTCTCGAGTTCCTTTTGATTATAAGCATGTTGCTAATCATGAACGTAAATCATGGCATAAGAAAAATTTTCGTTTTGTAGTTTACATAACCATGTCATTTCCAAGTGTTGGAAAAGAATGGCAGCACAAAGAAGGATCAGGCGTGAAAAGCCTTCTCCATGGCAGAAAAGGAAACTGGTTAAGAAGGTATGGAGGAAGAAAACCTTTTGCAGCCATTTCAACCAAAGTGGCCATCAAAGAGCTACGTTTTTTAGGCTCCATCTAGAGCAAAAGCTTAAGGGCAAAGCGTCGGTGCGAGAACCAGTTGAAACAGATGTTCGACAAGAAAACGTGCCACATGGAGATTATCCATTCACTTTGATAAGTGAGAGATGGGTTTTTTAGATGCGGTAGTGTGTCATGGCCATGTTTGTAAATCATATGTTGCATTTTTAACTGTAAAAGTGATTATGTGTTTTCCATCGCTTGTTAAGCAACCATGATATTTTGGTCTTGTTTTATAAGTCGTGTGATGCATTTATTTTATGTAAAAGTGATGATGTGTTTCCCATCACTTCGAAATGTGACGATGATGTTTTTGGTCTTGTAATGATAACTAGGGTGTCATTTCCATTTTGATGTAAGCTTGACCACCGAGTATGTGTTATAAACTCGTGGCAAGTATCGAAATGTTTGGGTCATAGTTGGTCATATTTGAGCATGTAAGTTGCAAGAGATTGTACCATAGGTTTGCAGAGGATGCAGGTGTCGGCGCATCTCTTAAGGCTCCGAAGAATAAAGTGAAGGATATGGAAGGGTGACCTTTTTCGAGACACTTTTGATGTAGACATTGTACACAAAAGTTGCATAATATTGTTGATGCTTTTGGGGGACCAAAAGCTCCTCAGTGGGGAGGAATGATCCAGGTGACTCCAGAGACACACAAAGGACAAAGAGGGCTTATGAAAGATCGAAATTCAAAGTGACAGGAAGATGGAAAACTCAGCTTCACATTGAATATTTCATTTCCCTGATCACAACGGTGCGAACGATGCGTCAATCTGAGCTCGTATAAGAAATCTAGAGCAATTTGAGTTTTTGTTAAGGCAAGGGAAGTGGGGCCCACGGCATGCCACATGGTGTCCCAATAAGCACGTGGGACCCACATGGCAGCCCCTCAGCTGTTGACACATGGAACTCCTCCATTAGCCCTCAATCTACATAAAAGACAAAACAAATATATTAAAAAAATAACCATATAAAACAACTCATTCTAAATATATATATGGTTATTAAAAAGATAAGAAAACAAAATATGAATCAAAACCATATCACATATGGTTAAAACCAAAAAAAAAGGCAAGTGAATATATACCATACGAATTTAACATGGGGATTTAAATGTGCAATGGGCATTTAAAAAGGAGTTGTGGTTATGATTATAATGTAACTCCTTCATCATATTTAATACATATACAACTAGCGGTCCCATCACAACAACCAATGCCAAATAAATGCATATGCCATGTGTTAAAATGTATGTGGTTATGTTAATATGGTAATGTGGTTAAATTAATATGGAAATGTAGTTGAGTTTTAAAAACAAACGTGCCAATTCTGTACTAAGTATGGAGCGAGCAGGGTTTGAACCCGACCTACCTCCACATCGTTCGTCCACCTTAACCACTATGCCAATTGGTGGACTTTGTAAAGTTCGCCCAGCCTCTTTTATTTAAACTTGTCTTTTGCTCAGTATGCCAAGGCAGGTTGGAGCACGCAGTTCAAGGCAAGAGCAGGCATGATTTTCGAGACAGATTCCTGTTTGATGCCAAGGGAATCTTTTGATCCCAGGGAGGTAAAATTTTCATAATGTATTAAACTTTATATGCATTTTAAACAAAATTTCATAGGGAACACGATGGTGCGCCTAGATTTTCCTTTTGAGCATCATTTTTTCAGATTCCCTATGGAGGAGAATCTTCAAGAATCTTGAGGGAATCTTCGGATTCCTTGGAGGTCGAAATTCGTTGGTGTGAGAATGAGGTCAACCTTATACTCATTCTTCTCAGAATTTTTCAAGGATATCGATGGTGAGATCATATTCTTGTTTTGAGTTGCAGATTTCTAGATTCCCTGTGGATAATCATCTTTGAGGAATCCAGGGGGAATCTAAAATATTCTCTAAGGCTCGGATTTTTACATTGTCATAATTCAAAAAATGTATAGTCGATTTTGCACTATTCAACTCCACGAATCTAATGGTGCAGTCAAATTTTCCATCTGAGCCTTATGTTTTTCGGCCACTTTTCAAAGTGGAGTTGCGGGTGTCAGTATTCAGTGAGTGAGCGGTCGATTTCACGTCTTTCGACGCCGCGATTGCGATGGTTTCTTCAGTCATATTCAGTGTGAGGTATATGTAGTGTTGATTTCATGTTCTTATTGGTCTCTTGTCTTTGAGATGCATTGTGTTATATGGATCCCTGCATGATGTTTGATGCGGGATCTTGATTTTGTACTTGATGTGAGATGTAATTTCTATCATGGATTTTCATGTATGTTTGAGATCCCTTTGTTGCCATGTTGGCGGGATACTCATTGACACATGTATGTTCGATTGAGATCCCTTTTTTTCCTTGTTGGTGGGATTCTTATAATCGTTATGTGTGAGTTTATGTCATGTTGATAGGAGGTCAGTTTTTGAGTGAACTTTCCTTGCTGTGGAAAGTCTCATGAGAGACTTTTCCACACATTTTGAGGGTTGGTTTATTGTATTATAAGTAGCAACATCCATGTACATCTTCACTCTTTGCAAAATTGAATGAAGCGGCCAACACAATCGAGACACCGAGGCTCAGAGACGTAGTCCACACTGGACGAACTCTGTTATTAAACCTCTTATATATTTATCGTATGATTGTTTCTTGTTATGTCCCTCTTCTTTAAAGCATGCAGATGTTCATTTATGTTCATTAACGCTTTTGATTAAATGAAATTCTAACACATCAGCCGATGTAAAAGGTCTTGGTTTAAAGGGTATCAAAAGTTTACCCTGGACCAAGTGGTATCAGAGTGTTCTTCTTGCTGATTTGGATTGCAGGCGTGAACCATTGAACATTCGTTGAGTTGAGAAATGGAAGATGTCAAAGACATGTACGAGACCATGCTCAGGGTGTCCGATAAAGAAAACATTTTGTACGAAGCTTATGAGAAACAAGCAGCAAATAACGCTAAATTGAAGACACTCCTATAGGAAGAGAAGGAGGACAAACATCGATTGCAGCTTTACTTGCAAGCCATGACAGAGGCATTGGAATAATTTAAGCACAACAATGAAAGTCTTCAAGCAGATCATGATACATTGAAGGCACTCTTATAGGAAGAGAAGGAGGAGAAGCAGCAATTGCAGCTTCAGCTACAAGCCATGACAGAGGCCTTGGAGGAATTGAACCGCAACGAAGGCTCAGAGAAGCCCTCTTCACATGTTTCAAAATCGATAGTTAAGGTAAACAGTGTTGATTTTTCTTCAGTTTACTTCACATGATATCATTTCTGTTGGAAGTGTGGAGATCCCCATTACAGGAATCGGCATGAGACTCCTCACCAAGATGGGGTACCAAGGAGGAGGACTTGGCATTCGTGGCCAAGGAATAACCCAGCCATTGGAGGTTGTGCAGAGACCTCACTACGCAGTTTTGGGATACATTGAAGGAGAATGTTTAAAGGTTTCAGAAGCCTCCACAATATTGTGGAAACCGTCAAGGAGAGAGAATGATGGGAACACTTCACCATCATCTTATGACGACACATATTGCAGGGAGAGGGTTGAGGAAAGCTCTCTTCTCCATAATGACATCAAAGGAAAACATACATTGTTGAACTTGTCAGGAGAAAGGATTGATGGGAACACTTCACCATCATTCCATGGAAGTGCATGTCACAGTAGAAGAGCTGAGACAAGCTCTCATCACCATGATCGCACCGGAGACCACCAAGAAAGGTATAAAAGTCTCAATATTCTTGAGTTCATTTTGATTATAAGCATGTTGATAATCATGAAAGTAAATCATGGCATACGAAAACTTGTCATTTTTTTGGTTTACATAACCATGTCATTTCTGAGTGTTGGAAAAGAATGGTGGCACAAAGGAGGATGAGGCATTAAAATCCTTCTCCACGGCAGAAAAGAAACTAGTTAAGCAAGTATGGAGGAAGAAGACCTTTTGTATCCATTGCAACCAAAGTGGCCATCAAAGAGCCACATGTTCGAGGCTCTATCCAGAGCAACACCTTAAGGACGAAGCGTCGGTGCATGAACCAGTTGAAACAGATGTTCAACAAACAAACATGCCACATGGAGATGATCCATTCACTTTGATAAGTGAGAGATGGTTTTTTTAGATGTGGTAGTGTGTCATGTCCATGTTTTTAAATCATATGTTGCATTTTTAACTGTAAAAGTAATGATGTGTTTTCCATCGTTTGTTAAGCTACACTAGTATTATAGGGACCTAACATGTCCCTCTCCTTCAAAAAAGTGTTGTCCTCAACATTTGTTTAGTCTTGGATGCTTTTGTATAAAATAATAATCTTCCCATGTGGAATATTTGGCAGGTAAGTTCTTCCACTTAACGAGGTACTCTGAAATTGATCGATTATGTAGTATTCTATAACTGTCAGATTCTTGTTTTAATGATTTTTTCAAGCTCCAATATGATTTTTCCTCCCTCGCCCAGTTCTGGAGATATAGTTTGAACTGGGATCTTGTCACTTATCATCTTCTTTAAGCATGAAACAAGGAAAATTGGGTGTACTCACAAAGATGTAGTTAACTCCATTTTGTGTGGAATAGTACCAATATTTTGCAACACCTTATAAGGGCCATAGTACTTGGGTGATAATTTATTATCCTTCTTAACTTGCTTAAGGGGCATATTTTTTTATGGTTGTATTTGTAAAAATACCCAATCACCCACGTTAAAAATTCTTTCACTGCGCCAGAGTCAAGTTATCCTTTAAGAGTTCGAGAACTTGTTGTTGATGCTCGATGTGATATTCCATTTCTTGAACCTGATATTTGTCTCTTAGAGACGATACGATGGACGGTGGATGATATCCATAAAGCGCCATAAATGGGGTCATTTTTGTTGTTGTGTGGAAGGAAGTGTTATACCACCATTATGCTAAAGCTAACCAGTTGACCCATTTTGTTATTTTATTAGATGCAAAGCAACGAAGATATACTTCCAAACATGTGTTCACTATCTCAATTTACACATCAAATTAAGGATGTTAAGATGAGCAATGAGAAATTTGTGTATAGAGACATGAAAATAATTTTGTCCAAAAATTTCTAGTGAACATGGTGTCTTTGTCACTTACAATAATCTTTGGATTTCCATGTAGCTTTTGCACTGTCTCCACAAATGCAGTTACTTTATTGGCTTTGAAAGGATGAGATAGTCCACAAAATTGTGCATACTTGGTAAGTTTATCAACTACCACCATGATGACACTCTTTCCTTTTGACTCGGATATACCCGTGATAAAATCCATTGCTACATCCTCTGAACATTGACTTGGAATGGCTAATGGTTGTAAAATACCTTAGGTCTTAATTGTCTCGACTTTTTTTGTTTGCCATCCCAAAAAATTTCCTTCTTGACCTCGTGGTAATATTTTTAAAATCCTGAGTGCCCTCCTATAGGGGAGGTGTGCAATTCAAAAAGAACCTTTTCTTTGAGTTTGGAGTTCTTACATAGATATAAGCAATCTTTGTACCATGGGATCTTGCCGCAACTTTTGAATGAGTGTCCACACCTCTTCATCATTCTTCCATTCATTAATTGCTTCAATTATCTAATCAGGTTGGATAATAGAAATGGCATAGAGCAATGACTCCACATCCTCATCCTTTCTTGAGAATACGTTTGAAACAACATTTTGCTTCCCTTTTTTTAAGATGATTTCAAAGCCAGAACCCAACATCTTTGTGACCCATTTTTGTTGCTCTTCTGAAGATAATATTTGTTCTAAGTGTAGAAAATCCTTGAAACCTTGCAACTACTAATGACACGAAATTTATTACAAAATACATAATATTTCTCTTCAAAAAAATTTGGAAATAAAACAATGAATAGGAACACAATCACACATATAACACACAATATATCTAGGGAACCCAATTGGGGAAAAAACATGCTTGTTTGTATTGAATCAACTAAGCAATCTAATTTTTTACATAGAATTTTCTTCAAGCCTTAAGCTCCCTATAATATTGATCAACTCTCTACAAGAATTACCCAACACTTAGGAAAATAAGGCCTACTAGGAGCCTCTTAATTTCTAGCGCAAATATGCCCCTAAAAAATAGGAATTTCTCCTATTTTCTTGCTCAATTCCCAAGAGAAATTGTTTTTCTTGCTTCTCAATCTCTACACACAAAAATATGTGTACCATAATAAATAAAATTTGTGCCTCCATTCAATCTCAATAGGAAATTAGAATTGCATCACCATTCGGGCTAATTTTAGCAACTAAAACTAGTTAACTAAGAGTAAGTTGAGTTAACAGAAAGTCAACTTCTCAACTAAACTCAAAACTATCTCTATTCTAGAACTGGAGATCAGTTAACTGATAGACACTATAGTTAACTCCACTAAATAGCTAATTTTAGCTATCAACTAGTCCACAACTCACTACATGACATCTAACTCTAATTAACTGACAATAACTCAGTGATAGGCCACATCATACGTGTTAACTAAAATTTAACTCAAGCAACTATGAGACTGAATTCGAATTAGAATATTTGACTAAGGCACAAGTCAAAGAAGTCATTCCTTTCTAAAATTTCAAAACTTCCTCTTAGAAAGGAAGAGATTCTTGAAATAAACTCATCCACCTAGATTTTTCTTCAGCTCTACCAAGTTCTTTATTATTGCAGCTACTCCCTTTGAACTAGAAATATTCATGTACCTTGTGGATTTGGGTGTCTGCTTCTTGGTGTTGGGAGACTCAACTATCTTCTGAGCTCCATTAACCATAACCTTTTCCCACCTGTCTTGAACTTTCCCCATACTGGAAGTCTCTAACTAAGTGGCTTCCTCCACTTGCCCTGGGTTATGGTCCTCATCATCATCTTGCTGGTCAACCCAACTACCTACCAGCTTAGATTCGAACTGAGATATTGGTTGAGGATCCATCTTGAGAGTTTTATCCTTCTCTCGCTCAACTACCACATCTCTACTCTGAGAACTCTTTTCATTGCTTCTCAATTCTGCACATGCATCAACCTCCATTTTCTACAGGTTTTTTATCCTGGCTCCAATATGCTTGACTTGTCTTAAAGCAAAATTCTTGAGGTAGGCCTTCCCTTTTTTGAATATAACATCATACCCTTTGTCTTCCATGGATTCTACTGAGATAAGGTTTTTCTTTAGTTCTTGAACATACATCACATTCTTGATATGGAGAATGGAACCAAACTCCCTCTTAAAGCTCATTGTACCAACTCCTTTGTTCAAGTATTTGTCATCATCTCTAAGCTCGATATGGAATTACATGTCTCTCTCCTCCAAACTATTAAAGAGATATTTATTCCCTGTCATGTGGAATGAATCTCTTGAGTCATTGTACCACACATTACCTTGTACTTAGCTTTCCATGCAAGATATCAAGGATAAATACAATTCCAATTGAGATGAGAGTGTTTATCCTCATGTTGTTTCTCCAACATGCTTGTTGGAATTCTTATTTGGACATTTTGTATCATAATACCCAAATTCATGGCAATAAAAACACTTGATCTTGCTAAGGTCCTTTTTTTTCTTGCCTCCATTCTAACTACGTTTAGGCTTTCCTTGGGCCTTCTTACCCTTTGCTTTCTTCCCTTTGCTAGCTAGTGAAATTTTATCCTCCTCGTCAGTCCTAGTTGAGACTCCATCTCTTGTATTCATCCTTATCTCTTCCTACATCATATCTAACCACAATCTCTCCTAGTTGGGGAGCTTATCTCTGTCATTCAAGAACAAGGCTCATCAGATTTGTTGGTGGAACTGTTTCTCCAACACCTCCAAGTTCATCCCTCACTTGACCAAACCTAGATTGATATGCAACAATAGTCTCATTCATGCCCTTTCAAATGTTCCTCAATTTTTCCTTCAAAGCTAATTTATTTGCACCACTATTTCTTTCTAAAATATAAATAAGGGCCTTCCACATTTGAAACTTTTTCTCCTTACCATGAAAATTTGGAATAATATGGTCTCTAACTCCTTCTAGGGTCATCCTCCTAGCTTTGGCAATATCCTTCCTCCATTGAGTTAGTTGTTGTGCATTTGATGTGGATGGTT
This sequence comes from Pinus albicaulis, assembly GCA_034641835.2. Lineage (NCBI taxonomy): Eukaryota > Viridiplantae > Streptophyta > Pinopsida > Pinales > Pinaceae > Pinus > Pinus albicaulis. The sequence continues at coordinate 1,927,568,477 of CM076575.1, forward strand.
TAGGAATAACAGTCTTGATGTATTCCAAAACTTCATTATCATCTAATACAACCTCCATCCTATCCTTCCATGCACAAAAAATTGAAGTCCCTTCTAGGGCATGCTATGTCCTCAAACCATAGACTGACATGATTCCTGCACTTGTATAATTCCTACACCAATTGATCTCCTCTTCAATGCGCTTTGAATATGATCAAGGAACTTCGTCTCTATATTTTTTTCAGTTCTAATACCATGTATAAAATCCTTGAAACATTACAACTACTAATGAGAGAAAAATGATCATAAAATATAAAACATTTCTCTACCAAAAATTTGCAAAAATAAAACAATGAATAGAAACACAATCACACATAGAACACACAATATATCTGGGGAACCCAACTAGGAAAAACCCTTGCTTGCCTGTATTGAATAAACTGAGCAATTTGATATATTACATAGAATATACTTCAAGTCTGAATCTCCATGCAATATTGATCAAATCTCTACAAGACTTGCCCAACACTTAGGCAAATAAGGCTTGCTAAGAGCCTCCTATTTCCCAGCGCAAATCTGCCCCTACAAAATATAAATTTCTTATATTTCCTTGCACACTTCCCAAGAAATATTTCTCTACTTGCTTCTAAATATATACACACAAAAACTTGTGTACCACAATAAATACAATTTGTGCCTTCATTCAATATCTATAAGAAATTAAAATTACATGACCTACTAGGGCTAATTTTAGCAGCTGCAACTAGTTAATTGAGAGTAATTTGAATTTACAGAAATTCAACTACTCAAATAAACCCAAAACTATCTCTATTCTAGAACTAGATATCGGTTTACTGACAAACACTAGAATTAACTCCACTAGATAGCTAATTTTAGACATCAACTAGTCTATAATTCACTACATGAAATATAACCTGATTTAACTGATAATAACTTAGTGATAGGCCACATCACACATGTTAACTGAAAGCTAACTCAAGCAACTAAGAGACTGAATTTGAATTGGTATCTTTGATTAAGGCACAATTCAAAGAAGCCAGTCATTGCCACAATTTCAACACCAAGAAGTATTTAAGACTATCATGATTTGTTTTAACCTTGAAGTGTCTTCCCATTAAGTAAGGGCACCATTGCTTCAAGGCATTCAATATTACAAGAATTTCCTTCTCATAAATAGGTTTGTGTAAATTATTTCCCTTGATTGGATGACTTTCAAAGGAAATGGGTCTTCCTTCTTGCATTAAAATATCACCAATGTCACTTCTCGAGGCATCACATTCCACGATAAAGGTTTTTGTGAAGTCGGGTGTAGCTAAGATCAGAGCTCGACACATTGTCTCTTTAAGATATTCAAAGGACTTAGTTGCTTCTAGAGTCCAAGAAAATGCATCTTTATTTCATAATGTTGGTAGATGTGCTCCTATTTTCCCATAATTATTAACAAACTTGTGATAGTACATTGTCAACCAGAGAAATCCTCAAAGATTCCTTGAGGTTGTGGGGATTTTTCATTCCTTGATGGATTTAATTTTTTTAGGGTCTACCGTAACACCCTTGATGAACCCCAGTATTACAACAAGAATTTTGCAACTTCCAAGGCTATCGAATTAAATTATCAACCCGAGGTTCGTACAAACTTAAGAGGTGATTTGTATATCTAAAATTAAGAGTTTATGGTGAAAATTGCAAGTGGAATGTTTACGGTTTTTAGCCAATTATTTCAATTTCATTAACACATAAACATGCTTTTAAAACTCAGTTTTGCAGAAAATAAAGAAGACATCAGTACCATAATGGTATACACAAGGGAAAAAATGATGAAGGAGTTCACCCCTCCTGGGCTACATCTCCTGGTCCAGCTTCCAATGTTGGGCCTCTTTCATTATTCTCAAACATATGTGTTTACATCAAGTTACAGTGCTCAAAATGCTAAAAACAATGTCTCCAATGGCTCCAAAATAGTCAAAAACCCCTAGTTGGGCTCTTTCTACACCCAAAAAGGTCGAAAACTCACTGAGTTATGCTTCAGTGATGTTTTTCTGCTAACTATCCTCCAAATCGCACCCACCTGCAAACTGTTCTACAAATTCCGCCTTTTGCGGCCATGTGGAGCGACAATTTTGCCTCGCGTCAGAGAGATTCCTGCTGGTTTGGGTGCAATTTATCGAACCCTTAATTGCACTATGTCAGCCCTAAACCAAATAAAAAGATGCCAAGTGGCGCAACTTCCGCTGACATATTTGGAAGTGGTTGGACTACCGATTAGTTGAAACTTCACACCATTTGTTAACCTGACCTGAGTTAAACTAGAGTTGAGGTTGTGGTTTATGTCGTAGGTTGGGTTCCCGAAACACTGCCCACCGCAGGTTCCACTTCCCCGTCAATCCTAACCATTACACCAAACCATTAAACCAACCATGGCATGTGTTGTGTGTGACCCTAACTGCCAGAGGTCAAACCATGTCCACTACATGAATTTGGTTAACGTTTTAACATATGGTTTTACAAATTGAATTCACTGCCAGAACATTCTGTTATATATTATGGTTTGAAACTTTGGTTTAAAGCATTAATATATATGTTTTGGGTTGAGGTTAACCCCACACACTATCTACCTGCCACATAGCGTGGTTAGGTGGACTAGGGTCCAGTGTTAACCTCGGTCCCCAACCCCGACAACTCTGCCATTAAAGCTTAAATAGAAGTTGCAAATTATATTAATCAAGGAACATGATAGGCGACTCAGTGAAGAGCTTGGCTAGCAGACTGTTGGTCGCGGTTTCAATCCCTGTGGAGGCAGTTCGACCTCATAAAAAAATTTGCAAGGCCATTAGGAGGCCACGTGGTTGCCAGGGATTGGCTCACGTGGCTTCTCCTAATTGGTCCATACAATTGTAATCTGAACCAATAGAATCTCACCAAATCAAACCTATAAACCGATTCCACTTTTCATCCTCCCATTGACTAATACAAGGTACAATCACCCCGTACGATCATTGCCCAATTAGCGTACAAACTGCTAACTAGACATCCCTGCAACCACATTTTAAAAATTTTAATTGTTTTCCAAATCGATTAGAATGTGATATCAGGAGAATTCAATATATTTTTTGAGTGAAACGAGTTGTGTTGGAATCAAGGCGATGAGATATTCGCTTTGGCATTGGTTTCAAGTCAATCTAAGCACTTTTAATTTTGAGAATTTTATTGATCCAATGGATCATTCCTTCCCCTGGAAGCTTTTGGACACCCAAAATCTCATCATCAATCAAAAAATAGATGAGGGTACAGTCCCCTCACCCTTCCAGTCTCATTCCACTTAAATTTACTTGGATTTGTGACTTTGATATTTTCATGAAAGTACATCACTTTCCCTTATTTTGGAGTCCTGGACTTTTTGTCAACAATGACATCTTGCTAAAAAATTTCAAGATTTCCAGAACAAAAAACTGCCTTTGAAGGAATCTGAACATTCCCTCCTTGGTCTTCAATCAAAGGAAACTTATTCAATTTAAAGTTCCTTTTACCTTGAACGTTGTCATCATGACAATGCTTAACATATCTAGCCTCACACTTGGCTCGACTATTTACCAAATTTGATCAATGTCGCCATGCACCATCCTTATTCAGAGCCAAAACATTATGAAACCCATAAGAAGAAGTTTTATAACTAATGTCTTTTTTTTCAAATAGCCTTTGCATTTGATTTTTGACCCCTGCATGCTTTAACACTAGCATCTTGTTCACACCAATGTTCAACGATGATGCATCATGTTGCAAATTCACTTCATGTTGTTTACCTCTTCTAGGAGGCAAAATGTTAGACTCCTGAAACATATTATCACATGAATTAGAAACCTTAATGAAATCAAATTTCGAACTTGATTCATATCCTTGAAAGGCTTCATTCTCAACATCATTGTGCTTGAACATTAAAAATGGAAAATTCTGACTAACATTAACAATTCTCTTCATTTGTCCAGCATTAACAAGAGGCAAACTCAATTTCGTGTTATGCGCTCTAACAATGTACTCAATCCCATTCTTGGAAAAATGATATTTATTCTCATGGCGATGAAAAATATATCTCCTATCATATAGTTATGGGCTTCCAAAAACAATACCACATATATCAAGCAAAACTTCATCAAGTTCAACCTCATCGAGAAAGTTTGCAGTGATTGCAAATCTAAGTGTGTATTTCCTTTTCACCTGCAATTTTGCATTCTAACTTACCCAACCTAAAGGATAAGGTTTAGGATGAGTAATGGTCTCTAAATTTAACTTCTTGACAATTTCTTCAGAGATAATATTTTCTTGTGAACCACTATCAAATAGTGTGTTTATCTTGGTATGTTTTGAAACAACTCTAATGTGGAAAAGCTTTATTCTTGTTTTTTTTTCATTTTGAGTATCATTGAGACAATTTGAAGAACTAGTACTTGAAATTTCCTTACCTTTCAAACCCATGGCTTTGATTTTTGTTTCATCTCTGGAATTAGAACCTAAATCATGTTGTGTAGTTGCAGCTGCCTTTTCTTTCTCCTTGTTTTTAAACTTTTTGGGTCTCATCTCTAGATGAAGTTTCCAGTAATGATATTCATCATGGCCCTCTTTGGAATAGTGCTTGCATGTGAGTTTTTCTTTCTCCATATTGATGGCAGCATTCTTCTTTCCTTTTCCCTTTAACTTACCCTTTCCTTTTTCTCCAGACTCAAATGTGTTCTCATTTTTTTCATCATAAACATGTTTCCCTCTTGATTCTAGATGTGTGGCATGTACACAAACTTCATCTAAACTTGTAGGGTTAAACATGAGAATAGTGTGTCTCAAGTATCTATTAAAACCTCCAATGTATTTGAGTAAAGTGTCTTGAGAGGATAAATCTAAACCCAAAATCAATGCTCTCCTTCTAAACTCTTGGGTATAACTTTGCACACTTTGACCCTTTATTTGCCTAAAGTTTTTCCAATCCATGATCACTTTCTGCATGTATGCTAATGGATAAAATTGTCTTCTTAATGTAGCAACAAATTCATTCCAAGAAGGTAAAACCTTACCATATTTTTTCATGTCCTCTTGAGTTTTGGCTTCCCACCAAATGAGTATTACGCTTTCCAACCTTAATGAAGTAAGTTGAATATTGGTCTCATCATCCTTGATCCTTTGTATCCTACAATACACTTCAAGCTGGTGAACCCAATTATCTAATCTTTCAGCATTTATCTCTCCATTATACATATGCAATTCAAAATTTATGTCAAGTTTTAAAAGTGTAGTTTAACCATGTCCCTTTGGAGAATGTGGGGGTGTTTGTGAAGGGGTTGATGTAGAAGATGATTATGGTGAAGATGGAGATGGGGATGGAGGTGACGAGAAAGGTGGAGTTAAAGGTGGTTTGTCACCATTCCCTCCATTCCCTTTTGGAGGCTTGTCCCCATCTCATCCATCTCCTTTTGGAGGTTTATCTCCATCTCCCTTTGGAGGATTGCAGCTCTCACCTTGTTGCAGCCTTGTATTCCTCTCTTCATAGAAAACTTTCACCATTTGTGTCATGTCAAAGAATTATTTTCTAAAAGACTTCTCATCCTCTGGCATATTTTCTGGCTCTCCTTCATGTGCCATGACTGGTGAGGCTTTTGGTGAAATTTGTGGTGGAGATTGTGGCAAATGTGCTCTCCTTGACCTAACTTGAGTACTTGCTACCACAAGCTTTCCTTCTCCTCTTTTGAGCTTCAACCTTGTAAGCATCAGAAACACTCACAACAAAATTAAACCCTAAAAACAAACTAAGAACCAAAGCTCTGATACCAAACTGATATGTATATGTAAACTTGAGAGTTTATGATGAAAATTGCAGGTGTAATGTTTAGGGTTTTATTCCAATTATGTCAATTTCAATAACACATAAAAATGTTTTTAAAACTCAGTTTTGAATAAAATAAAGAAGAAATTACTACAATAACGATATACACAATAAAACAAATGATGAAGGATTTCACCCCTCCTGGGCTACATCTCCTGGTCCAACTTCCAATGTTGGGCCTCTTTCATTATGCTCAAAAATATGTGTTTACATCAAGTTACAATGCTCAAAATACTAAAAAAAATGTCTCCTAACAGTTTTTTGGTTTTGCGTCAAGGCAGACTCTCAGGCAAGAGTTATATAACTCTCGTCCAAGAATCTATTAAACTTTCGGGCGAGAAGTTTAAACGAAACATTTTACCGTCGGCCGATGGAATCCTGTGAATATTCATCGTATCGTCGCAATGTTTTGGGCGAGAGTTGTATATAAATATTCTCATTCGAAGGATTAAATCCACAATATTCCACACACCATTATGAACCAAAGAAGCGAATTTTTTTAGGGTGCAAAGTTTTTTTGGGTGCGAAGGTTTTTTGGGTGCGAATTTTTTTTTTTTAAGTGATGTTTTTTAAACATTCAATTTTTTTTTAAAGAGCACATATTTTCAGGAAAGGGAAGTGAAAATTTTACGGGGAAAAAATTACAATTTTATTTTTTATAAGAATTTAATTACTTGATATTTTTCAAAATATCTCTTTGAAGGCATGAAGTGTTTTTGCAAAATACCTTTATGAATTTAATTATTTATTTAATTCTCTCTCTTATTGAAGGCACGAAGTACTTATTCTGAAGTATTTATGTTTTTTTTGGGTATTTGGTCCAAATAGAATTGGATTTTAGGTTTCCAATTTTGTGAACATGGGAAGCAAAAAGAATTTCAAATCAAGGCATGATCGAAATAGAACTGATTCAGCAGAAAGGAATGAGAGATTACAAAAAAAAGGTGAGAGGAAAGGGAAAGATTAAGCCATGAAATAAATGTGGAGGTATAGCATCATGAAAGAGATGTAGAGGTGCATGAAAATGACGAGGAAATGAGAAATGTTGAGGAACTTGTAAACGAGAATATTGAAAACACAAAGGTCGAAGAGAATGTTGAGGAACTTTTCAATGAGAATATTGAAAACATAAATTTCCAAGAGAATATTGATATCGATCTCACTAGTGTGTCAATAGTTTCTTCAATTTGAATTTTGTATTTTTTTTTTTAAACATTGTAGTTCAAGATAGTTTTAAAATTAAAAATATATATATGTCAATTTCAAATTAGAATTTAATATTGTGTTTTATGCAGGGACAACATCAGATCCACAAGAAGATACTACCACACCTCGCATTTCACTGCAATTAATTGGAAGTTCCAAGAATGTTGTATACAACTACAACTTTCTAGAGAATATGGATCCAACTAAAATTGAAGGATTGGGACCACCATTTCCTAAACTGAAAGTTCAAGATAAAATAAATTGGGGGTTGAAACATCTTTTTGAAGGTAAATATATCATAGCACAAGCTCAGATGTTACGTAGAACTTTAAAGCACAAATATCTCGGAAATGTTGTGGAATTATTGGGCATTAAAAGTCAGAAAGAGGTTTTAGTAAATCAAATGGTATCAAAAAATGTGACGTCGGCGCTTGCTACACTAGCCAAAAAGCGATCTCAAGTTGAAAAGAGTGCTCGTAGAGAAATTTTAACAGATGTACTTGCGAAACAAACTGCATCAAGTCGGTTGATGTCAGCAACTTCAAAAGTGTTTAAAACATCAAGAAAAAATTTATTGAGGAATACAAAATTTAGAATTCAATTAGATGAGAATGTTGAACTTGCATGTTGGGCTAATATCTGCAGGCGTCCATATCATGATAGACTTCCTGATGGTGTGAGGGATAGGGTAAAAGAGTTTTGGAATTTCAATTCTGGTGTGTCGCCAAATGAAAGGGACGTTGTGCAACGTTGTATATCTAAGGGATTTTATGAAGCTCATGCCAAACATATAACACAATTCAGTCAAGTAGAATTATTCCAGAACTTTATAGAGAGTAATACTTATGTGAAGGTTTCCCTTAGCACATATTTGAAGATTAAACCATGGTATGTCAGGCCTATCATTGTTCTAGACACATGTTGTTGTCGATACCATGTATAATTCCAATTATTTTATGAGACATTTGTAAATTTTGGCATAAAATATTGGTCAAATGACCCCCCTCCTTCAAGTGTTCATGAATTTTTATCGAAGATATTATGTGCACAACAGAATAATAAATTATTTTATAAAAAGGAATGTGTTGGTCGAAGAAAATGCCCAAAATGTTCTCATTTGGCACTCTACGATGCAAAGTATCCCATTGATCCTAATGATCCCAGACTATCAAATCTCAGTCTGAATTGGAAGCAATATGAAAATGTTACTTACACTCCTACAACATCAAAAAAGATCACTTTACTTGATGACAACATTTCAGTGACATCTTTTATGGAGAAGTTTAGGGTGCAAATATACAAATATGTTAAGCACTATCATATAGCACGATGGCAAGATTTATAGTTCAAGAAATCACGTGATGTGTTCCCAAAAGGAACAATATTATCAGCGGTTGATTTCACCGAGAATTACACGTTTAGTCCACAAAAGGAGATACAAAGTGAGTATTGTCATTCAGACCAAGTATCTATATTTGTGCATGTTTTGTATAGACATGCAGAGCTTGATATCAATGGTTTTGATAGCAATGAAAACAATCATGAGGTGATTAAGGAGTACCATTTCTACATCAGTGATGATCAAACACATGATACATGTTTTTTTTAGCATTTTTTTAATGTTACTTATAATGAATTGTTGAAACGAGGGGTCACTGTTAAAGAAAATTGGGTATGGTCAGATGGTTGTGCTGGTCAATTTAAATCAGCAAGATCATTCTTTTGGTTGTCTCGTCTTCATAAGAGAACCAATATTCGACATACATGGAATTTCTTTAAGACAGGGCATGGAAAAGGAGAGCACAATGGTGTTGGGGCATGCATAAAACGTGCACTTAGGAGGCATCAATTGAATCACTCAGCTTCATGACTTGCAAATTCTTTAGATGTTGTTAATTGGTGCAAAGGAAATTTAAGTCATGTATCGAACCCGAGGATGGCTGATGTGCACAAGTAAGCATACACATTTAACTAACAATATATTATACATGTCTAGAGATATATGTGTATACATGTGTGTGTATTTTGTTATCAAAAAAATATTAAATATTGTTCAAAATTTGACTCATACATGTGTGTGTTTTTCTCAAGCATGTACTTTTGGAATATTGCAATGGGTGATGTTGATAGATCGTTGCCATTTAATTGCCTTGCAATCCCTCAAACAAGAATTTTACACTCCATTAGGAGTAATAACATGACAAATATACATTGCATTGAGAAACGAAAGTGCTCTTGCTTTTGTTCTGCATGTATTGATCAGACAGAGTTCGTCAATGACTGTGAAAATAAATTTAAGAAATTTTTTAAACCAGGGAAACACGAAGAATTGACACCATTTCCCCCATTTGGAAACGTGACTGACAAAGAAATGGACAATGAAGTGGTTGTGATTGACAATGATTATGATTTTGTTTCTGATATGGTTAGAGAAGGTGATGTCTTTGTTGTCATTGCACCAGAAAATTATCAAGAAAAAGTGCATTATTATTTATTACGATGCACTACATCTAAATGCACGTTGTTGCAAGAGTATAATGATCCATCAAATTATACATACCCAATCGGTTCAATGGTATTAATGGGACAATTATTTGAAGAAGTAAAGAAATGTAAAGATCATATTATTTTTCAAGATTACCAGCCAAAGGTTATTTATGCCCAATATAGTCACTTGGTCATAGAAACTCGGTTGCAGTTGAAGCAAGTGAAGAGTAGAAAAAATGGCGACAATGGAGTTTATCAATAGATGATCATGATGCCATTCTGGAAAATTTTCCACTAGCACATTTCATATGAGTGGAACACATTGTTCAAGATGAACAATGAACTTTGATTCTAGGGTTAGAACATATAATTGCTACAGTGTATTGGACTTTATATAGTTTAAGACTATATTGTGGATTGCTTTCAAATAAATGGACATGTGGATGGTTAGATGTGTGTTGGTACGAGAAATATATTAAGATCTATTGGATAAGGGTGCTTTGCTAGAGAATTAAGTTATGGTGATTTAATGTGTCCATGATGTTTACTCCTAGATGATCTTAACTCGCCCCTTTTTTTGCATGGATGTGATGTTGATGAATGAGTATTTAATTATATATATATTCTTGTATTGTTATTTTAGTTTTGATATCAAATGTCATCATATTTGCATCACATCAACCTTAAAATCATTCCATGGAAAACAATTAATGCGGACAATTCTAAGTACACAAGTAATGCACATACAACCTTAGTTTCAAATGCATATCATATTAGCATTAGAGATGTACTTAATAAACTCATAGCATGTCATGAATGCATTTAGTATTCAATAAGAATAGTAATCAAGGAATTTATTCATTAATTAGCAATTGAATGTGCATAACTCTAGCATTTGGGTTTCTCGTCACTTTTTTATATTTTCAAAATCTTATTCTTTCATTATTTATCCAGGGTTAAGTTAATTAATTAGACAAGTTAGCAAATCCTTTCCCCTTAAGAGCACTAATTCTCCAATATTCTCCAATTACATGTGCACATAAATTGTAGTTTGTGATTTATGGTAATGATAAATTGTACTAAGTGTTCAATTACTATGTAAAAATAAACATAGGAGTTAGGTGTGTCAATTCAAAAATATAGGGGAAAGTGATTTTTGAAGAAGGTATGGGTCATGTACTCCATCATGTGAAGACCCTCCTGTAGTTTAGATTTGATGTGGTTGATCTCTTCATTATTGTCTCTTCTCATGATGGAGGTCTCCTACTTTTATTTTCCATCTCCTTGTAGTAAGGAAACTCTCTCCTCTTTTTGTTTCCTCCCCAATTTCTCTACTATGGGTGATATTGTTTCCTTCACATATCTAATTTTCTATACTCATATCACTACTATTTTTTAATGCGATTTTTTAATCTTCCTACTCTTGCTTGCCACCCACCATTCTTCTTGATGACAGAACGATTCTGGGTCTCTCAATTTCGACCTCCAAGTGACTTGAATCCCTTGAGCCTATGGGTTATAGGTCCTCAAAATCTTGTCTCTCCTAAATAAAATTTTCAGCAACCTTACACTAAATCCCACCTTTGGTGTTTTCACTTCTATCGATAATTGTGTATCGAGCCATATTCCAGCCATATACTTTGAACAAAAATGTCTTTGGAGGCTAAACCAAAATGTCCCTCCTAAATAGGATGGAGGTCCTGCTTTCAATCTCTTCACAACTGGTCTTGAATGCAGCAGGGCTTGACCATCTGATTCGGTCCTACCTAATTTAGAGAACGGGCTAGTCAGAGCTCTCTTCTCGCATGAATTCAAATCAAGTCTAGACCCTAAATTTTGACTTTATTTGGCAAATCGACTATTCATGGTCTCATATGTTGAACCAACTTTATCACTCAAACCTACAACATTGTACTTCCACCTCTTGTCTTTGGGACTTGGTAGCTCACCCTCTCAGTCGACAACCTCAGATTTCGAGGAACTATCTCCTCTCTGTGGTTAAGATACCCTCGACTTGAAATAAAAATAGTGCCAGACATTACCTCATGAAAAAGGGCACAATGATTGAACATATTATATGTATGGAATAAACACACGAGGATCATGGATGCATGTGAAACTTGAACTAAGAAAAACCACAATTACAATGAATGACCTCTCAGAGCTTGACTGCCTCTCTGGCCTGATCTTTACAATATGCTATTTTCTTCCTTAACATTTTGCAAGTAGATCATTTTAAAACTAAACAAAAGAAAACCCTAAGAGGGGGTGAGGAATCTCATCCTCTTGCCACATTGGGCCTTCTAGAGGCTTACAATTTAACTAAATTGTGTCCCCGCTCTTAACTTCCATTATGCCCCTTATGGAAATATACAAAATCAAATTATGGTTTGGGTGGGGTTTATTATCTCGCATAAAACTCCTGCACTTGAAATTCTTCATGAGCTCCTAATCATGTGCCCTATTGCTTCATCTCATTCATTCACAAACTTGGTCCTTGTTTTTCCTCATGTATCACTGAGTGAGCTACAAAAAAGCCTCCACTAATACCTCATTGGTTATCTACTCTAGATTGGAATTTGGGCATCATAGGTTCACCTCCATTGGAACCTCTCTAGCTTCATCACTCCTTTGGTCCCAGGAGCTCATAGTCCCTCATAGTCCAGGAGCTCATAGTCCCTGCAAATCAAAAAAGAAACATAGAATCAAGATGGAAATTCAATTAAAAACAAAATCATCGAAAGAAACACAATCAAAAAATAAAACAAAAGTTCAAGAAGTATGTTATCTAAATTTTTATGTGAAAATTGGTTTGACAAATTTACAATTAATCAATCACCCTATTGTAGCTAAGTTCTTCAAAACAATGCCATGTGTGCCATCATAATTCTACCAGCGGGAAGTTAAAAGGAGATGTTTAACCTTGCAGATGTTGAAAATTTATTTCTGAGGTCTCCAAGATGAGACCAAGTGCTTTTAGTGAGAATGAACGAAATGTAAGATGCCTTATTTTCCAAAATGAAAAAAATACCAAGTGATAGAACGTGATTTCTTTCACCTGGTTTCTGTAGGTTTATATTGCATGTAGACATATTGAACCTTTGAGTTATTATAATTCTATTGGAAAATGGACTTTTGTAAAGTAGCATGTTTGTAATATATATGTTTGATAGTGGAAATATACTTTTCAGGCCTTGCTTTGGAAGGACAATAATTTGTTAGTGTGCACTGTGAAGAGGATTATCCTATTCTTGTACAGCCTCAAATGTGTTGTTATGAAACACCATGTTGTTATTCATTTTTTCCCTTTTTTCTTAACATCTATGACTTTATTATCTAAGAATACAAACTGGTGAAATAAAAATCACCATAACTTATCATGTCCATGCAATTGGAGCATTGCTCAATTACAAAGACAACCAGGCAGATTTATCAAAAACTTCTCTTTGAAATACAAAATGATGGCGCATTACATATCAATATGGTGATCAGTTAAAAGGCTTTAACCACCCTTCATTACTGACATCGCTATGCTCATTTTCCATTCCAGAACCTGAGCATCACCCTCTTTAATTACACTTGTTACATGCTCTACAAGTGCACCCAAACTCTGCTCCAAAACATATGCAAAATAGGTAAGTATTCAAATGTGTTTAATGTTAATTAGACAATATAAATTATTTAAGTTATTCATGGGAATGAATTTCCAGTCCTGGTTAAAGTTTGGTTCCAACATAATCAGGCCTTGAAATGCCACAGGAATTTTAGACAGAATTATTGGATGGAGGCTTGAAATGAATCTAGAGAAGGAAAAAGTAAAAATGTAAGAAAATCTGAAAGATCGGAAACCTAAGAATTTGGATCTGGCAACCAAGACCTGTACATACCTACAGGGATATGAATCAAATGAAATTGTTTCACTAAATACAGTGAAAATAAAACAAAGGCTTATTTCAAGAGATTAAATAACAAGAACTGTGTGGAGCTCTCCTTACTAATACTCCCCCTTTACATGTCAATACATAAGTCACCTCCTCTTCAACACGGCGGTAATGTACAAAAACACAATATTTGTGATTTTCAAACAAGGCTCCACTGATTTTTTTTGTCTTATCAACCAGCAATGCAAAAACCTGGACAAAAGGTATACTCAGATGAAACTATAGCTTTGCACTTCCCTAATCCCTTGCCTAATAAAAAAATTCCTCACAAAAGGTACAATCTAATAAATACTAGCCAACAATAATGCTAACAAAAGTTCCAATGCACAAGCTCTAAACTAGTAAATAGAGCACAAATGGACTTAACACTATTGAATACATCTGCAGATATGAAACAAACTCAAGCCTTTTTGCCTCTCTATAATGAATATAAAGCAACATAAAACAAAATATTAAATAGACTTATGTCATACCTTGTTTATCATTGGTAAGAACTCAGTGGCAGGCTTGTGGAGAACAATGCTGCCCTGAGAGACAAAAAATAGCAGTTGAAACTTGAAAGTGAATAACAAATCACCAAAAGAATCTATGTACAATCTACCTTTTACACTCCTTGATAAATATCTTACCAAACTATTTTTCACCCCATCATTTATTGCACCAAAAGTTACTCTTGCCTCCCATAACATTATCAACTCAATAGAAAATGTGTCAATCTGTTAGAAAAATGATTAAAACTTCAAAGTAGTCTCGGGCTCCTCTGAAGATAGGACCCTGTTTACCAGTGAATATAATCAAGAGCACATCCAAAAAACTAAAAACAACTGACCACAAAACAGGCAAATGAAAACAATGATGAGTAAATTATTAAAAGTTAATGGGTCAATTGATTTTCTCTTCCTTAAGGATCTTGGAGGTCCAAGCATCCTTGGTATAAAAATTTGAAGCAACAAACTTTGGAGACCAGAGAATAGCATACATCCCAGAATTGGGCACGGTCTTATGTCTAGTGTGAAGGCGGAGAACAAGGAAACTAACCTACGAAGAAAGAAAGAACAAATTGATTGCTTAGTTGAATGCTTTGAATGCTGGTGCTGAGGACGATGATGATGAGTAAATGATTAAAATTTATTAGGTCAGTTGTATTTTTCTTCCTTAATGATCTTGGAGGTCCAAGCATCCTTGGTATAAAAATTTGAAGCTGCAAAATTTGGAGGCCAGATCATAGCATACAGCCCATAATTGGGCATGGTCTTATGTCCAACGTGAAGGCAGAGAACAAGGAAACTAACCTACGAAGAAAGAAAGAACAAATTGATTGCTCAATTGAATGATTTGAATGTTGGTATTGAGGGCGATGATGATGAGTAAATGATTAAAAGTTATTGGGTTGGTTGTATTTTCTCTTCCTTAAGGATCTTGGAGGTCCAAGCATCCTTGGTATAAAACTTTGAAGCTACAAACTTTGGAGGCCATAACATAGCATACAACCCAGAATTGGCAACGGCCTTATGTCCAGCGTGAAGGCATAGAAGAAGGAAACTAACCTATGAAGAAAGAAAGACCAAATTGATTTCTCAGTTGAATGCTTTGGATGTTGGTGCTGAGGATGATGATGATGAGTAAATCATTATAGTTATTGGTTCAGCTGTATTTTCTCTTCCTTAAGGATCTTGGAGGTCCAAGCATCCTTGGTATAAAACTTTGAAGCTACAAAATTTGTAGGATATATCATATCATACAGCCCATAATTGGGCACAGTCTTATGTCCAGCACGAAGGCAAAGAACAAGGAAACTAACCTACGAAGAAAGAAAGAACAAATTTATTGCTCAATTGAATGCTTTATATGTTGGTGCTAAGGACGATGATGATGAGTAAATGATTAAAAGTTATTGGGTCAGCTGTATTTTCTCTTACTTAAGGATCTTGGAGGTCCAAGCATCCTTGGTATAAAACTTTGAAGGAAAAAACTTTGGAGGCCAGAGCATAGCATACAACCCAGAATTGGGCACCGTCTTATGTCCCTGCAAATACCTCCAATAGCGCTTAGAGAGATGGTTGCTAGGGTTGTAGTGGATCTAGGATGGGATGAACTTCTTGAAGAGGAAGTTGGTTGTTGACAAGGTGCTTGGTCTACATAGGCTTCCTAATATCTTAATAGTCCAAACTCTAGTTTGTATCAAGGGATCTTTTTTTAGATCATATAGAAGGCATGGGACAATGCAAAAGCTTCAGATTTAGATTTGGAAGGCATGGGACATGGCCAGACTAAAATGTTGACTATGGAAGTGAAGCATGTGGCTTCATCCTTAATGACAATGTTGAGGATGTAGTTGACATTGTGAATCACCCATCGCTTGTTCAATCTTCTATCACTCACCTCCAAGGTGATGCATTTCCAAGTAAAGCATGAAATGATAAAACAAATAGTGTAATTGCATTAATCGCTCCCTTCATGACATTATCAGACTACCTTTTTAGCATAATTTTGATTCGATAACATAAATTCTTGTGTAAACTATTGAAAGGAATAACAACATTGAAAGTATGTGCAACAAAAGTCCAACTTATTGGTAGATGCCTACATCCACTATACAATTCAACTCACCTAAAAATGTAGACTCTCTTACCCAAAACCTACACGATCTCCTTGGGGCTCAGCTTGCATCATCTCAATATTATCTGTAGCCTGAAAAGTAGAAACCAAATTTAATAGAAAATTTGCGAAAATAAATATAATAAACATAATAAATATGCTTAACGAAAAGTATCGATACCTGTGTCACGAATGGAACCTGAGAAGGAATAATCTCTTCAGGCAGCCCTGATGTCTAGCACATACTTGAAAATTCAATAATGTTAAGAGCCACACCATATAAAATTATGTTCATCTTAAAGTCACTTGCAATTTAACGTAAAAATCTAGATAGATAATACCTGGGAGACCACTGGAACATATGAAGGTATCATGTCTTCAGGAAGCCCTTCTTGTGTAGCGCTAACCTGAAAATTCCATAATGTTGAGACTCATACCATATAAAATTATGTGACATAAATTCATTTTCAATTTGACGTACAAAAATATAGATAGATAGTAATGAATGTGGCACCTGTATATGATCATGTCCATGATCTACAAAATGAGGATCAGGGGCAAAGCAATGTTGATCTAAGAATTTTGTAAACTGCGTAAGTTAAATAAATATATTGGTGTAAGATTTTGGAGACTAAATGTATATACACCAAAAAAACATGTTACATGCACTCTAGCTCATCTTATAAATGTGTATTTTAAAATAGATCAAAACATGCTTGTACATACCTCGCCCATGGTGTGCATTTGTTGTCTAATGGCTCGCTCATAGTGGTCTCTACAGGAGGATGCATACTCCAAAATCTCATCTCGCTCCATCTCCCTCAACACATCATCTGGAATACTCACAAATGAACGAACTCCTGCACTAGATGAAGGTTAGCTTGTCTCTAAGCTAACTTCCACCCCTCCTAAAGCAGCTGCACTATGTTCTTGTATCTTCTCCCTCATCTGAGATGCAACACTAGAGATAAGGACTAACTCCTCTGGAAGTGTAAATATCCTAGGTGGTCGAGGTGCTTAACAAGGTGCTGAAGGCATAAACCCAACATCTTGCATAGCATCAGGTCGTTCATATGTATGACCTTTTCCAACTCCATATAATTTGGACCCTGTATCTGTATAGTTAGGGTCCATGTTCTCTCAGAATTGAGCATACAACATCCTAACAAAATATTGTGGCACCTCACCATTATTTGGGAACTTCCCGTATGCATACAAGAACTTCTCATAAATATAAGGTGAAATATTGGGATCATTGAATCTTGCAATCTTCAAAAAAATTTTGTCTTCAGGCTGCAAGTCAAATAGTGACAAGGCCATATCTTTAGTGACCCTACTTTTAACTTCATTGTAGGAGTGGATACCAATCACTGACGCTCTCCTCCTACGTATCATGTAAAAAAAAACTTGGGTTGATGGTCCAAACCCATGATAAGTCTCTATCAAACTTTTCAAATTGTGCAAAACAATTTGGAGACAATCTCGACTAGGGGCAGAGAGATTTCAACTTTGAAATTCATTACGCAATCTCATGGAATGCTCCCTCATCCCATCAATAGTAAGTAAGGAAATGATGTCTTCCCAAGGCATCTCCTCAGGAATATCACCGAGATGGGTGTAAAGGGGATCATAGCTCAGATTTTGAGCAAACTCATGAACCCTACGACCTCTCCCCCTAGGAGGGTGAAGAACACCACCTGTAACATGTTAAATTATTGCACATATTAAAAATTAAATAATTTATAAGGAAATTTTGTATTTAAAAAACTTTTCTGGTCATTTGAAAATACCTCGCGGAAAAAATATCTCATCCTCTTCGCTCATCAGACTAGGATTGTTCCCTTCCGAGGAATGAAGGTCTCTACTAGTAACTGTACAAAACATTAAATTGTTTTATCACACAAGTATATGAGACACACAATAAGTTTCACATTAAACATACATCAAACAATAAATTTTCATTTAGATTTTACTTGAACGAGAACTATCCAAGTGTGGGATGGATGCCACAAGCTGAGACATTGTTCTCTTGTACCTCACCAGCAATAGGGCCAACCCCAACTCCTACATTTGAACCTATGGAGCATAATTTTTTCACATTAAACACATGTCATTTGAAAAAAAAATTCACATGTTCAACATTGAATATAACGTAAACTTGAACATTTTAACTAGCAATCTAATGTATACCTATACCGTGTATAACATACCCCTCAAAATGGGATCTAAGAAATTGGGGACGAATGGGAACAGTTCTATGGGGCTCCTCTTGTTCGATTTGGTGTCTGGGCGCATGAGTCATATGAGTGCATCCACCTGTGTAGGAAAAAAAAAAATCACATTAATCAATTTTTCACAACGAACAATAAATATAACCTACTTGAAAACATGACATAAATAAACGTCCAATGTACTTGATAATCCTCCTCTCATGGAGAGGTCTCTAGAGGGCTTGCCTAATGTCATTGTTGCTATAGTATCAAATCAAATTTCTGCCCCTCATAAACAAATTAGAAACAAATTATCAATTGACAGTCATGTCATCAACCAATGATTTCACATGTTGTTACATGAGGTCAAAATTTGCCATTAAAAAGATTTGATTAGGTCTACGGACAATATTTAAGTTATAACTCACTCCATTAGTCATGTTGTTAGCACATATGCCTCCATTAGGAGAATTTTTTGAAGCTACTGAAATATGTAACAAGGTTCAGCCTTCATAATGACATATGTACTCATGATTTTATGTATTTGATGTAAAATGAAATTTATTATTGCTATTCTTCAAGCATTGGTTTCATGCTCAAGGGAAATTTATTTATAGGTAAAGCACCCATTGAGTGCTCCCTGGGCTTGTCATTGACTGTAAAATTCAATTGAGTCATTGTCATGTATGGAAGACCATTTTAGGCATGTTATATATTGTAAATAAAATTTGTTTGATGTAAATCTAGAGTCAAAGACCCTCCAAGACCTTTTTATGGTGCAAAGAACTAGTTGGCCTATATGAGAGTACAAGTCGACCTAAAGTTAGAAATTTTACCTAGAGGAAGAAGGGACATTATATTACTTGGTTTCCCAATTGAATGAGGTTATTTAGAGGCAGTTTAGGGTTTTATGTGGAGAGATCCTCTTTTTGGGTCACATTTTGATGAATTTTGGAAATAAGCGCTTTTCTACTTAGTTTTGCTTTCGAACAAATTTTATTGCACTATTGTATGGTTTGATGGTGGTTGGAAAAATTCATTGGGCTGGTTTAGATTATTACCCATGGATATACATGAGTAACCTTAGGAGAAACTTCATTTCCTATGTTGTAGATTTCTAGCCAACAACCATATAGTAGAGACCATTCATCAATGATCCACATTGTGGAGATGACAATCAAGATTTTCCACATACAACAACCCCTATAATGTTCCTTGTTACTCATATTATCAACTCATTTACTTGTTTAACATACTCATTTGATGATGTTGGCTCAACACACATGATTTACTTTTACAATTGTTTCATAATAAGTGCTTACATATAATTTATTAGGCATTGGAGTAAGTTTTAGTTGTTGATGTCAAAAGTTATTCTTGATGAGCCATGATGGTTGGAAATTATTCTTGTTACCTTATTCCACATTGGTGATTATCAACTCCTTGTAGTAAAGTGTGAACTCCTTGAGGCTTCTCTTTCTATGCCTAGGGGGTGCATGAATAAGACTAGAGAGAGATTTTGTTTCAGTGACATTTTATTATCTTACCCTTTCTCTGTTATCCTTTATTTTTTGTTGGTTGTTGTTAGTCGCTCATATTGGTTCCTTGCTTGGCTCATTTTATGGGAAGAAGGGTAACTTAAAAATTAATTTCAAATAAAATGCAACTTATAATAACATCCCAACTGTTATGAGCAATGGACTTCCTGTACAAAAGGGGGCATTGAAAGAAAAATCAATAAAACATGCAAAACGAGCTAATTAAACCTAAGTAAAAGGCTAATTAAGGGGTGTAAAAAGTAGTGCTTATGAAAGGGTGACTAAAGTACTACAAGTGCTCCCTTTGCAAAATTTTGATGAATGAAGGTCTTTCCTAACACATGTATATATTATGATACCGCTTATGGAGTCTACCCTTTTCCATATGACTTATCACATTCACCTATCATTTGAAGCGTCGACCTGGCAATTGATCCTCCACTTGGAGCCCTTTTTGTCACTCTCTTTTCGAAGAAATTAATATGGGTAGTTTATAACCCTCCTATACCTAAATCTGGCGGCTTGTATAAAGTCTAAAGCAAGTGTGTAATTTGAATATGATACCTAATGTGATATCTGTACATGCCTTCGATGTTAAATATGGCCCACGTTTTATGCCTAAAAACCATAATGCTTTATTTCCCTTATATAAATAGGGGGGCGTTTGCTTCTTATGGATCATGAGACATTGAGAGAGATCACTTCTGTTATTTGTCTATTTCGCTATGGAGAACAAGTTGGATGAATTCTATTGTGAGATTTTATGATGTTAATAGCTTTCTTTTCATGGATGATTATTAGTGAACACTGTTGATACACACTACTCAATGTCAAATATCTTCTTCTATCTTTTTTATTGTTGATGCATAAGGGTCATTAAGTATTCAACACAATTTTTTTGGTATGTTTTCTCTTAATTCTCCTTAAACAATGTTCTTATCAAGTCAATAGTAGAAAATTAGGGTTAATGTCTTGTGTCTTAAATTTAATAGTAGAAAACTATTGTAATTAATTATCTTTTTCTTCACTTTATTATCATAGTTTATGGGGATAATTTTGTTGCTAATATAAATATTACTGCAATTTTTTATTTAAAATGTTAGTTTACTTCAGGAAAGTGTGATTTCTTTATTGCGTGTGTTAGGGACCTTCTTTAAGCCTTTATTTGTTGAGATGAGTTTGTAGAAGAGCCATAACACTCTCTGAACTCAAATATGCAAATTACTTCCAAAATCCACAATAAAAGCTAATTACTTGATCTCCTAGTTTGATCATAATTGAACTAGAAGCCTAATGGGGCTCTTGAATTAGGTTTAATAGTCCATTTGACCCATATGATCTGCTAGGAAGGACTCCATTATGTTGTATATTGATCCTTCACTAAAAACATTAGAGAAGTTGCTAAGGCGATAGTGGTGAGACTACCATAGTTTCACATTGTCTTAGTCACCTAGCAGGGCTTTGCTATAAGGTGCTAAAATTTTGTTGTAACAGAGAGCATTATTAGTTGCAAGTGAAGGAATTGTTTATTAGCTTTTGTCTTGTCCTTCCTATCACACGTTTATAGGTTGCTATTCTTTGTATTCCATGGCATGCATTTACTTAGGAAGGCATCAAACACTTATGCAGCATTTATTCCACACCTTTTATCGCATTTGATGGGATTTTGTACCTTGATGGTTGTTCATGCTATTTTGATGCGGTTGTTGCACATTTATTGAGGATGTCGTTCATCAAGGGCATTGTTTTATTATTTTGATGGGGTTTTACATGGTGAAAATCCTAACATGTGCTAGCTACGAGGGTACTTAGTAGTTTGAGATCGTTTATTTTGTTAGAGTGTAAGCTTAGAGTCAAATTAAAGTGGATATTTGGAGATATAATAAGCCAAATCATTGATCGAACATTGCATTCTATGTATATGAGAAACCACCATAAGCATATAGAAATAGTTCACATTTAAAATTTTGTAGTGTAATTCAATCGAAAAATTTATAGAAATCTCATAAAATGTAGTGCAAACCATTAAAATATAGGATAAAAGAGAGTTAAGCACCATACAAGATATCTTTTATAATAGAAAATAGAGAGCTTCTTTGCATACCCCTTCAAAGGGGTAATATTCAACAATAGTACTCTAAATGCAAACACAATTCTTTACAAAATATTACTTCACCTTTAACACAATATGTAACTATCCATAGAGAATCTTAAATACCAATGGGCCTATTACTGCAAAATTAGTAGGTCTTGTAGAGGGGTACCCTAAAAACAAGCACTAGGCGAAGTGAAAACAATTGGTTAATGGTCCAATGTCACCACTTCCAATACCCCCTTCTATTTATGGATTTTCGTCAATTGGAGGAGTCCTGGTATAAGGTCACCTACAAGATATATTCTAGGTTTAAATGTTTAAGGTGACACAATAGGCTTCCTCAGGATGGCCCAACATAAGTACAAGGCTCACACAATGAGAATAAGGTAATTGACATCCCTAGAGGCTAATATAGGGAAAACTAGACATAGGGCTTGAACAATATCATTCTAAATGGATATCCTAAGGTCAAGATACCAAGGAAAAGGTTTCCAATGATGAATATTAGCAATCCAATGGCATATGAAACCTTCAAGAAGCCCTCAAGTTGAAGCCTAGCCAAACTAGGGTTTCTCCTAGGGAAAAATAACTAGGACAAGAGAAATTATGGTGAAAAATGGATGGATTATCTATGAAGGAGGATGATTTTTAGGCAATAAAATGTTTATTGGATGGTGAATCCTTCCAATGCTAGAAATTCCTCCTTTAGCCAATTTCGCTCCATGCCCTAGTTAGGTTGCTTTTCCCTAAGAGGACCGAAATAAGAGAGGGGAGAGGTACGAATTTCAATTCGTGGATAAGATAAAGGGTGATAAAAAATTATGAAAGGCTAGTGCCTAGTGCTTGGGTGAATGGAGTTTATGGAAGTGATAAGTGAGCCAAGTATTGTAAAGGAGTAAAGATGTTTTGATACCATAACACAAAACCCTAACTATTATCTTTATGAGGGATCAATATTTACTTAAGAGAGTTAATTAAAAGATTCACCAAGGGGTTTTTCATTCACATTTTATTCATAACTGATGCATACAATGATGACATCTAGTTTCTATCCAATTGATTTTCAATAACATTGGTGCAATAGAAAAACCCTAGATTTCCAACACATTCCATACATTAGACAAAAAATCAGGATTTTATTAATGGAAAAGCTTAATTATTGGATAAAAATGCTTGAACGTTCCATTCATTGATCCATAGAAACTTCTCCAATTCAAATACAAGAGCTGCAATAAAAAAAGTACTCCATAGATCACATCTTACCAATATAAAAGAGATCGAAATAGTCCAGGTGATGATGACTGGAATGAGAGATCCTTCGCTCTATTTATATGAGGATGAATCCAAATATTAGCCTAAAAATCCATAATAACAAGTTAAATCACATGACATCCTTGGGTTACAAGCCAAGCTATTAGCTTTTCATTATAAGTGCAAAATAAGCCCATACGTGTGAGTTGCTAGCTTTCTAGGGTTGACGTCATGCAGGAAATAGGCCCCAAGTTGCATCTCAAAGTGTTATTAGTTGTCCAATGTGGTGCAGTAACATGTAAAAATCATGATTTGAGGGATGGCCATGAAATTCACCTCATTTTATTCCCGTGGTCCCAAAATACATCTGTGGTAACACAAAGTGGTCCCAAAATCTATCTTTGCTCCGACGTTGAGGGCTTTATAGGTGCTACTAGACCTCCCAAGTCTTGTAATGGGATACCATCCTCATCTAGGGCTTGAATCAGTTTCCATCAGTCATATGGTGCTAAGGCTGACCCGGGGGCATGCTTGGTTAAGGTGTGTTATCCTGAAGAATCATCAAATCAAGTGAAAAGTGGCATAGTGTGGTGGTGCAAGGCATGCACGAGCACATGTGTGATATTATGGTTCTTCTGGGAGGCCCAAAGGTCTCAATTCTTCACTTGGTGGTGCCAATATGATTCACTAATTTCTTGGGTACCTGTGGGTAAGGAGCCGAAGGCATGGGCTATTGAACTACCTGACAATCACAACATAGATTCTAGTGAAAATAGCCAATCCTTAGAGACAAAAATCATTATTGCATCTAAGTGAACCAAGCTTGAGTGTTATGGGATATTTAATATTTAAATAAAGCTATGCTTAGAAAATAGGGGCCTTGAACTTGCAATGGTTTTTGTCCCTAGGTAGGAGTGGCTAAAGGACAACCCTACTAGCTTTGTACAACACCTAAGGGGAAGTAACGTTTTCTTTGTCCACGCTTTAGTTGATAGGTGTTAGTGAATAATAATGATAATCATAGAGGGGATCCGACTTCATGGTCAAGTGCCATTTTCAAAGGGTCTGGCTCATGGGGGATCCACATCTTGATTGTATAGATGTGAGGAGGGAGCAATCGTGGATGCATGAGTTACCAATTGGGCCTTTATTTTTCCACACCTCATGTGTGCCTTGTAATTTTTCTTGATTTTTCTTTGTATTATTGCTTGTAACTCAAGGGTTAGAGCTTTCTTTGAATGATATTGTCGTCTTAACCCTTAATGATGAGAATATATTTCTCATTGAGGGTTGGGACAATCAAGGGTTCCTTTTTATGATGTAATGGAGAAACATGTGCTCAAAAAATTGAGTTTTTCTTAATCATAATCATTTATTATCGAGTGCTCTTGGGCTTTCAAGGGTAGTGATTTTTTTTTGTTGTAGATTTGAGTTTATTATAGATTTAGATATTTTGGAGCAGCATGCAAACCATAGGGACACCCCCCTGAGACTATGAAGAACCAATCCAAACGAAGAGGTGTATTGACAATGATAGTGGGTCAATTTGTCTATAATTCTCGTGTGGATATGTTGGTGTAGATTTTTGTGATAAAAATTCCCAAGTCAAATTATGAATTCCCATTTCCAAAGTAAAAACTATAATAAGTCAATCACATCTCATAAAGACCATATTGGGTAAACATGTAATGGAATCTTATGTATTCAAATATGTATTCAAATATTGTTAGGTACAAATGCATTGTACATTAAAAACATGTACGCGGTCCTCAACGTATGACAAATATACTATATTCTTAAGTATTTTAAAAATTATTGAGTCATGATGGTTGGAAGTTATTCTTGTTACCTTATTCCACATTGGTGATTATCAAATCCTTGTAGTCAAGCGTGAACAAATTGAGGCTTCTCTTTCTTTGCCTAGGGGTTGCATGAATAAGACTAGAGAGAGATAGTGTTTCAGTGACATTTTGTTAACTTATCCTTTCTGTGTTTGAGTTAAGAGAGATAGAATTTTGTCCTAGCTTCCCTTAGTTGTTCTTGTAGAAGCTCCATTTCAGTCTTCTCTTGGAATTTCTCTTTACCTTTCTTTCTCTTGGTTGAATCCGCTTCTTTTGAAGGTAATTCTAATATCTCCTCCAATGGTAGGTTCTCCTTTTCTAGTTTCTTAGGTATCATTTTAGACATATTTTCCTTGGACTGTTGTGACCTAGTGAATGGATTTCAAGGTTTAAAGATAAACCCTGGGTATTCTTGTGAAAAGTCCAATTTCTTATCCCTTTTTATTTTCTTTTTGGTCTCTACCTCCTTGATTTCAACATGCTTTACAATAGGACTCTCTTCAATTTCAATTTCCTCTAGGATGTTTGCTAAATTACCTCTTTCCTTTTTTTGACTTCTAGTGAGCCTCATGTGGGTCCCTGTATATGTTTTTATTTAATTGCTAGTAGAAGTCTTATTTGGCACCGCAGTCTTCTACACTTGTTCAACTTCCAGCTCCATAGGTTCTGCCATTGGCTGCATCTCTGCCTCATGGTCAACCACATGTTCTGCTTCAGATTTCTTGTCCTTCCCTAGTGTATTGGACTTATATCTTCATGTTTTCCTAGGAGTAAGTACATCAACCTCATAGCCACTTAGAAACAAGAATGTAGACCAATCTCTTTTTAGTTTTTTTAATTCTTCAAGTACTAACAATTTGATAATAGCACGATGAAAGATGGAAGTATCACTGGTTTTAGGTTTGGCCTGAACCTTGTCTTCCATTTTTCTCAAACTCCTAAGCAAATGAAAAGGTAGATCGAGGGGTTTCTTACCTGTGAAGTGTAGCGGTAATTTGAAATGGTATTAATAAATCATATGGAATCTACACTCACGGGTGAAATATTTCTGAATCACCATTAAGAACTTGGAAAATTTCTCCTTAAGGCATTTTCTAGAGATACCTAAAGTCATAGCAATGCCTTCATGCTCCTCTTTCAAAAATTCATCACAATTATGTAATTTGAATTTCTTTACCTTGAACCATGAATCCCCTGATCTTGGGATCTCACTAGCTTGTGAAATTGTGTCAGGAGACACAACAATATTCAAAATTCCCACTTTCGACCTTTTTCTTGTAAAATTGACCGCAAAATCCTTCGAAAATTATGTATGTTATCCCTGCAATTTTTGAAAAATCGAAGGCAACCCACACTGGAAAATTCCTGTGAGAAGGTGGGGTCCTCCTCGAGTAGCCTCATGTCCATGGGCTCGTACCTAACAACAACTCCACCTTTATATTGCTTCTTTTGTGATGTCATTTCTTCAAAATGTGATGATCAACTCCTTCCTTTACACCTACAAAACTTTTTGAGACAGTACATAGAGCTTTTGACACTAGTAGGACCTAGACTGACACAACTACTAGACAAACCCTAGACCTCCATACCGATACTAAGACAATCAAAGAACTTACAAGGATGAGGATAAAGTGTATTTGAAATAGGAAATCAAAATGAAGAGGTGGAAAGGAAATGTGATGACCGAGCATATGTATGTGCTTACAAATGATGGAAAATAACAATATAGAGCAATGATGAGCCAATATGCTCTGAAAAACCTTTGATTTTACCTTTAATGATAGTCTGCAACCTTTTCCCCATCGTTAGAAAAGAAAAAAAAATTCGTAGCGAATCCTGTGTTCAGGAGGGTGAATTTTCTATGGAAGTGCCTAGAACTTTCATAGCAAAACCTGACTTTTTAAAACTGAATTTGCTACGAAAGTCTGTAAAATTACTAAATTCACCATAATGACCAAATCGACTTATGCACCCCCAAATTTCAGATTTTTGTTTGACAATGACACCTATTACATCAATGATGACCTTTCAAAATCACCAAAAGACCCTCATACATGCAATTTTTTTTTTTAATCTCAAATTTTAAAAATTATATCCAACCCTAAGTGACTTAGTAAAATTCACTCACAAGAAACCTAATGGTTATCATGGATAACAGGTACTATAGCTCCTTGACATACAAGGGCTTGACAATGATACATGGCCTAATATCTCATGGCACTAACTAAGGTGGGTCAATCTTCCTCCAATTGTACAACTTGACTACCTAGGTATTAGTGAGTGGTCTCCTTGAGAGTTGTTCTATGTCTTTTGGAGCAATAAGACATTTGGTTAGCCTATCGAAAGAGGGATTCAAGTATACCTAGGGGAATTCCTATATTCCTAAAGGTACATGGAGGTGAGATTTTGTTTACAAGAATTTTCTTATGTCGTAGTACTGCAAGCAATACTAGCAAGGGTTACAAGTGTCTCACACAACGTGATTCCACTTTATTTCCTACGTTTATTTTTCCTCTACTGTAGTATTACCCAGTTATGGATAGATCATCGTGTTATTAAAGGGCATTAGAACACCATCCCAAATAAAGTTTAAACATATATGAGCTTGCTAACCAAAGGAAACGTCTCCTAAAATAGAAAGAAAATAACTTGTGCAAGGTATGTTTTGAGGGTGAAATTGAAAAATGTTCACAACTTATGTTATACTTCTTTGATTGGCTATTATTACCCCAATCATGAATGCTACAAGATCATTAGATCTATTGTCACTGGATTGGCAGAAATTTTTGCAATGTATCAAAACATATCCAATCAGTTGAATTTATCGTCTTCCAAGAAAAAGTCTAAAAGATGTTGAGTTTACATAAATGATATCTCCAATTATTGTACTTCATTTTGGACACTTCTTTTCTTCTAGGATAGGGTATTTTTCAAGAGGAATTTAATTTTGAAATTGCATTCTCCAAGTTTTGCATGGAAAATTTCAAACTACTTGAACACTAATATACTCACTTTTCCAAAACAAACCAACAAAGATTTTTTTTTTCTTTTTTGATTTTGTGCCCAAAATTTTTCTCACTACATGCGCAAGAAAGAACTTTGACACAATTTTTCTTTTAATCAACTCCAAAACTTTTGAAAATCACTAAATGTAGTGCAAAATCTAGGGATACAAGAGAAAGAGAGATAAACAATAACAAATATCTCTTTGATTATAAGATATATAGAGCTATGTTAATTTTCCTCTTCAAGGGTGTACCTTGGAAGAACTATGCTCCAAATAAAATCAAGGTTGTTGACAATACATTACATAACCTTCCACACAATAGATAACTATCCATAGAGAGCCTAAACCACCCAGGGTTGTACTTATAATGAGAGCATACTAACTAATTTGGACCCTCTTAACAAATTGGTCCTTCTTGAATGAAGGTTGCCTCATACATTAATAAGTTATATAAATAAGGGGTTTAGGCTATGACCTTCACATGCCCTCTCCATTGGAAAGCAACTTTGTCCTTAAGGTTCAAGGTGAGGAAATAGTTGTATATTCCCATGTGGATCTTCCAGATGCATATCTTTCCACTAGATCAGTACTTCTCTAATTATATGTCTACACAATTGATGCTTTTTGTATCCAATAGTGCTTGTAGTGTTGGAAGAGTTTGGTCTTGATTTCAAAGGGTTTATAGGCTTGCATTCGTTTTATTATTTGCATGCACAAATCAAGTGAATTTAGGTACAAGGATTGTCTAGATTGGTAGCCATTGCAAGGCAATTTTGTTTGATAGGTGGCACATTTTGTGGGTCCTCTTAGTTGGTGAGATATTAGTTTTTGAATATTGATGCCCCAAAGATGGGTTTAGGATGAACACCTCATCCCCATGATCACATCAATGCAATGATTGTTGCTGGAACTATTTTGCAAAAACAAGATGTTGTGATGTACCTTGCACGGACATTCTTTTATCGACGCTTGGTATGGATCTAATATGAAGTAACCATTATTAATTTTTTATTTTTGTTTGATGATAATATAGAGGGATGCTCAATTTATATTTTGTTAGTAGTTGTGCTATTGTAATTGTTAGTTTGTTAGCCATCTTGGTTCAAACCTTTACATAAGCTTAAAATATATTGTCTTATGGGGGAGTTCCTGTTAGTACTTCGAACAAAATTAATTCTAAAATTAATTCTGATCTCATGCATTCTGAATTTCTCCATGAGATCAAGGACCCTAGTTTCTAATCAGACAATGGCTATTAAAAGTACCATATGTTGCTAAAAAAAGGTGCCATGCGTGCTAGATGTTTGAGTGTTATTACCTGAAATTGCTTTGGGTACTATTTTGTATAAAAATGGTTTTCTTGTTTCTCTTATCAAACAGAGGAGGCGTGTTGGAATCTATAAAAAGGAAATATTTGTGTCAACAGAGTCGTTATCCATATCCAATTTAAATGGACAAAGGTTTTTGTAAGGAGCCCATTCATAGAAACTCCCATATATTATGGCATCACAGATTCCAGAGTAATATTCAGAAACTAGAAATATTTTTCCCTTAAAGATAGACCTAATAAACAGACTTTATTGGTAACCCTGAGTGATAGTTGGGGTGTGTTTGAGGAACTGTAGCATTGAATCCTAGACAATCATATCAATATGTGATAATATAGTGCATGCTCCTACTATGTAATACCCCTATTATATATTTTACTTAATTTCCAGGAGTTAAATTCAAGAAATCCACTATCAAATTTTTCCAGAAGATTCAATAATAAATTGCAACACCATTATAGAGAAAAAACACTACAAACCCCAATTATTTTATTAATAAATTGCAAGGAAATTACATCAATTTGATCTAGAAGGAAACCTGATAGGGATATTCACAAAAACCCTTGGCTTTGACTCCTTTAGCTCTGTAACTCGTACTCCATAGTGAATTGTGGATTCAGCCTTCCTGAAGTATACAATCAGCCACCTTGAACCCTAGTAATTCGGCCCTCTATAATATTAGTCTTCTACTACAAACTCATGGGAGCTATCTAAGACTTAGTGCATATCAGAAATATGAATAAGGATGAAAATTTTGATTTGGTTAAGCCCTAGTTTTAGTGAAAATTTTGCTAGACAAAAGACCGATCTGAGGCACATATTCAGCCTGGTGTGAGGCCCATACTGAGGCATAATTTCAACGTCTGTTGAAATCCTTTTTGAGGCAGATTCCTAGAATTTTTCTGAGGCAGATTTGTAGATTTTTTTGAGGTGATTTTCATTATTTCTGAGGCCTTCTACAATTTTTATTTCTGAGGAGATTCTCGGCCTATCTGAGGCCTTCTGTGACCCTTTTTCTGAGGAGATTCTTGATCTTTCTTGAGGCCCTCTTTCGATTTTTCATGAGGCTATAATTCGACCCTTTTTGAGGTATGACCAAAAGGTGTTATGAGGTTTCTCCATGGCCTAATTCAGACTTTTCTTAAGGCAAAATTATGAGATAAATTCAGCCCTGGTTAGGGCACATTTGATGCAGTATTTTCAATTAAATTGAGACTGATATGAAGTTGTGTTTTTGTTGAAGCTGAGGCATAAATCGAATTACCACAGAATAAAAATCCTAAAAAAAACAAATTTGAGACTTACCTGGCAATAGATATCTAGTTTATCGTTATCATGGGTGCTCATGGTGGTGGACTTGCTTGCTGAGGTGGCTCAAACATGATATGGCTTGTGCTCCAGTGTACAGGTTTGCGCGGTCCATAGGTTTGCAGAATGTCAGGGGAGACAGGATTTTGGATTTTTTTATAAGCATAAAACTCTCAGACGAGAGTATAAGAGAATCTAAACTCTCCGACGAGAGTTAAAACAACTCTAGGCCAAGATTTTTAAAACTCTCGTCCGAGAGTTGTATAAATCATTAAACCCGAGAGTTTATGTCAATAAAACTCTTGGACGAGAAAATACTTAACTCTCGTCTGAGAGTAGTTTAACTCCGGTCAAGCCCATTCTAACTCTCAGGTGAAACATTAAAAATATCTCGGACGAGAGTTCTAAAAACTCTCGGTTGAGAAATTGAGTTGATTATTTTCTCAAACTAGAAATTAAAAATTTCACCCAAATTTTGGCCATCTGCTGAAAAGTGTTTCCCAACTTTAGGTTTTCACCCTCCATAATAGTCAAAAACCCTATCTCGGCCCTTTCTGTGCTCAAAAAGGTCGAAAACTCACTAAGTTATGCTCCAGTGAAGTTTTTTCTACTAATTTTCCTCCAAATCGCACCCACTTGCAAATTGTTCTACAAATCCACCTTTTGTTGCCACGTGGAGGGACAATTTTTCCCTGTGTTGGCGAGATTCCCATCAGTTCGGGTGCAATTTTTCAAAACCTTAATTGCACTATGTCGGCCCTAAAGCAAATAAAAATACACCAAATGGCGCAACTTCCGCCAATAGTTTTGGGAGTGGTTGGACCATCGATTAGTTGAAACTTCGCGCCATTTGTTAACCCAACCTGTGTTAACCTAGAGCTGAGCTTATGGTTTATGCCGTGAGTTGGGTGCCTGGAACCCTGCCCAATATAAGTTCCACTTCCCCGTTGGTTCTAACCATTACACCAAACCATTTAACTAATTGTGGCATGTGATGTGTGAGACCATAACCGCCGGAGGTCAAACCTTGTTCACTCTAGGACTTTGGTTAACATTTTAACATATGGTTTTATGAATTAAATTTACCATTATAACTTTGTGTTATATATTATGGTTCAAAAATTTGGTTTAAAGCATTAATATATATGGTTGGGGTTGGGGTTAACCCCAGACCATGTCTGTCTGCCACGTAGCATGGTTGGGTGGACCAGGTTCCAGGGTTAATTCTAGTCCCAACCCCTGAAAACTTCACCATCAAAGCTTAAATAGAAGTTAAAAACTATATTAATCAAGGAACATGATAGGCGAGCTGGTGGAGAGCTTGGCTGGCAGACTGTTGGTCGCGGTTTTGATCCCTGTCGAGGCAGTTAATCATCATCCCAAAAATTTGCAAGGCTATTAGGAGGCCACATGGCTGCCAAGGATTGGCCCACGTGGACACTCCTAATTGGTCCATACAATTGCAATATGAACCAATAGAATCTCATCAAATTGAACTTGTAAACTAATGCCACTTTCCATCCTCCCATTGACTGGTAGGAGGTACAGTCACCCTCTATGATCATTGCCCAGTCAGCGTACGGACTGCTGATTGGGAATCCCTACAACCACATTTTAAAATTTTTAGTTGTTTTCCAAATCAATCAAAACTTGATATCGGGAGCATCTGATTTTTATTTTGAGTGAAACAAGTTGCGTTGGATTCATGGCGACGAGATCTTCGCTTTGGCGTTGGTTTTGAGCTAGTCCAAGCACTTTGAATTTTGAGCATTTTATTAATCTGTTGGATCAAGAGGTGTCAGAAATGTATGTGCAGCATGCAATGTGTCCCTCTTTCATTGATATAATGCAATGAAGTAAATATCATGAAATCAAACACTAACCTAATTGCAAAAATGGAAACATTAGTCTACTTGTAAATTAATACTCTAATTGCATAATGTGGAATGTTGTTTTGAAAAAGGAAATTTGATCTTTTCAACAGTAATGCTTGTAATTGAAACCTTAATGAAGCATTAATTAAAGAATCAAGTCTAATGTACTTTTCATTGATGAAGAACCCAATTTATCACTATGTTCAATGAAACTTAGCTTTAGCAACAGAATCCATGTACATTTCATAAGAAAACATTCATTTTTATTCAAATGTGGACATGTGTCTTCTAATTTTGATTGCAGATTTGTACTTGCAGTGAAGGAAAGGTGGGTCTAGAGTGGTATTTGGTCTTCCTCAATCATGGATTGAGAGATAAAAATGAAGATTTTGAAGCGAATATGGTCAAGTTTACACGTGCTACAGGAGGCCCTGTTTTGCTACAAGAGGAGATAACTTGTTGAATGCCCAAGTAAATCAAACGCAAATGGGATGCAGAAAATTGTGTTATTAAGTAGGATTTATTAAAACACCCTTCCAAGTGGAATCACTCCAAAATATTATTTTTAACATGTGCTAAAAAATAGCATAAAATTACTACTATTTTGCTACAATGGATTTCCAGAAATTCTAGATTTGTGAACTAGTAGACCAATCCAAGTATCTCAATGATGAACATGACTTTTCAAAGTTGTTCTAACGCTGAATCATGCCTGTAAATCTGTAAATAACCTGCAAAATAACTCACTTCAATCATCTAACCAATGTAACCTACAAAAAAAGAGACATGAATAATAAATCAAGAAATAAGAGATGCAAGTGAAAAATACATTCAAAGGAAATAAAAAATTTTACAAGAGGACTTTAAGGGTCCTCGAATGGCCAAACCCAAGGAAGCGCAGATTCCTATGAAAGAAATGAATATTTAGAAGCTTAAAATGGCACTAAACTTCATTATTTGAATCAATCAAAGTACATCCCTACTGAAAGTGAAAGTGGAATTGCTAAATAACAAGTTTTCGCCACAAGAAGACTAAGAAATACATGCCCCTAGACGAAAATTTGAATTGGTACTTATACAAATTGATGGGGAAGCATTCTCCTTGAAAGGAGAAATATTTCCCCTCCAAAATCCCTCAAATAGTGGATCTAGTTCCCAACACTAGGAATCTGTATTAAATGACAATGAACACATTCCTAGACTTTTTAAATCACTAGAGCCCAATAATTTGTCAATAATTTCATGATATTTTGTTTATCTATTATCCAATATTTATCCTCGTGTAGCATGGAGCAAGTCCTTGGATTAGCTCCTCCTCTAAATCTTCATAATCTGCCCAATATTCTCACAATATTCTACAAAAATAAATAATATTAGGCACAAATATGCAATTATCTCTAAACATTCATAATGAACATATTAAAGTTAAAAATGTGCCATCTAATACAAAAAAGAGAGATTTGATGTGTTGAAGGATGGTCAGATGAGCCTTAATTCATGTCTAATTTAGAGGCCCATCATACCCCCTTCTGAAAGTGTTGATCATCTTATGAGCAACTTAGTGCTGTGCCTCATTCATGGCCCTGGTGGGGTCCTTAACATCCCAAGATACCTCAGAAGGAATTTTGGCACATCTTATCTTGCTCCATTCTCCTCCTATTCTTCTCCAGATCCTTCTTATGTAGATCCATCCTTTTCTCCAAGTTCTAATTAGGGTTGTGCTTGTCTCTTAAGAAAATTCTCCTTGTTAATGTTTACAATCTTTTCTCATGATACAAGTTTTCGAACATTATCCACAAAATATGTGATAATTAACATCCTTGATGAGTCTGTGGAATCTCTTCAATTGAAACTACTCCCCCCATGATTTGACACTGTGATTTCCCAAAGTTTGGAAAACCAATACTCCCAATCTGCTACAGGGGTAAAAGAGCAGTTTTATCCATACTGGTTAGAGGAAGGAAAACTTCAGACTCAACTCAAAAACAATTCCATTTCCCTTCTTATCTTGCTTAACTCAAAAGAAACATTCTCATTCATTTTTTTATTCTCAAACTGTTATCAGAATTTTGGTTGAAGGAATGAGAGGTTTTGCTGGTTTCTTTTCCACATGTGGAAGAGAAAAAATTTTACTTACCCTTCTCTTAGATGTACCTCTTCAAATCTAGGGTAAAGTTGCTCAAAATCAGGACTTTTGTAGCTCTATGTACTTTCCTGTAGCACGTTATCTTCCCCAGTAGCAAATATGTTTATTCTGTAGCACACAGTCTGTCTCTCATGTAGCAACCTTGTTTCTCATGTAGCAGCCTTGTTTCTCCTGGAGCAGTTATGCCCGATCCTATCGCACCTACAAATCAACGTTTAGCTCTTCTGTAGCACCCTACGCAGCCCCTGGTAGCATCTAGCTCGTCTTTTTGTACCTTGATGGGTTTCTCCAACTGTTTCTTGGGAATGAGTAATTGTGCAAGTGACTTGGCCTTTGCATGAATTTCCTCTTTTAACCGTTTTCCCCACTCCTCGTAATCAGCACCCTTCTTAATTTGGCTTTTCCACGTTACATGAGTGAGGGAGTTAGTTGCACTTAACTGGTTGAGGGTGGCTGATACTGTTGACCCATCCTTAGATTATAAAACCTAATCTCTCATGCATTGACAACAAATTTCTAACCATAACATGCTCAAGAGAAGAGGTGAAGAATATTTCATACATGTACCTACTTGATGGTTGCTAGAGAGGCATGCATTTTGTTGTTGAGTTAATGATCGATCGATGGTTCTCTGGAGGTGTTTTGATTATGCACATGTCTTCACATGATGTAGTTGACTGATTAAACCTTTCTTGCCTGTAGGTATCTCTCCATTTTTTGATTTGATGTTGTTGGAGTGGGTGGGTGACCTTACAACTTCTCCTCAGGGATGGAGTGGCTTCCTCAAGCTTCAAGGGTGTCCAACTCTTCATTCTGGAGCAATAAGAATCACTAGATCATTTTTTCGAATGAATCTGTGAAGGCTTTTAAGTGATTGTTTTCCTCCTACAACAGTAATTTAGTTTCTTCTCACAATATCACACTACATTCAGGGATTTGGACAAATGATAGTGGGTTTTAGGTACAAGAATAACATATTTAGAAGGTGGTAAAAGTTGTGGGAAAGGGAAAAAATATATGACGTCAGATTTTTTTTCTGTGTTTATTTCATGAGTGGTGATGATGGATTTGGCTGAATGGAGTGGTGATTGGGGTGAAGTAATTTGATTGGACCTATCCCAACATTTCCCAAGGAAAATAGGACTTTTGGGGATCTTTTTCCAAGTTGATCTCCCTCCTGTAACACTAATGGTTGCTCTTGTAGAATTTTAGGACAGTCTCTTGTAGCAGAATTTTTTTATTCATATCTCTCAAACAGTAGATTGGATTGACCTAAAAAAAAAATAGCATGTTGCCATCATCCTTATGCACCTCCCCATAAAAAATATTGGGCAATATTGGATGCACTAATCTCGAAAAAAAAATGGTTGTAGGTGATGGAGGAAACTTTCTAGAAAATTGTGCACTAGAATTTGCAGAAATTGCTTAAGCATGTTACCATCATCCATATGCATCTCCACATGAAACAGCTCGGCTAATGGATGCACGGTTTTCGAGATATGGTAAAACAATTTATGGCATCTGTGTTTTGGCCTCTTGTAGTAAAACATAACTTTCTTGTAACATTGTACGACTTTGAGGAAAATGAATGCGAAAGGCTTGGAAATGGTGGGTGCATGTTGGAAATGGATGAGGGTGATGGATTGACATGGCCTTGGTCATGTTGGAGCATCTGAGGAAAGGAGGAAAAAGCCCAATTTTGACTTCCTTTGACTAGATTTTTTACCAACTTTTTATTTTGGTGCTAACTTATTTTTGTTGCTTGCAAAGGTTGGAGAGCACCTTCATTCATCAGAGAGAGATACATGGAGAAAATAATTTTTTTATTTTTTTTCCATTTTTTTTTTTCTTTTAGGCCTACTAGTTGCCTCAATGAGGTTTTCAACTAGTAGGTCTGCCTAGGCGCCTCTAATGAGGTTTTCACCTAGGATATTTTCTTTTTCTTTTCTTTTTTCTCTTTTTCCAACCCATTGAATGCATCATGGAGGTTTTCAATCAATAAGCCAATATTAGGTGCCTTGAAGGAGGATTTCACCTAAAATTTTATTTTTCCTCTTATTTTTTCATTTTATTTTTTTTTCTATCCTACTCTACTAAAAAAAGAAAAACCTATTTCAAGTATATGAATACTTCTAATGGATCCATGTGCA
This sequence comes from Pinus albicaulis, assembly GCA_034641835.2. Lineage (NCBI taxonomy): Eukaryota > Viridiplantae > Streptophyta > Pinopsida > Pinales > Pinaceae > Pinus > Pinus albicaulis. The sequence goes on from CM076575.1 coordinate 1,927,605,323, forward strand.
CATCAAGATGACAGATAAATTGATGTGTAGTCTCGAAATATATGCTTTGACATGTACCTAAATTTTAGAGATCAAATTCTTTAGCTTTGACGATATCAAGCACAGTTGAAGAGAGTGTTGCTTCATATTGTTGATTTTCTGGAACCAAACCTTAATATATCTTTGATGCCCTTGCTTCACTTTCTCATATGGATCATTATTCATGTTTTCTTCTACCATTACATTCAAATATTCCTCTTTTTGCTGATTATTCTCTAGAACAAATGGAGTATCTCATGTTAAACATGAGGGAACTTTCTCAATATTTGATTCTGATCTCTGTTCTTCATCAAGTGCAACCCATGATTCTTTTGTCTCCTCGTTTGAATCTTATTTTTATGAATGTTTTCCTTCAATAGCATCAAGATAATATATTTTTTTTTCAATACACTTCCTGATCTAAGGTGAATACCATTCATATCAAGAGGAGTTCCCTGGAAGTATTGTACCTCAACATTGTAAGTGGGTTGAGTTACTTCATTGTTTGGATTCGAAAATGGTGGTACAGGTAGTTCAGTGGGAGTGGATGTTTGAGATGGATGTGGTTGGGGTTGTGGTTGTGATGGAGGTGGATGGTAGGGATAGGCATTACACCATTTTTTGGTCATCTAACCTATCATCATTAGATGGACCCAAGTACACCATGTAAGACCAATTTTACCCTCAGTAAAATTGCTTTCACTATGTTAAATAACTTAATAAACCACATTTATTAGGTTGTTTATGGTCCAAACAGGAAACCCCAAAAGGAAATATTAAACAAACCTATATTTGTTTGATTTTCCTCATGGAATAATTAATTAAACCATAATTTAATTATTATTCCCAGTCATATTTAACCCAAAAACAAAGAAATTAATGAGATAAACCCTTAGTTATCTTATTATTTTCTAGGAATAATTATTTAAATCTTATTTAGATAATATTCCTTGTTAAATATGACCAAATCACCCACTATTAATCAAATAAATCATTATTTATTTGATTATCTTCCAACCACTTCCATAAAAAGATAAATAAATCATTTATTTATTTATTTTTCACTAATCAAGGGATTTGACCCAAGTCAAACACCCTTTCCCTCCAACAAATAATAATAAAATATTCCATAGAGGTGGATCTAGATGTGATTAACATTATTTTAATCATGCACCAAGATGTAGAAGGACCCAATATTTTGTTATAAATAGGAGGGTTTTCCCCATCATTCTTCACCTTTTGTTGCCTATTAGATCACTCTGGATCTATACACTTGGTCTCATTTTTCCATCATTTGCTCCCATTGAGCTCTATCTTCTATATTGGGTTTTCTACATCTACAAGAGAGAGAAAGCTTAGATCTGAAGTGCTGAGGACTACAAAGAACCCATCCCATTGAGGAGATCTGGATACACCTTCTTGTTTCCTCCCAGGTGCCCTGTAATATAAAAAATTCATTCAAAAATCGTGTTCTTGTCTTGTCTGTTGGATGCATGGAGCAAACTCTTTACTTTACTGCTTAATGTCTTTCCATTTATAGATCTGTTTGTTGTGGCATTTTAACTACTAATTGCAGATCTGAAGATGTTTGGCAGCCTCTATTGTTGTTAGGGCTATTAGTTATGCGTAGCTAAAGTGGTTCTTTTTCGTACACTTCGACGAAGAATTCACACTAACAATAGCATGAAGTTGGGCGAAGTTGGGTATGGAGGTTATTGAGGAAAATATTGAGGATATTGTGGATTTTCCCATATGGTCCTTGTCAACCTTGTTTCCAAGATTGGTTTTGGGGTTGATATGGAAAAAGTTGCCAGGAAAGGGTGTGTTCCAATTACTTTGAGATGGATGTGCATAATCTTGAAATTGTGAATTAGGTTTTTGCATCATATCAAGTTGACTAGGCCCGCATGGTCTTCTTGGAGCTACATAACATAACTTCTTTGGTGATTGTCTTGCTCCATTGTCCTCTTGGTAAACTTCCTTCAACCTTAGTAATGATGGGAAATATTTAATATCATGTGATTCTACATGGACAACACAAATATCAACATCTTCTTTTTTCTCATCTTGCATTCTTAAAATTTCTACTTGTTCGCTTAGATTGCTAAGAATTCATATTTTAAAGTTATCAAGCAAATTTCCAAGCTCAGCTTGACTTACCAATCTTGATGTTTATTTACCTACTATTTCCCTTCATATTTATATGCGCTTGCATGTTTCACAAATTTCTTCAAACGATAATTGGTATGCATCACCTCTACTCATGAGATCAAGGAGATCAATCCACTCATCCCTAAATGTTCTAAGTAAGAGGGTTTTTAGTGTTTCAAATCCTAAATGATGAAAATTTTCCCTCTTAAAATTATACATAAATCTCTTTATTAGATCCTCAAGGCTCTCATAATCCTCCCCCCCCCCCCCCCGTCCCCCCCCCACACACATGAAAAATCATAATTTCTATTAAATAAGAAATGAAAATTACATGTGGTAGATGCATTTCATGCATATATATCTATGAAAAACCAGATTAAATTTTATTCCGTCATGATAAAAAACAATAATTGTATGCCAAATAGTGCCACATAGAGTCATACTGTCTAGATTATACATAAGTACAAAATTATACAAAAAATATAGACCGTTAGTAAAAGTAATGATCAGATTCCTTGTATCCACATAAAAATAAAATAAATAAATAAATAAAAAATAAAAATAGTACTATTGTGTTGTATGTGCCAGATATTCTGCAAATGGACGATGGTAGTACTGATACCCGTTGTCCTCGTGTGTCATCCATGTGCCTAAAACCTATTGCGCCCCTTCCTTGGATAATTGATTAGAAATGGTATTTCTCTCCCTATAAATGTGTGAACATACAATATCATCAAATTGATATCTAAGCAGACGAGTCTTCTCTAACATATTATTTAGAGTGTGTGTGTGACAGTGGGAAGCCCGATTGAACCAGTCAATGACTAATTTTGAGTCTCTGAATACTTGCACCTTTTTTACATCCCTTCTCAAGCGCAAATAACAGGAGAAGTTTCAAGCTTAATAATTTAGCGAAATTATTGGAACCAGACCCAAAACCAAAACTCATTTTGAAATAAATATTATCACCTATGTACAGTATGGAGCCTCCTCCATTGTTATTTATGTTTGCAACACCATCAAAGTATGCCCAGGGCTTTGAGTGGTCAATGTCCTCAGCTATAATTACTCGAGTTGAACCAAAGGGTGGATCATCAGGTATGAGATCATACATAGCAAGTAAACTGGCACCATTTTTTTCTGGGATGAACAACTACTCCTTGAAAATATTTTTGTTCCTCCCTATCCATATGGCCCAACAGATAAGACACGGAAAATTCCACAATTTTTTGGGTTTGGGCTCCTAGCACCATTCCTGCCACGCAGCCTCAATTTTTCCTCCTTTCCATTTGTATCTGATACCAAGTGAGAAATCAAACTTCAAATATGTTATGCTGCCACATAGGAAATAAAAAGATTTATTATTTTTTCTTTGGCATTTCTACATAAGGCACACCATGAGGGTCCCTAAAGGCTCTTTTATTTAAATTTTATGTTGTAGGAATCTTGTTTGTAAGATAAACCATAATAATAGTCTGGCTTTTGGGGAGGTTTTTAATTTCCAGATAATGTTCCACCACCAACACTTTATGTCTAACTCCCTGTACTTATATGCAGTGAGATAGCCTTCTTTGGGATTGTATACACCTCTTTTGGAATGAATCCAGATCATTTCATCATCCCTGTCAATGAGTTGAACATGTGAATATGGTAAGTCATTTATAAATTTCTGCCAATTATGTTTCCATTGATCTGGTATGTTTAGATCATGTGCTATCATCCATCCTTTCCCCCTTATGGATGAAACTTCTGCATTTTCTATTTGATTAAGTTTTTTTATCCCCTAGCTATTTAGGAAATTAATGAGCTGGGGAGGGAGAACATTTCTTTCATCGCTACCAGACCAAGGATCGATACTAATCATGGCCTATTCCCAATATCTGATTCTCCATGCCAATCCAAACTCAATAATATTGAATGATGCCAGAAATATTTTCCATATGTTAGGGATATTTGATTTGTATTTGTTATTGAGGCGAATCCAATCAATAAGAGACAAGGGGTAAATGTACTTTCTTACTATGATCACCATCCATAGACTGTTTGTCGTTATCAGCCTCCAGCCCACTTTCACGGCTAAGGCCCTAGGGGAATTATGTAGATCCTTTAAGCCCCATCAACCTGTTGTGGTAAAACACAACCCCCCATTTTTAACTTGTTCACTTCAAATAATAGGGACCCTTTCTATAAAAAAATTGGCTAAACGCCTTTTAGGATTTTTATTAAGTTGATTATCCTATGATTTTATTTTCTTTAGATTCTTGTTTTGATTTCTTTGTTAAAATCAATTTTTTGTAAGATTTCCATTGATACTTGTTTCGCCTCATTTGGTCAACTGGTTTGTAAATGGTACTCCTTTGAAGTCTAATAATTTATGTCGTCTAGGTTAAAAAAACTGCGTAAAATGTACAATATTCCATTTTTTTAATTAAATTAGTTCAATAATGCATTTAGTTTAAATATTAACCCGTAGTTAGTTATTACTAACATTTTTCATTTTTTTTACTTATACAGCCAAATCATAAAACATCGAGATTTCAGTCATTTATTCCAATAAATTACTAATCTCGAAAACTCAAAATGTCGAAGTGGTTGTAGTTCATTTTTATCAAAGTGGCTGTAGTTTAGATAAGAAAATAAACTTTAGATAATTTCATATTTTAACTTAACATCATTAAAATAAAATCAAAACAAAAAACTGATATTTAACATTAAATTTTAAATTAATTAAATTAATTATATTAAAAATAACTAAATTAATTAAATTAAAATTTAATATAAAAAATTATAAAAAAAAAAACAAAAAAAAAAATTATATCGCATCGGAGATTTAAAAAATAAACAACATCGCATTGGGAGTTTGCAAGGTATACATTTTTAAAAAAACCCAATGACCCTCAACTCTCGATATCCCGATTGCGATAAGTCAAAGAGTCATAAGCCATTTGTTTTGTTTTGAATTTCAAATTCATTCGTATGGAGTGATAAGTTAATAGAGTTTGAATATAGGTTAATATGCGTGAGTTACATCGCATCGGAAGTTTTAAGTGACCAAAGTCGATGGCCCTCATCTCCCTGATCCCCCGATCGCCGATGACACTCATTCATTACTTATTCAATTAAGTTAAAAGATCACTCATACGTTAGTATAGTGTTAGTGTGTTAGTGGTAGGTATTGTTTTAATTTAATATTAGTATATTGTTAGTGTTAGTGGTAGGCATAGTTTTTAGTTAGTAGAGTAGTGTAGTGTTAATATTCGTTAGTAGAATAATAGAGTGTTAGTAGAATAGTTTTAAGTTAACATTAGTTTAAAATTAGTTAGTATTAGTTCAGTTAATTTAATTTTAGATTTAATATTTAATATTTAAAATAATTAATTTTAAATAGAATATAATTAATTTAATTTAATTTAATTATTAATTAGATTAATTTGTTAATAAATAGGTTATTAGTTAGTTTAGTTTATAATTAACAATTAAATTAGAATTAATTATTAAATAATTAGAGTCTAATTTAGAATTAGATTTTTTAATTAAAATTCTGATTTATTTTAGCCTAGCAACAGAATCTCCAGATTTATATCATATTTGACTTATCAACTTTGAAGGCTCATAGATTGAGTTTTACTTGGCCAAATGAGGCCCAGGACAACTCATTGGAAAGAGAAAATCAATGAGAACATTTCTGAGGAGGTTTTACTAACAGAATTGGTCATTTATTAGGTCAAAAATCAAGAAGAAAATCAAGCTCCGAATTTCTAAAATAAAAATAATTTTCTGAGTTTTATTTTCTCCATTTTCATTTGCCCAAACCCTCTTCTAATTGCAGATTTGCTCATCAATAATATCCTTGGCAAATTAAACCATTCCAAGCATCAATATAAAGCTTATATTTTATTTTCAATTATTTATTCAAATAGAATTTGATTGGAATTGTTTTAATGACAAAAATGATATTTTGATTTTATTGTTGCATCTTAATTCATTTTGATTTCTTTTTGCAGGAAAAACAGTAGAAGAGATATGGAGAAAAAGATCTCAATCAATGAGAAGGCTCCAGCAATTTAAGATTGGAATTTTTGAGAAATTAAAATTGGATTGGGCAGATTTTTCTTCAACAAACTCTCCTCTCAAAATTCTTTTGGAAATATTATAAATGGAAGATTGTAGAATGTGAAAAGGGGGCTGCTCTCCTCTACAATTCTGGAATTCTAAAAGCATTTATGTAATAGGAATTTAGAGTTGTAGGAGGAAGGAGAGAAAATTTCATATATGAACATTATTGAAGGTTTTTTTTCTTTATATCTTGAATTATGTATGATGGACAGAGTTTGCATTTCTACAGCTCTAGTTTTGAAAGCAGAAATTCAAGTAATGTAAAGTACTGTTAGAGACCAGGATCAGAAAAGCGGATTCAATTAACTGGTATTTTTGACATTTCTGTATCAAATACTAGTTTCAATTTTATGATAATAAAATTGTTGTTTCATTTTATTCATGTTTATACATTTCTATTGATATGGATAATTTGTTTCAATATTGTTATGTATCTTTGTTCTTATGGATTAAACTCGCCTCTCGAGTAATCATTTACCTCCATACTCATAAATCTGCCTTATAAATGTGCATAATCGGATGATAAATAGTGGAGAACAAAATTTTCCACATATTATTGTTTATTTATTGGCTTGACAGATTTGACAATCGATATCATTTTTGTGAATTTCTTCCAGAGTGTTGTTGATTTATTATTTCAGTTAAATGGTCTCAATAGAATGTGTTTTGGTATTCACAAATGTGAGCTAATTGAATTTCTTCGTTAGCTTGACATTAATTAAAATCTAGACATATTTAAATCTTCATCATTTAATTATCTTGCTCTTAGTTGGGTTAGATCTATATCTACCTAATTAAGATAGAATTTAGATTAGTTTCTTTTGCTTGCATTATAGAATAAATTCGCATTTAGATTAATTTCTACATTCTTTTAAGTCCTCTTCTCGAAGAGGCAAAATCTTAGTTGTGGTTTAGCTGAACCCAAATCAACTTAAGGGTCATTCTCTTGCCCGATCAGCAGGAAGAATTGATCTGATATCCCTGTCTATTGGTAGTTAAAGATACATCATAAACCAATAGCGATAGGAAAAAGGTAACTGGACCCAGTTAAACCAGTCGAAGCCACTATCATAAACGGAAAAAGAGTTGTATTAAGGTCCGCACCGGGTGTTTATCCCCCAATGTTGTTGCAGCGATTTTTGAGGCTTCAACATTTTTGGCGCTAGAAGGAGGGCCTGAAACTTGTTGTCTATTGGAATATTTTCAATTTTAACATTTTATTTAGATCACAATGGCTCCTCTTAAGCTTCCAATTTGGAGTTGTATCCATGGACGTGCATCTTCCAATACTCCACCCGAAGTGGTAAGACTCTTGTCTCAGGTGAAGTTTAATGGTAAAAAAAAATCTTCTGCTTTCAATCATGTCTTTCAATTTATTCAAAATGTTTCAAATTATGATTTTCAAGGAATTGATGAAGGCATTTTATGCAGAATTTTTACTCTCACATTTGTGGAAAAAGCTAGAAATTGGTGCAAATCACTTCCATTTGCTTCAATCCACACTTGGGAACAATTTATTACAATATTCCTTTGTAAATTTGATGGATATATCTATGAATAGGTATGTGATGTTTTTGAAGATCTACGAAGGTTTGAAGGTGAGTCTTTAAATTATTTTACCATCAGGTTTCGTTTAAATTGTTTAAAATTCAAAACTGAAGATAAACCTTCGAAAAAAGAATTATTATATTGGTTTGAACATATTTTCTCTCTTCCTTCCATTCAAAACCCATGTGAAATTATTTCAAACTTTGATCAATTTCCTCTTAATTTCACTGATCAATTTCAAGAAAATATTAGCAGCACTATTGAAGAAGACACCGTTTTGATCTGAAAATCATTATGCATTAGAATCAAAAAATCAAATCATAATCCGGTAAATATCAGCAGCGATTAAAGTTTCCAATAATAAACAATCCGCTGTACAAATTTCTAAATTATTTCATGATGAGCAAATTCCAAATTCATATCAACAAAGCAACATTCTTCAAGAAAGCATAAGTAGCCAAGATAATGATCTTAAATCTGAAAATTGCAATGAAGAAAATACACCAGAGTGCTCAAATAGAGATATTTTCAAATGCATTATTTTAGATTCATATTTTTCTCTTTATCTTGATAATTTTTCTAATAGAAATTTAACCTCTCTTCACATTAAAGATATTTCATAAAACAGAGAGGCTGATCTAAATGAATTGCCAATTAGTTTTTATCATGATAGAAAATTAATTAATGATCAAGATAGAAAATTAATTAATGATCATTCTTCTGGCATTAATGAACGTGAGCTAAATATTACTTCTTGTCTCAATTCATTGAATAAAATCGAAGAGAATTCTAATGAATGTCTTGAAGTCATTTATGATAACTACTTTGACATTGAAGATATTGATGTGTCTTCTTTACAATTGAATCCTCATGATCAAAGTCTAATCACATGTGAAAATGAAAAACAATCTAATTCAGAAATTGTTCAAAATAGTTCTCATTTTCAAACAAATAATCATACTTATGGTTTCAGCATTCAAGAAACCATTCCAATCTATGATTTATATGATGATCAAGATCGCATTCCTATTCAAAGTCATACCCTTCTGTCTAATTCACAAATGGGTATCAACAATCATTCTAATTACATTATTTTGCCCAATTCTTGTGAAGATGAAATTGCTTTAAATCAGTGCCAATTGTGTTGTAACAATAATTGTAACACTAGTGTAAACTATGATTCAATTTTGTTATTATTTCAACATTTATTTTTAACTTTAGATTTATTTTCTATTTTTAGTGTTAAAATTTTAGATATTTTATGCTAGCATATTGAGCAGCTCAATATTGAACACTCAATTGATGCATTGCCTCAATGGATAAATGAAGATTCAAATTATAATTGTGAACATCAAGAATTATTAAACTTTCAATTTCAATTGATGTTCATTCCTTATTAATCACTTCTTTCTTCTCAAAAGTAGTACCAACAAGTGAGTGTATTTTTACAATGTGACCAGCAATATAATTCAATTAATAATCTTCTGTTGGATTTATTAGACTCCCATCAATTTGAAAGACATTTGGAAAGCTTTCCTTCATGGAAGATCGTTAATAATTTAGCACTTAATCATAACACTAACAAAATCACACAAGCCATTGTTGTTGAAAGATCATTTCTACAACCCGGTCTATCATATATTTTTTTAAACCTCTCCCACTCAATAATGGAAATCCATCCAGATTTCTATGATCCAATTGAAATTCAGTTGGAGGGCATTTTCAGATAAGGTAATAGTGAATAAGCTACTAACAATAAAGATACATTCTGCTTTCAGATTTGGTTTTTGTAGTTTAATTATATTTTCTTTTTTACTAATGTTTGACATGTACATACATGCAGAAATTAAAATGCTTACATGGCTTCATTGGAAATATGACTATACCTAGTCATGTTTCCTTCATTAAGTTAGAAATAGGAATAGATTAATTTTCTTTTCCATTTGCATTTATTTCATTATTTCAGATTTTCAATAAAATAAGTAATGAATCCAATTTCTATTTGGCATCCATTTCAATTATAGAGAAGCAGCATAGATCATTTGAAAAGCTCTTGAATTATCTGATCATACTTATTTGTCAAGTCTTCAACTTTCTTGTTTTCAAAATTCATAAACATTGATCATACATGAAGAAATTCCAAGAATTGTCTATCACTTGACAATTTTTTTTATTCACAAGTAATTCTAAGAACTCATTTTTACTACTCTTGTCTTCTGATGTAATTTTGGAAAAGATGCAATCATTACTTAGAATTTTAGATTAAAACAAGAAAATGATGTTGAACTTATGCAAATTTTGAGAAAAATTGGGAGAACTTGAAGCTTCAAAAAAGGTAAAATTTACCGTAAATTTTTTTCCAGGTACCCATTTACAAGTTCATTTTCATCTATTAATAGTTTCTCTTTTCCTTAGTTTATTTTTTATTCTTGTTTTGTTTTATTTGCAGGTTTTCATTTTTTTTCAAAACTTGAAGTAAGCAGCAAACCCATTTCAAATTTGCAACGGGTTCAGGGAAATTTTATTTGTGATTCATTAGAATTTGAGCATTCTTTAACTTTGCTTTCATTCAGGTAGAAAACCCAATTGAAATTTAAAACAGTATCGAAAGATTCATATCAGAAATGTTTCAACTTGATTTTCATATTTCTAATGCAAGACCTCCGATGTGTTACCTCATTCAATTTTTCATAAAATACCATATCGCATTTCGCATCTAAGAGGTTTTCAATTGAATATACTTCCATTATCTTGAATCACCGATCTCCGATAATCAAATTTACCAATATTGTGATATACACATAATTCGGGACCCGATATCAAATTTAAATCAAGTTCATAAGAAATACCACGTCCGTTCAATCGCAATAGTGGTAGGGTCATAATTTTAAAAGTACCGATGTCTCGGAGCCGATATGATATTAAATGATCATAATAAATCCATCGGGTCCATTTTTCATCGCATATCGGCGTATCAAGAATTGTTACATCATGTGCTTAAGATTGTCGTGTTGAGATTCAACAAGATGATGAGCTTAGTGAAAAGAGTCGCCTTCACTAAGTGGGTCCGCAGACTATTTTTGGCGCAAAGTCTATTTTTAGACATGTCGATCATATTCTATGAGTTGCAGGATGCTATTTGTGGATGGTTGGTCAAGTTTGAAAAATATATGGACTTCTATTTTTAGACATAATGGGCGGAATCTATTTTTAGATTGCAAGTCTAAAAATAGATATGTCAAATATTATTAGCTCTTAATAATATTTGGACTCTAAACATTATCTTATTCTCTTGGAGCACTTCAGTTAAGTGCACAGATGTGGCACAGCAGCTGACAGAAGGAATTACGCTATTCCTGAGGGTTTATTGGAGCTAATGCGTGGAGGACTTTAGTTAAAATTTTGACTCATGTGACGAGTTTGGTGGAGTTGGAGAAGTAGTTGGTGGAGTTGTATTTAGTTTAACTCGGTTAGACTCAGTTGAGCTAGTCGTATCTAGTCTAACTGATTGATACACTAGTGAGAGTGGTGTGAATTAATTCACTAAACAATAACTCATTAATCAACTAAAGAATACATCAGTTAACTACAGTGCATGGCAGTTTCAATGGAGACTAGTGGAGAGATAGGTGAGAGAGCAAGTGTGACTATCAGTTGTGACTATAGTGATGCATTGATTACATCCAACACTCGGTGGAGATGCCAATGAGGATTGCGTGAGCAGGTTTGGAGAAATTCGAGTTCATTCAGAGCCATTCTTCAGCAGGGATTGTGCAGTAGAGGTAGGCTAGCAGGTGGCAAAGATTGGTGCATGGATTTGCCAGATCGGGCCTGATTAGTGTGAAGTGATTGTATTATACCAAGAGCTTGATATGATCAACTTTGTATGAGGATTGTTACATGATCTCTATGAAATATATTATATACAGATAGTGGGGGCTTTCAGCTTCAGGCTTTCCCGTTAAACAACTGTGTTAATGTGTGTGAATTTTATTGTTTCATGTGTGCATTGCAATCATGATTTAATTTTCGCAAATGATCAATGGTGGAATAGATTCTGTATTTTGCATGAAGTTAAAATATTGGACATATAACACATAAGTTATATAATTTCTACATGGTATCAAAGCAGTTGATCATTGGAGCAGATTGCAATTATTGAAGCGGTTGAGTTTTGTGCTAGTGGAATTCGAATTTGCTGCAGTGTTTACTTGGTGTCGGAGTTGAGAATTAATTGAAATGTCTTTCAATGGATTGCGATTTGAGTATGCCCTTGATGGGATCTCAAGTTACATAGCATGGAAGGACAGGATGGAGGAGGTGCTGGATGATAATGGGCTGAAGGAGTTCATCAATAGCGATGTTCCTAATCTGGGATCTAGCGATGCAACCATACTTGACGCATGGAAAAAGAAGGTAGCAAAGTGTCGAAGGATTCTGTGGAAGGTGTGAAGGACCACATTATTTCCAGCCTTCATGGAAAATCCACTCTATTATTAATGTGGAAGGCTTTGACAGATTTGTTCCAAAGTAGAAGTGACTAGAGGAAGTTGGCACTTAAAGACAAGCTCAGAAAAATAAAAATGGAGAAAGGCGACAATATACCAAAATACCTCACGAAGTTTGTCCACTGTGAGGATGAGCTGAGAAGTGTAGGGGTTACTGTTGATGAAGAAGACTTGGTGAGCTTGGCTCTCCTTGGGCTTCCAAAGAGTTGGCATAGCTACAAAGACTCTGTCAATGGACGGGAAAAATTGCTAGGATGGGGGTGACTTTAGTCGGATCTTGTGCAGGAGGAGATAAGGTGGGGTACCAGGGATGGATCTTCATTGAAGAATGAAGATGAAGAAAATTGCGCTTTGGCTGCCAAATCTCGGAAAGGAAAAGGGAATAAATATTCCAAATCTGAAGCTAAAGGCAAGAAGCGGGATTTGTCCAAGGTGAAGTGTTTTCACTGTCACCAGCACAGGAATTTCGCCACTAATTGCCCACAGAAGAAGAAGAATAAGCAGGCTACTGGATCTGCAGCTGGAGAGGCCTTAACCTCGCAGTTTGAGCTAAATTTTTCTTTGATCGCATGCTTGGTTTCAAGTGTTATGGGATCAGTGTGGTTTCTTGATAGTGGTGCGTCTTTCCATATGAACGAAGACAAATATTTGTTTAAAGATTTGCAGGAAAAGGATCTTGGAGTGCACATCAAGATGGGTGATGATGATAGATACAGTGCAACTAGTATTGGGAACATTTCCTTTGAGAGGGATTCTGGTAAACCTTTCATCTTGAAGGATGTCATGCATGTTCCAAGATTGAAGAAGAATCTAATCTCCATGGCGATGTTGGAAGACAAGGGTTATAATGTTGCTTTTAGCGAGGGAAAAGCTTTCTTGCGCCATAAAACAATTGGTCAAACTAGGAGGATAGGGATTCGAGTTAAGAATCTTTATCAATTGCAGGTAGATGGCTGCACTGCAATGGAAAACAAAGCAGAAGGAGTGGTGAGCCGAGATGAGAGCGAATTGTGGCACGGGAGATTGGGCCATCTTCACCATGGCACTTTGAAAATTTTGTAGTAGATTTCTATCGGGCTTCCCAAAGGTACACTTGCGTAGTCAAATCAGTGCAAGGGATGTACTTTGGGAAAATTTATGAAGACCACTTTTCATGAGAAGGATAGTCGTGCTTCGATGATCCTTGAGAGAATTCACACGGACGTGTGTGGACCTTTCTTGGTTGCTTCAACAGCAAAGCACAGGTATTATGTGATATTTTTTGATGACTTTTCTCGTAAGTGCTGGATCTTCTTCATGCGAGAGAAGAACAAGACATACTCAAAGTTACGTGAGTTCAAGGCGGTTGAGAAAATTCGGTGAAGCGGTGAAAGCTGCAGGAGTGATAATGGTGGTGAATACATCTCTCGCGAATTCAAAGATTTCTGCAGCAAAAAAGGAATTTGAAGAGAACTCATAGCGCCTCATAACCCACAGCAGAATGGGGTCGCAGAGAGAAATAACAGAACGATCGTGGGTGCTGCACGGGTGATGTTGCATGATCAGGGCCTTCCCATACACTTGTGGGCTGAGGCGTACAACACTACGGTTTATGTGCAAACGGGTGTCCTCCCATTACATTCATGGCATGGTACAGAAAGGCGCATCACGGTAAGAAGCGATGTTGTCATTTGAGGATTTTTGGTTCACCTTTTTACATTCATGTGACGAAGGTGCGAAAGAAGAAGGCGGGAAAGCCATTGTAAAGGAGGTTAGGATATTTGTGAGTGCGAAGCACCCCACAAGCTATCGCGTATTTCCGCGGAATGATCGAATGTTTGTGCGACGGGATATCAAATTTCATGAGGAGAAAGCCATGAAGTTGTCGCTTGAGAGGGAGCTACACTTACATGCAGATGAGGAGCTACTTGTTCCTAAAGATGAGCCTCAAGATGTGGATCAGCCACAAGAGGAGGTTCATGGAGTGGAAAAAGCCACTCATGCAGCGCCAAACATCAGAGGGCGGAAGCGCACTACAGAAGTTGAGCCACTAAATCTTGATGCAACGCAGAATGTAGGAGCTCCTACATCACAGCGCAAAAAGAGACAGTCACCTGACCGATTTACTGGATACATGGCTCTAATGAGCAAGTGTATCGTGACTGAGCCATCCTCTTTCGAGGAAGCTGTGGAGGATCCCGCATGGGTAGATGCCATGGTGGAAGAGTATGATTCGATTGTCAGAAACAGTGCATGGGAGATTGTCCCAAGGCCGAAAGCGAAATCAGTGGTAGGTTCGAGATGGATCTACAAAGTGAACCAAGCTGTTGACGGGAGCGTCGAGAAGTATAAGGCAAGATTTGTTGCCTGGGGCTTCTGATAGATCGAGGGGATCGACTATGAAGAAACCTTTGCACCTGTCGCAAGGTATTCTTCCATACGGACCATCCTTGCTCTCTTAGCGCAAATGGGTTGGCACATTCATCAGATGGATGTGAAGACTGCATTCCTCAATAGAATCATTGAGGAGGAGGTGTACATTGAGCAGCCTGAAGGATTATAAATCTTCAGCAGCGAGTCACATGTGTGCAGGCTCAAAATAGCGCTGTATGGGCTGAAACAAGCACCTCGTGCTTGGTACACACGGATAGACAGTTATTTCACCGGACTTGGTTTCACCAAGAGTGAGGTGGATCCTAACCTATACCAGATTGTGGTGGAGGGTAAGCTTTTGATCATTGTGCTTTATGTAGATGATTTAATACTAATGGGTGATGAACTGTTGATACACTCATGCAAGGCAGATCTTGCAAAGGAGTTTGAGATGAAGGACTTGGGCCTCCTTCATTATTTCCTGGGATTGGAAATTTGGCAGCGGAAGAGTGGAATAATTGTGTCTCAAGGCAAGTATGCCTGGGAGATACTGGAGAAGTTTCACATGCAAGGCTACAAGCCTATCGACACTCTTCTTCCCGGTGGTTGGAGGAAAGAGGATGCTACATCGGCAGAGGTAGTGGATGCCACTGTTTATCGACAGTTGGTTGGTTCGCTCATGTATTTAGTCAATACACGACCAGACATATGCTATGTTGTGAACCATCATTCACAAGCTATGGTGAAGCCTACCAAGCTCTTTTGGAAGGCAGGAAAGCATGTCATGAGATATCTCAGGGGCACATCTGGGTATGGATTATGGTACAGACAGTCGGATGAGTTGAAGTTGCATAGCTTCACGGATGCAGATTGGGCAGGAAGCCCAACGGACAGAAAGAGCACATCTAGAGGGATTTTTAGTATCGGATCCACAGCAGTTTCTTGGTACAGCAAGAAACAAAGATCCATGGCACTCAGTTCAGCAGAGGCCGAGTACATGGCAGCAAGTTTGGCTGCATGCGAGGCTTTATGGATGAGGAAGATCCTGGTCGGTTTGTTTGGTTCTCATTTAGATCCCACTGTGATATATTGTGATAATCAGAGTTGCATTAAACTCTCGGTTCATCCAGTATTTCATGATAGATCTAAACATATTGACATCCGGTACCATCATATCAGAGATTGTGTGTAGCGGGAGATCATGTTGCTTAATTACATTCCTACGGAGGATCAGAATGCAGATATTCTGACGAAGGTGCTCACCACGAGAAAATTTGAATACCATAGAGACAAGATCGGGGTGGCAGATATTCCCTATCTTGTTGAGAGGGAGTGTTGAGATTCAACAAGATGATGAGCTTAGTGAAAAGAGTCGCCTTCACTAAGTGGGCCCACAGGCTCTTTTTTGCGCAAAGTTTATTTTTAGACTATGTCTATTTTTAAACATGTCGATCATATTCTATGAGTTGCAGGATGCTATTTGTGGATGGTTGGTCAAGTTTGAAAAATAGATGGACTTCTATTTTTAGACATATTGGGCGCAATCTATTTTTAGATTGCCACTCTAAAAATAGATATGTCGAATATTATTAGCTCTTAATAATATTTGGACTCTAAACATTATCTTATTCTCTTGGAGCACTTCAGTTAAGTGCACAGATGTGGCACAGCAGCTGACAGAAGGAATTACGCTATTCCTGAGGGTTTATTGGAGCTATTGCATGGAGGACTTCAGTTAGAACTCATGTGACAGAGTTTGGTGGAGTTATAGAAGTAGTTGGTGGAGTTGTGTTCAGTTTAACTCAGTTAGACACAGTTGAGCTAGTTGTATCTAGTCTAACTGATTGATACACTAGTGAGAGTGGTGTGAATTAATTAGTTAATTAATTCACTAAATAATAACTCATTAATCAACTGAAGAATACATCAGTTAACTACAGTGCATGGTCGTTTTAGTGGAGACCAGTGGAGAAATAGGTGAAAGAGCAAGTGTGACTATCAGTTGTGACTATAGTGATGCATTGATTGCATTCAACACTCAGTGGAGATGTCAATGAGGATTGCGTGAGCACGGCTGGAGCAATTTGAGTTCATTCAGAGCCATTCTTCAGCAGGGATTGCGCAGTAGAGGCAGGCTAGCAGGTGGCCATTAGGGGAATTTTGAGGTCTAAAATGGGCCTCCTAAGGAAAATGTACAATCAAAATTCACTTTATGAGAACCAATCACATTTTATGGGATGACATCATCCCTAATGGTTGAGGTGGCATTGATTGAGTTAAAGATACTTACTTGTCATATTCTCAATAGTGGATAAAAACTCATGGTTAACCATGGTAGTGCTATAAGTATCTTTAAAGTCAAAGTAAAGTACTCATAATAAATGTCATTTCACACTTTTTGAATAAAAACATATTATTGTCATTTCATATTTCTTGAAAGAAACAATGCATATCCCTATACATTTATTATATTATATTATATTATATTATTTTTATATAATGTATTAATTACATGTTATTATACAATTTAAATAATAGAAATTTTAATTAATAGCATATAATAATTAAGAATATATAAATTTATATTTATATTTTATTTTAAGTTATTTAAGTACAAAGGACAAATGCATTAATTGTTCAATGATAATGACCTTTTCTTGAAAAGATCATTCTTATTTATAGTCACATCAGTACAATTTTTTTATAAGTTTTATTTTGGTACAACTTTTGAATTGAATTTAACTATGGTTACATGGATTGTGATGCAAAAAGTGAATTTCAAATTAATAAATATTATTTTATTGGTTTAGCTATTATTTTATTATTTCCTTAGGAGGCCCATTTTAGACCTCAAAATTCCCCTAATGAAAGATCAGTGCATGGATTTGCAAGATCGGGCTTGATTAGTGTGTAGCGATTGTATTGTACTGAGAGCTTGATATGATCAGCTTTGTATGATGATTGTTACATGATCTCTATGACATATATTGTATACATATAGTTGGGGATTTCAGCTTCAGGCTTTCCTGTTAAACAACTATGTTAATGTGTGTGAATTTTTATTGTTTCATGTGTGCATTGCAATCTTGATTTAATTTCCGCAAATGATCAATGGTGGAATAGATTCTGTATTTTGCATGAAGTTAAAATAGTGTGAGATCAGGAGAATCTTGGACATATAACACATAAGTTATAAAATTTCTACATGCCGATCGTCGATTAGCTACGTCATCCATCGCATCACCGATATCGCAAGAATCATATTGGCATTTCCTACATGACTATTCTCTGATATTCCGAATATGCCAATCGCTTCATTGCATGGCCATACCACTATTCTGAATCTGCGATGCGCAATGTGCAATGTGCAAAGTACAAATCGTGAGATGCGGAGTGCGATGTGCAATTTGCAACATGACTGTCCCCGATCCTAAATATAACATTTCTTCAATGGTATGATCTCTCCATCTCATCGCACATATTCTTTTCACATGATCTCATATCGGCAATTTGCTACTGCAATCCCGATGCGATAAGCTCCAACGCATGCCTCTACATGGAATACGAATCATCCGATAAGGCATTTTGTTAATTTAAAGCAATCTTGGGTAACCGCTATAATACTAAAGTGATTGATGAAAAATTTGCAGCATATTCAAATCATTTTGATTTCTCATATATTTTAGTTTTAAATAATTCCATAATTAAATATGAAATTCAAGACCTCTCTATTTTAAATTTCATTATCTTAAATTTGGTCTTAACTCTGAACAATTTATAAAATCATGGAATTTGTATAAAACTTATAATATTTTGAGAATATTCATCACTACAAATTCTCAATCTCATTTCTGATGCACTTGTTTTAATTTCAACTCCCTTGAACACAAAGCATTGCATTTTTTACATTTACTTCTTACTTTAGTTTAAATAAAATAAATAATGATTTTGGGTTATAGGATCTTGATTAGTTTGTCTTCTTCATATTTTTAATGTCAACTAAAAGAAGAAGTCAACTAGTATTAGAGAAATTGATACCTTCAGATAAGATCAAATGCAATTATCCAATGGTAAGATTCATGTACCCACTTTCATTAATTTCCATTTCATTACTTTAGTTTCATTTTTTGTTTTTAAATTATGTTGATATTTAAATCATTTTTGCAGCTCTTCATAAAAGCTTTCAATCACCTCCAAGATCATAGTTTGGAAGCCCTATGCTCTTCTCCTGGTTTCATTTCAAGAAACAGCAATAATCATCATTGATACAGCTACACTAGGAAGTTTCTGAACCTTTAGTTTGTTCCTTTAAGCATTCCTTTTATTAGAAAATAATTAAGATGATGCTTTGAAACAAGAAGATTGACATCAGACAGAAATTTTTTATTGTGGCTGAATTTTATCATCACTGCTATCTAAAGCCTAAAATACTTATAACCATGCAAGGTATAATTTATATAAATCTCGACATAAGAAGGAATGATTAAATGATTATTTTCTTTTACTTCATGTTGTTGAGACATTGGTATAAAAATCCTTGTTAGAGTTCGTATTTCAGAACTTGGATTTTCCTTTCCACTTTTAAATTTCTTCATTTTTATTTTTGTTTGTTGATTTCTTTTCTCACTTTAGCTTAAGAATTCTTTTCCTTTGGTTTTCAGTTTTTATTTTGGTGACTTTGCCATGATTTATATGGAAGGCCTTCTTGTTACCTAATAATATTTGGCAGACATAGGAAAAATTGTTAATAGTCTCCTATTAGCTTTTTCTTAAATCTCTTAGCAAAATTTGTTTTTCTTATTATAAAGGTAGACATACTTAAGGAAGAGATTACAAAACAAGAGAAGTTGACGAAGTATCATAAAATCTGAGAAATTTCTTTTTCATCAAAATTGTAATTATTTTGAGATTTCAATATTTTATTAAGATCTTTCAAAATTCTATTATCAGTGAAGAAAAGTTATTTTTAACCAAGTAAAGGCACTTTACAGCAAAGCACTTTTAACTCTGAAATTGTAATTCTAAATTCTTAAGGAGTTAATGATTCTCCCTATTTAAAAGAGTTTTATTTTTCTAGAGTGTAATCCACAAATATATTTAAACTTAAAAGACAAGTGGTCTCATCGTGAGTCTGCTTACCATGATCATAGGGGAAAAATAGACTGACATTACCAAAATTGCTAAACAAACTAGGGTAATGGCTTATGATTGCAAACAATTATAAGACAATGGGTCTCATCACGAGCCAGCTTGTTCAGTCCAATTATAACCAGTGAATGGCATTGTCAACTATCTAGCTACCAAACTAGGACAATGGCTTTAAAAAAAAAAAACAAACAAACAAACATATATAAATGGATTTATCTCTAGGTCAATAATTCTTAAATAGATGGGATTCTGAATCATTCATGATTAAAAGGTAACCCTGTCGAGACTATGGATGTTTGCTGGCAACAGTGGCTCTACCTGTGACAAATGAGTACATTTTAAAAGCTAAGCTGTAAAGTGACCCCTGCTTTATCTCTACAACTAATTAAGGACTAATACAAAGCTTTGAAATATTTTAATTTATGAGGAATTTTAAGAAAATTACAATAAGATAATTCTTGCTTTTATTCAGATTTATGAACCTAGTCAAACATTCCAAAAATAATTTTCTCTTCTTTAATTATTTTTACTTTAATTTTAGGAAAATTTCATTCATATCAAACAGAGATAATTGGTTCTTCTCCCATGTGTCGCCATTGTTGTGGTAAAACACAACCCCCCCCATTTTTAACTTGTTCACTTCAAATAATGGGGACCCTTTCTATAAATTTTTTGGCTAAACGCTTTTTAGGATTTTTATTAAGTTGATTATCCTACGATTTTATTTTCTTTAGATTCTTGTTTTGATTGCTTTGTTAAAATCGATTTTTTGTAAACTTTCCATTGATACTTGTTTCGCCTCATTTGGTCAATTGGTTTGTAAATGGCACTCCTTTGAAGTCTAATCAGTTATGTCGTCTGGGTTAAAAAAATGCGTAAAATGTACAATATTCCATTTTTTTAATTAAATTAGTTCAATAATGCATTTAGTTTAAATATTAACCCGTAGTTAGTTATTATTAACATTTTTCATTTTTTTTACTTATACAGCCAAATCATAAAACATTGGGATTTCAGTTATTTATTCCAATAAATTACTAATCTCGAAAACTCAAAATGTCGAAGTGGTTGTAGTTCATTTTTATCAAAGTAGATGTAGTTTAGATAAGAAAATAAATTTTAGATAATTTCATAATTTAACTTAACATCATTAAAATTAAATCAAAAAAACAAAAAACTAATATTTAACATTAAATTTTAAATTAATTAAATTAATTATATTAAAAATAATTAAATTAAAATTTAATATAAAAAATTATATTGCATCGGAGATTTAAAAAATAAACAACATCGCATCGGGAGTTTGCAAGGTATACATCTTTAAAAAAACCCGATGACCCTCAACTCCCGATATCCCGATTGCGATGAGTCAAGGAGTCATAAGCGATTTTTTTTGTTTTGAATTTCAAATTCATTCGTATGAAGTGATAAGTTAATAGAGTTTGAATATAGGTTAATATGCGTGAGTTATATCGCATCGGAAGTTTTAAGTGACCAAAGCCGATGGCCCTCATCTCCCCAATCCCCCGATCGTCGATGACACTCATTCATTACTTATTCAATTAAGTTAAAAGATCACTCATACGTTAGTATAGTGTTAGTGTGTTAGTGGTAGGTATTGTTTTAATTTAATATTAGTATATTGTTAGTGTTAGCGGTAGGCATAGTTTTTAGTTAGTAGAGTAGTGTAGTGTTAATATTCGTTAGTAGAATAATAGAGTGTTAGTAGAATAATTTTGAGTTAATATTAGTTTAAAATTAGTTAGTATTAGTTCAGTTAATTTAATTTTAGATTTAATATTTAATATTTAAAATAATTAATTCTAAATAGAATATAATTAATTTAATTATTAATTAAATTAATTTGTTAATAAATAGGTTATTAATTAGTTCAGTTTATAATTAAAAATTAAATTAGAATTAATTATTAAATAATTAGACTCTAATTTAGGATTGGATTTTTTAATTAAAATTTTGATTTTTTTTAGCTTAGCAATAGAATTTCCAGATTTATATCAGATTTGACTTATCAACTTTGGAGGCTCATAGATTGAGTTTTACTTGGCCAAATGAGGCCCAGGACGGCTCATTAGAAAGAGAAAAACAAGGAGAACATTTCTGAGGAGGTTTCACTAACAGATTTGGTCATTTTTTGGGTCAAAAAACAGGCAGAAAATCAAGCTCCGAATTTCTAAAACAAAATTAATTTTCTGAGTTTTATTTTCTCCATTTTCATTTGCCCAAAGTTTCTTCTAATTGCAGATTCGCTCATCAATGATATCTTTCGCCAATTAAACCATTCCATGCATCAATGGAAAGCTTATATTTTATTTTCAATTATTTATTCAAATAGAATTTGATTGGAATTGTTTTAATGACAAAAATGATATTTTGATTTTATTGTTGCATCTTAATTCATTTTGATTTCTTTTTGCAGGAAAAACAGTAGAAGGGATATGGAGAAAAAGATCTCAATCAATGAGAAGGCTCCAACAATTAAAGATTGGAATTTTTGAAAAATTAAAATTGGATTGGGCAGATTTTTCTTCAACAAACTCTCCTCTCAAAATTCTTTTGGAAATATTATAAATGGAAGATAGTAGAATGTGAAAAGGGGGTTGCTCTCTGCAATTTTGGACTTCTAAAAGCATTTCTGTAATAGGAATTTAGAATTGTAGGAGGGAGGAGAGAAAATTTCAGATCTTAACATTATTGAAGGTTTTTTTTCTTTATATCTTGAATTATATATGATGGACAAAGTTTGCATTTCTGCAGCTCTAATTTTGAAAGCAGACATTCAAGTAATATAAAGTACTGTTAGAGACCAGGATCAGAAAAGCGGATTCAATTAACTAGTATTTTTTGCATTTTTGTATCAAATACTAGTTTCAATTTTATGATAATAAAATTGTTGTTTCATTTTATTCATGTTTATACATTTATGTTGATATGGATAATTTTTTTCAATATTGTTATGTATCTCTATTCTTATGGATTAAACTCTGATTTCTAAGTAACTATTTACTCATAAATCGGTCTTATATAACTGATTTATTAAATAGTAATGTGTTGCGAATTTCTTCCACATATTATTGTTTAATTATTAGCTTGACAGATTTGACAATCGATATCATTTTTGTGAATTTCTTCTGGAGTGTTGTTGATTTATTATTTCAGTTAAATGGTCTCAATAGAATGTGTTTTGGTATTCACAAATGTGAGCTAATTGAATTTCACCATTAGCTTGACTTTAATTAAAAGCCAGACATATTTAAATCTTCATCATTTAATTATCTTGCTCTTAGTTGGGTTAGATCTATATCTACCTAATTAAGATAGGATTTAGATTAGTTTCTTTTGCTTTCATTATAGAATAAGTTCGCATTTAGATTAAGTTCTACATTCTTTTAAGTCCTCTTCTCGAAGAGGAAAAATCTTTATTGTGGTTTAGCTGAACCCAAATCAGCTTAAGGGTCATTCTCTTGCCTAATCAGTAAGAAGAATTGATCTGATATCCCTGTCTATTGGTAGTTAAAGATACATCGTAAACCAATAGTGATATGGAAAAGGTAACTGGACCAGTCGGAGCCACTATCATAAACAGAAAAGGAGTTGTATTAAGGTCCGGACCAGGTGGTTATCTCTCAATGTTGTTGCAGCGATCTTCGAGGCTTCAACACAACCCCACCTTTTTGGAATAACAATTTGCTCCCATTTGATCCAAGCAAACAACCTTACTTCATTTTCCATGCACCATAGATAAGCATAACATTTCTTCCAGATTATGTTAAGAATGTCTTTAGGAATCCAGGAAAGAGCCATCCAGAATACTGGGATAGATTACGAAATAGATTTTATCAGTACCAGTCTTCCAACCTTGGATAACCATCTGTGACACCATAAATTAATCTTTTTTTCTATTTTTTCTATCAACTACATCCAATCTGCCTTCCTGTAATCATTGGGCTTCAACCTGAAACCCAAGTACTTTATACCATCCTCCATGTCAACCAGTTGGAAGGGGAATTTTGTCGTAATGAAAGAGATTTCATCTCTAGTACATCCTACAGTTGTAATGATTTATTTATGCAGGTTTAAATCCATGCATGTGGCTTTTTTAAATGACTAAATGATTTGATGTAAATTAGTGACATCATTTCTTGACCCATCTAAAAATATCAAGACATCATCGACAAATAGAAGATGTTTTAGTGATAGATTCCCAGTTATATATGTTCCTTTGAGAACACCTCTAGCTTTTTCATTTGATATAATTCTATTGAGACCCTCCATCACAAGTAAGAATAGCAATGTAAAGAGAGGGCATCCTTGTCTAATTCCTCTTTCAACATGGAAAAAAGCAGAGGCAACACCATTCACTAATACAACAAAAGAAATTGTTGAGATACACCACATGACCCAATTGATGAAGTTGATATGAAAACACAGATGTGTGAGTAAGATCTTGATATACAACCAACTCGCTTTGTCAAATGCTTTGGCCAAGTTGATATTTATTATCATTCCCTTAATCTTCTTGGTCTTTAGACTGTGCATTGCCTCCTGTAAAACTCCAATAGCTTCATGAATATGAAGGTTTTCCATGAACACACACAACTCTTTTGAGATATGGTTAGAGAGAATTGGTCTCAGTCTATTACCGATTATTTTATCAATGATATTATAAATGCAGCCGCATCGTGAGATAGGCCTAAAATCGTCAAAATACTGAGGATTGTCTATTTCCAGAATTAGTGCAATGAATGTGGAATTGAAGGTGTCATGCATCTTGTATGAGGTCTTGCATTCTTCTACTACCCTGAGTATGTCATTTCCAATTAATTCGTAAAATTCTAGGAAGAATTCAACCGACCGGCCATTAGGCCTAGGGATTTTATCTTTCTTGAACCAATGAAGGATTTCTTCCAATTCACCAAATGTTACTGGGGCCATAAGTTAATTTCTTTCATCTTCATTTACATATCAGGGGAAAAGAGAAGCAGTTTGAATGATTTCAGTAGAGAGAAATCATGTTGAACCTGAAAAATAGATCGAAAATTACTTACCCCCATTATAGCCATCTCACTAAAAGAAGAAGCTTTCCTTCTTTAAGAATTTGATAGTTCCTAGATTGTGTCGGTCCCTTCGCAAATTGCTGAAAAAAATTAGTATTTTCATCCCTTGCTTTGATCCATATGGCTCGGATTTGAAGCCTCCAAGTCTCTTCCCTATCCTTGAGAAATTTGTTATTTTTTAATTCAAGTTGAATCAACCGGGATTGGGAATCATTACTATCGTACCCTCCTCCACCAGACTCCTCCAATAACCTGATTTCTTCAGTAATATTCTTAAGGTATTCCTCATATTTTATGCTCTTGTGCTTCACCCATTCCATCATTTTTTGTTTAATCATTTTCAGATTTTCTTCGAAACGCCTCAATGCAGATCCCTACTCTTGTGTTTCCACGTGCCTCTAATTACTTCTAACTATTTGAATAAAATCCTGCTCCTGCAGCCCTATAGCATTAAACTTGAAAGGGGAAGTAGGTTTTCTAGAATGGCCAACCAGTTCCAAATAAATGGGGAAGTAGTTGGGTGTGCCTCCGGTTCCTACCCATTAGATGTATAGTGGTATGTTTTCTAGAAATGAGTCTCTAATCAGAAATCTATCAATTCTTCGAGCAATCTCTTGAGCTTCTATCCGACTATTTCGCCAGGTAGGCATTATATTTGTTAACCCAGTGTCAATGAGATGATTATTTTCAATCCAGTGTGCAAAAAAGTCAGAAAGATGATCCTGCTGCGATTGGGTACCCCATATCTCTGACATACCCAAAGAGAAATTCATATCCCCTCCTAACACAAGATTTGTCGACTGCATAAAGGATTTGTTCATTAAATTATTCCAAAATTGCATCCTCTTCACACACAGTCCGTAGAAATTAATCGGTCTAATCTCCATGCCAATTTCTTCAGAAAAAAATTTCTGCAACTAATAATCCATCACATACCCAAGTGTTCGGAAACTTCATCATGTTAGGGTTTATCCTAATGCCTGTCCCTTGGACCTCCCTTTAGCATCTAATGCACTAAATTCCCAATTACTAAGCATTCCTTTTAACACATTTGTGATGTCCATACTACCACCTAACGTCTCTTGTAAGATAATCACATCTAGTCTGTTATCCCGAAGCAATTTTTTAGTGTTATTTTTTTAGGTTGACTATCCAAACCCCTACAGTTGAAAGATAGGACCTTTATTTTTTAACATGGCCCGGGGTTTTTCATGCTCTAAGGACCCTGTCTAGAGAAATTTGTCAACCTGCAACAATATATTGACTAGCTTGGTGAATGTATTTGGAAATATGGGGTTGTCTGCCTCGAGGGACTTTGGGAAGCTTTGATGGAGATAGGCAACCTAAACCCCCTTTAGAATTCTTCAGGCCATTGTCTTGAGATTGATCCTTTGATCTAGGTCTCAAATTGTATCGCAGATCTCTACAAGTATCAACAGATGAATCATTTGAAATAGATAAGGAAGGACATGGAGAAGGGTAACATACAGTGACTGGTTCAATAAGACAGTGGGTAAACCCCACATGTGACAGAGAAACCCTACCTAGCATGGAGACCATATTTGATGATGAACTATTAGATATAGTATTATGAATAGGTTGAGGAGAGGAGGTACCCAAAATCAGAGGTGAAGAGCCAGAATCCCTTTCAATTACTTGTGGAGTGCACCCGACCAAATTCTCTGATGAACCAGGTACGCCAATCCATATTTTATGTGTCCATCATCCCATGAGGCGCACCTTACAGCCCTTGTGCCATATTTCCACCAGTCCTCGCCCTCTCCATGATATTTTGGCCTATCGTGCCTCCCACTTCCCTGTACTCATGACTTTTATGAAGCAAAGGGAAATCCTTGTATAAATGCACTACTTCATGACAACGCTAACAATGGAATGGAACTCCCTCATAGTCCAATTTATGATTATGAGTATAGCCTTTATACTTCAAAATGAGATTAGCCACTAAGCCCTCCCTAGTATCCAAAGAGACGAGCACACAGGAACAAGTCATTACACCAGTATCCATGAAGGATTTATCATAGTATATATACTTACCCATAGCATTGCAAATACATTGAAAAATATCCTCAGTCCATAGATGCATTGGGAGCCCCGACAATCCAAGCCAAATAGGATCGGCCCCCAACTTATCCCTCTCTAAGTCAAAGTGTGGAGTCCAACACTTAAATTGTATAGGAGCTTGTTCAATATACCTGTGGCTATTACTAACCCAACAAATTTTCTCTGCATTTTTTAATTTAAGTGCAAACCATTAGCGCACCAAGACCTAAATCTCCAATAGTCGGTTTAGATTCTTACTCCAATTTTATTTCACCCATTTCCTCAAACGAGAAATTGAATACCTTCATCCCCTAACCCTTACCATAAAACTATTTTTGCGATATCCATAACTTCATCAAATTAGAGCCCTTCTCCCAGAACCAGATATATATCCCTTCCCTTTACCTTGGTGCTCTTATTTTTCCTATTCTTTTTTTAACTTATTCCTGCAACCAGATTCCCATCATCTTACGGGTTCTAAGTCCCGACATTTTCATTCTCGGAAGGGAAGCTACAAGACTGTGGGTATGTCCCTTGAAAATGTATCAATGCTAATTGGGCATCTATCTAGTACCTCGATGTTGGTTGATCTAAAGGTATGTCCCCGACCACTCTCGAAGAACCACACCCTTGCACATGAAAACCAAAATTTCCAACACCACATGGGAACCATGCACGAGTGATAATATAGGGTTCAAAGTAGTTGAAGCCCTACCCCCCCCGAATACCCTTCACTACTTTACTGTGCAAAACAAATTTCATCAAAATTTAAGGCCTCGAGTGAAATTTCAGTCACAAAAATCTCCATAACCAAAGCTGGCTGTCATTCTCTGCCTTCCGATAGTGCACTCGAAAACCCTAACACCTCCTGGTTATGGATAATTGTCGCCTCAGTTTCCAAGCTTTGATAGAAAGGTGATAGACCGGCATAGTCAGTAATGGAAGGGGAAACTCTTA
The DNA here is from genome assembly GCA_034641835.2 of Pinus albicaulis. Taxonomy (NCBI): domain Eukaryota; kingdom Viridiplantae; phylum Streptophyta; class Pinopsida; order Pinales; family Pinaceae; genus Pinus; species Pinus albicaulis. Next base: position 1,927,633,257 of record CM076575.1, read on the forward strand.
CCACCAAAGTGGCAACTGTCATAGGGGAAACCAATCCAAACTGTTGAGGTGGTGAAGCTGCCCAAATCGAGATTCCCTCGAAATGGTCTTTAGAATAATCAACATCGTCGACCTCCATGATGCGGCCCTTCGAATCTGTGGAAGAATAACTCTAATACCGCTGCAAATAGTGTAACTCGATTCTGACACAACCTTATTGGTAGACTACACTGTAACAATAGAAACAATATATGAATAACGAAACTGTTGGTCTATGTTATGCCCCCGACCCTTCCTCACTTCATACTGTAGGACAAACCCTAACCTCGCTCGCTATCTTGCGAAATGGTGCGAAACCTTTTTTCACGCTCTTATCTTCTTTTTTAGTCATTCTAAAGATTTCTTCTTTAATATCATTATCTTTATATTTTCTAGAAATATGTTTTGCATATCATTCGATGATCTTGTTGAATTAGTCCCTAAACTCATGAGCCATTTAAGAGTTCTATCCTTCAATGTTGTCGGAAACAATGTCAACTTTTGAGTGTTTAGTAAGTAACCATAATATCTACAAAGGATTTAAAATTCAAAGATAAATGCTTTTAGATCCTCTGACCTCATACCATGGAAGCTGGGAAGGAAAGATGGAGTGATGTTCTTCATATGCACACTGAAACCAATATCTTGAATGAGAAATCCAATAGGCTCCTCTTCATTGTCATCATATCCATCCATTTTTTCTACGTTCTCTGCCACCTCTTCTTCTTCTACCTGCAAAAGTGGATGGTGATGTGGCTCTTACTACACCACGTGATCAAGTGAGGGGGTTTGGTGTTGGAGAAGTTTTTTTTTTTTAATAAGAATGCTAATGCAATGCAAATTTTTTGTCTTTGAAATGAAATGTACCTAATGAAATTTTTGTTCTTACAAAAATTAAAAGAAATGAATCAACTATGGAAGAAAACAATGCATGCTTTGGCACCTCCCCTGCAATGGCACCAAAAAGTGGTGAGCCCCAGTATTGCAACAAGAATGTTGCAAATCCCAAGGCTATCGACTTAAATTATAAATGTTAGATCTAATACTTTTTTTATCCATAATTTAGAGAAATGTCTTTCAGATTAATCACATCATTAGGATTTGGTCGACGTTTCGAACCATCTAATGTGGTTCATCCTCAGGATAAGGTGAAAAGATAATCGATATTAATGAATAAATAGTGTGGATGCATCATTGCCCAGATATAGTCGTTGAAGACTAGCCTTAAAAACTAATCGTTATTAGTTAGTTAGTTAGTTGTTAGGGAATTAAAATATTATATGTTAAGACTCTTTATTAAAAAGGGGTTTATGAATATAGAATTTATTAATAATATAATAGGGTAGTAACAAAATTTAATAATAAATATTTATTTAAATAAAAGTGTTAAAAATTTATATTTTATTTTAATAAAAAGTTTTTAAATTTTTATATATTTTTATTATAATTCTTAAGAAAATATGAATTATAACTAAAATAAAAATAAGGAAGGACCAAGAACCATAAAATGAATATTAACGAAGAAGATAAAAGGAATTTTTTTTTAAAAACGAGGACGAGGGAAATATGACTATGTCAACAAAATGATTGACCATTTGTCCAATGGTGGTGGTTATATTAAGCTTAAAAATAATCCCCTTAAATCGGTTTCTAAGGAGGTTTCCCTCGCCATTGAGTCAGATTATTCCCTTAATCCTCTCTCTAGGATTATTGAGAGCAATCCCCTCACCCCTAGGATTTATGGCCTTCCTAAGATTCATAAATCCGGAGCCCCTTTAAGACCTATTTTTAACACAATAGGTGGTCCCTCTTATCATCTTGCTAAATTCTTAGCCCATAAGCTTAAACACCTTGTGGGTCTCATTGACTCCTTTGTTAAGGACTCGGCTTCTTTTATAAAGGAATGGAAGGCCATTAGGTTAGAACCTGGCAAGTTATTATTCATCTTTGATGTTGTGTCCTTATTTACCAAAATCCCCATCCAGGAATCCATTGATGTCATTAAGTGGATCTCTGACCAAGACACATCTAAATTAGTTTGTATTTTCCTCACCTCGACTTTCTTCAATTTCCAAGGTGAGTTCTATGAGCAAACTTGTGTTGTTTCTATGGGTTCCCCTCTTTCCCCTATCGTTGCTAATTTATTTATGGAAGATTTTGAAAAGAAGGCCTTCCCTTAGCTCAATTTCGACCTAATAAATGGAAGAGGTTCATGGATGATACTTGTGTCATATGGCCCCATGGTCGCGAAAAGTTAGATCTATTTCTTGGTCACCTCAATTCTTGGTCTGATTCCATCAATTTCATGATGGAAGTGGAGGTTGACGGTTGCCTGCCCTTCTTGTATATCCTTCTTTCGAGAAGGGATGATGGTTCTATTTCCCACCAAGTTTTTTGCAAGGAAACTCACATGAAACAATATCTTCATGCTAGTTCTCATCATTTTCCTACTCAGAAATTTGGTTTTCTCTGCACTCTTGCTACCCGTGCTCTAAGAATCTCTCATGATATACACTTAGAGTCAAAGAAATATCATATTCTTGACGTGTTTTAAAACAATGGATATAGTAGATCCCAAGGCCTTAAGGCTTTTCAAAAATCCTATAAAGGGTTAAGAGGGAAATCTACTTGGGTAGATCCTATATCCAAATTTCATCTCCCATTTATCCAAGGGACTTCGGAAAAAATCTCCCATGCCCTTAGAAGGAATAACGTCTCCTCTTCATTCAAACCTCTCTGTACCATTAGAAACTCCCTCAGATCTATCAAGGACCTTATCAACCCTAAAGACATAAAAGGTGTTTACATGGTTCCTTGCTGTTGTGGTACTCCCTATATTGGGGAAATAGGTCGATCAATTAGACAGAGAATCCAAGAGCATGTTGCATACATTAGGCACAATCGGTCCCGCACGTCAGCTCTTGCGGAACATGCGGAAAAATCATGTCACCATGCTTGCATTGAGGTTTCTAATGTCCTTGCTAAGGTTGATCACTTCCACCATATGAAGCTCAGAGAAGCTATTGATATTGAGATGCATGTTAATAATCTCATCAAGGATGATGGATGGAAATTGAGTAAGAGCTGGACTCCAGCTCTCTCTAGGTGATTTCTCCCCTGTGTGCTGAGTTTCGAGTCGTTTTTTTTTTCCTCATCCTCGTTTTTAAATTTTTTTCCTTTTATCTTCTTCATTAATATTCATTTTATATTCATTTTATGGTTATTGGTCCTTCATTATTTTTATTTTAGTTATAATCTCTATTTTATTAAGAATTATAATAATAATATATAAAAAAAAATTAAAACTTTTATTAAAATAAAATTAAAAATTAACCCTTTTATTTAAATAAATATTTATTATTAAATTTTTTTATTACCCTATTATACTATTAATAAATTTGTAATCATTTTTATTAATAAATTATATATTCATTAACCCATTTTTAATAAAGAGACTTAAAAAATAATATTTTAATTCCCTAACAACTAACTAACTAACTAATAGTGGCTAGTTTTTAACGGCTAGTCTTCAACGACTATATCTCGGCCCGAGAAATGATGCATCCACACTATTTATTCATTAAGATCGATTATCTTTTTCACCTTGTCCTGAGGATGAACCATAATAGATGGTTCGAAACATCGACGAAATCCTAATGACGTGATTAATCTGAAAGACATTTCTTTAAATTATCAACCTGGGGTTCGTACAAACTTAAGAGGTGTTGGCACTATATGTGTAGCATGAAATTTGTCCTTATTTCATTGATTTGATGCAATGAAGTGAATATCATGAAATCAAACACTAACCTAATTGAAAAAATTGAAACATTGGTCTACTTGTAAATTAATACACTAATTGCAGAATATGGAATGTTGTTTTGAAAAAGGAGATTTGATCTTTTCAACAATAATTCTTGTAATTGAAACCTTAAGGAAACATGAATGAATCAAGTCTATATACTTTGCATCGAAGAACCCTTTCTATCAATTTGTTCAAGGAAAATTAGCTTTATTAACAAAATCCATGTACATTTCATAAGAAAACATTCTTTGTTATTCGAATGTGGAAATTTGTCTTCTGATTCTGATTGCATATTTGTACTTGCAGTGAAGGAAAGGTGGGTCTAGAGTGGTCTTTGACCTTCCTCAATCATGGATTCAAAACCTAGGGGTCATGATTAAGTCCCAAGATACAAAAACTAAGCTTTTGGAGAAAATCAGGTCAAGTTTACATGTGCTACAAGAGGCCTTGTTTTGCTACAGGAGGTGATAACTTGTCGAATGCCAAAGTAAATCAAATGCAAATGAGATCGAAAAAAAAATAAAAAAAATAAAAATAAAATAAAAATAAAAATAAAAAATAAAAAATAAAAAATAAAAATAAAAAATAAAAAATTAATAAGTAGGATGTCTTAGGACTCCATTCCAAGTCAAACCACTCCAAAATACCCCTGTTAACACAAATAAAAAAATAGCATAATATTACTACTATTTTGCTACAATGGATTTCCAAAAATTCTAGATTTGTGAACTAGTAGACCAATCCAAGTAGCTCAATGATGAATATGAATTTTAAAAGTTTTTATAAGGCTGAATAATTCTTGTGACTCTGTAAATAACCTGCAAAACAACTCACTTCATTTATCTAACCAATGTAACCTACAACAAAAGAGACATGAATAGTAAATAAAGAAATAAGAGATGCAAGTGAAAAAGACATTCAAAGGAAATAAATAAATTGTACAAGAGGGATATGAGGCTCCTAGGATGGCCAATCCCAAGGAAACTCAGATTCCTATGAAGGAAACCAATCTTTAGAAGCTAAAAATGGCATCAAACTTCATTATTTGAATCAATACAAGTACATCCCTGCTAGAAATGAAAGTGGAGTTGCTAAATAACAAGTTTTCTCCACAACAATACTAAGAAATAAATGCCCCTAAAGGTAAATTCGAATTGGTACTTATAAAAATTGATGGGGAAACATTATCCTTGAAAGGAGGAAGTTTTCCCTCCAAAATCCCTCAAATAGTGAATCTGGTACCCAATACTAATAATCTGCATTAAACGACAGGGAACATATTCCTAGATTTTCGCAATCACTGGAGCTCCAGAATTTGTCAATAATTTCATGATATTTTATTCATTTATCATCCAATCTTGATCCTCCTATAGCAGGGATTAAGTCCCTATATTATATCCTACTCCAAATCTTCACAATCTGCCCAATGATCTCACAATATTCTACAAAAATAAATATTATTAGGTACAAATATGCAATTATCTCTGAACCTTCCTAATGAACATATTAAAGTTAAAAATATATCGCGCAATGCAAAAAACATAGGTTTAATATGTTGAAGGATGCTCAAATGGGCCTTAATCTATGTCTAATTTGGAGGCCCATCAACCCTCGCGATATACAATATGACCCAAATATTCCACCTCTTGTACCCAAAAGAAACATTTTGATGGTTTTGCATATAATTGTTTCTCCTCAAATATTTTGAGCACCTCGTCAACATGTTGAATATGAGATTCCTAAGATTTGTTGTAGATTAGTATATCATCAAAAATTACTAACACGAATTTTATAAGGAATGGTTTGAAAGTGGAATACATCAAACCTTGAAATGTGGAAGGTGCATTAGTAAGGCCAAAATACATGACCATAAATTCATAATGATATTCATGAGATATGAATGTCATTTTCAAAATGCCTTATGTCTTCATTCTAATTTTATGATATCCTAATCGAAGATCCAACTTGGTGAAGTAAATCTCTCCATGTAAGTCATCCAACAACTCATCAATGACAAGAATGGAAAAAATATCTTTAACTCTGGGCTTATTGAGCTCTCTATAATCCAAATTCAGACACCATGATCTATCCTTATTATGCACCAATATTGTTGGAGAAGAGAAATAACTTTGAATATGATGAGTTATACTAGCCTCTAGTATTTCTACAACCATACATTCAATTTTGCTCTTCTAAGCATAGGGATATGTGTAAGGTCTGATGTTTAGAGGAACACTTCCTGGAATCAAGTGAATAGTATGATCATGAACATGAATAGGTGGAATACCTTTAGGAGTATCGAATACATTAGAGTGATGGCCAAGGTCTCTTTGGATATCCAGAGAAACGGATGACTTAGTAGTTTGAACATTTAGTGAGCATAATTGTGTAATTACACCTCGATGTTCCTTCTTTTAATTTTATTTCATGTCATTAGAGTTTATTATCTTACCAAGTATCCCTATTATACCCCTCAATTCAATTCCTTTCCTTCCCAGGAAAAAATCAAGAAAAGTTCTTGAAAATTAAAATCTATCATCCCCAAAGATTGTAACCATTTGACTCTTAATGCAACATTAACACCACCATTTGGAATGGAAATCATTGGAATATTCAATACATATTCCCCCATCGTTATATTGATATTATGTAATTTCCATGCACAATTTATAATTCCTCCATCTGCAATCATCACACTTTAGTGCTTGGTATATAAAGCAATTCAAATCATTGGCTATCTTACAATGAATAAAATTATGGGTACTACCTCTATCAATCAACGCTATTACCTTTTTATTCTTGATATATCCTTCTATCTTGAGAGTTTGAGGAGTGTTAATTCCAACTAATGCATTACAAGATATGGTTATATTGATTACTTTTATCTCAACCTCTGGAGTTGGTTCCTGGTGTAAATATTCTTCTTTTGATGTTTCTTGTTCAGTTTCGTCCTCTTGTTCACAATCTATGTAAAATAGTTTATTCTCAACGCACTTATGAACTTTACTATATTTGATATCACAAATGTAACCAATCCATTTTTCTATTTTTTACTCAAGTTGTTGTGGTGTCAAACTTGTAGGTTGTGGGAGGCTAGGAGTGGAAACAGTTCCATATTTATAGTTGTGAGTGGTAGACCTCCTTGTTGCCATAATTTTTATTTCGACATTGATTTCCACCCTAATCAAATTCTCCAATGGCTTAGGTTCCCAAAGGTGAACCTCATGTTGGATGTTATCACTTAAAGTCATTTTGAATACATAAATAAAATGCTCCTCTGAAATATCAGTTACATTGATATTCAATATCCGGGAAGTTCTCAATGTGCTCCAAAATTCAACCCATTTGTTTGAGATTTATCAATTGGCTAAAGAAGGTATTTCTCTTTGTATCATCATAATGTACTATTGATTCCTCCATAAAAAAATTCCAGGTGACAAGTGATTTATGGGAACAAAGCCATTGATACCACACAAATTGATTGGGTTCTAAATATAAAGTTGCAATTTGTACCTTTTGTGTGTTACACATCGTGAAGATCAAAGAACTGTTCCATCTGTATTATCCATGTTATCAGATCCTTGTCATCAAATTTCCTCATATAAATATTTGGAATGTGGTTGGCCTTCAACCCAAATTTGGAGTCTTTAAAAATATGATTCACATTCCTTTTGTTCTCATCATGAGTTTCATGGAATAGCTTTTCATCAGTAGGAAGAATTTCTTGTAACAACTTTGTCAAACCTTCCTTCAAACCTTCTATGTCCCTTTTTATGTCTGCTTTTATGTTTTCTTTTAAACCATCCATCTTAACATTAACCATCGCTTCTTGTGTAACTTTGGTTACTCTTTGTGAGAGTGAAATTCGTTTCACTTGGTCCCATAATTTTGATATATCATGTTGTTATTCTCCCTCTTCTTCACGTGTCATAGTAGATATTTATGGGGGCTTAATGGATGTAGCATTTTTTTTGTCTGGGAAGCATTTTAAAACCAAATAATGTTATCTATGCTTCACTACGCCCCTTGAATCACTTCGGACTAATTTTTCAAATAAAGTTAAGCAATTTTAAAAATACACACCTTTTGTGTTTTTAAGAGCTTTATTTTGAGCTTGTTGATTTGACCAACCTTGAAACTATTGTATCTCTGTGATTTCAGCCTCTAAGGTCTAAAACTTTTTCCTAAGGTATTTTTCTATGTCATCTTTCCAACCCCACAAGTTAGATCAAGATTGGATTCTTCAAGATAAAGTTATCCCAAAAATTCCATGATGACCTGATTATGGACTGGTTTAGTATAACAAACTTGTATGAGCTGCCACATGTCACTATTTCAACCTTCTACCCTAAAAATTGTCCTAGAAAAACGACAACAAGTGCACTTGCAATATCTTTATACATCATTCAAATCTAATGCTCAAAGTGAAATTTATGATGATTTTCCCCGGAACACTTGTTTAAGACTGAATTCAGGGCTTGTAAAAAACCTTAACTTTCATTCATCATAACATCCAAAACACAATGAAAATTTTATTTAAAATTGAACCCAAAGTACTTTAACGTGTAATATTCGTACTTTAAAAGTTTCAAACCCTTAGCCACAGGAAAAAAGAGGTCATAGCAAAAATTTCAATATGACTAGTTTTGAGGAAGACAATCTTGAGATTCGTTTGTTCTGATACCAAATGTTATGTACGTATACCAAAATAACACAAAAACATAATAAGTGTTAGATCAATGTCTTGATAATAAGCCACTTTGATGGGGAAACCTCCTTTTAAATCACATAAATGAACAACTATTGGATGATTCAAATGACAACACCTCCTTGGTATATACAGGAGTCTAAAGGGTAAAACTATAATTAGGGCCTACATGACAATAATAAAGTAAGGGAACAACAATAACAATGGTGTGATTCTATGGGGCAAAAAAACAATATAGGGGCTACACTAGGATTATAGGTACCTAACAGAAATGTTGGCGGGATGCTCTTAGTGCATAATTAATGCATGAACTCCTTAATGGAGGACCAACCTTTATTTTATTTTATTTTTCCTAGGTTACACACTTGGGGAAAACCCCTAAGTACATACCATCATTTTTGGTTATGGTATCTATGGTAAACCCTAAAATCTTTACGACACAAGGTTGATCAACAACAAGGCTTAGAGTCATTTTAATGATATACTCGTTAAGAGCTCAACATGTCACTTGCGGGAATGGAACATGGGTGGGGAGGTGTTGTAGCCTACAACAACCCCCCACTCATTTTTATTTAAATATAAATGAATAATGGGGACCAATCTTTCATGTTAATAAAAATTTCTAGATTTTAAATAAAGTTAGGACATTTTTAGGATCTTATAAACTTGAAGACTTCCTTTTTTGGAACCCATATAACGAAGGTTCACCCTAATAAGTGTACGATAACTACAAACCCTTAAAAATCCACCTTTTATAAGAATTAAAAGTATATATTGGAAAATTTCCTTATCGAATTCCTTTTTATCATAACTTTCCTTTTGTGAAAGTTACGATAAAGCCATCCCGATATTTCTTCCCTAGTGATTTGTTTTCAAAAACAGATTTTTATTAAGGTTTCATTATAAAATAACGTGCATGGAAATATAATTGAATATTAAAACTAGTCGCTCATCACACAAACAATATTTTATTCACACAGACGCCCAGCTATATTGTAACTATTGAAAATATGACACCTTTGATGCCTCTCCCTTCCGATATCTACCATCTCTGATATCACCACTTTCAATATGATTTCCCTAATATCCCTTCCCGCCTTCTCCGTAGTCGTTACCTTATCGGGATTTCCATTTATCGGACATCTCCAATATCGTAACTTTTTAAACTCACCCCATTTCATTCCTTTGATATGATGATGTGTTCAGCCCACATGAAATCATGTTTCCGCATTTAAATGTTGTGAAGTGGATAAGTTGTGTTTTTCGAAATTATAAGCATTTTCATTCATTTCACCTCGATTTTATCAAGATTTTTCGTCAAAAGAAATTGTATAGTTGTAATATTTCAGTATTTGTGCTAAGTCTTGAGAGTTGAGAAGTTATCTCTTATTATTGTGTTCTTATGCTACATGATATTCCTAACCGTCACAACAATAAATAAATGTATAAAGTGGGAAAAGGGAAGAAGAATAATACAACGCAGCAGCTATCAACCACTCCTCCCACTGAAACTTTTGAAGACAATAAATCGATTCCAGGGTTATTTTCTGACACAGTATACACCAGAGACGTTGGGCATACCTCGTGGGAAGCCATGTACAAGTTCTTTGAAGATGAAGAGCCCAGAATTACAAAGAGGATAGTGATCGTCGATAACTCTACCTCGATCTCCAGTGCTACTTATAGCGATGTAGCTAATTCCTTCTTGCACAGGATTGCGGCCCGACCTAGAATTCTTCTTTACACAGACATGATTGGGTGGGTTGTGATAGAATTGAATATTACCAACATAAATATTATGATAGAAAAGAAAACAATTATTGGACCATTTTTTGGTGAAAATTTGAACAAAACGTATCATCTATCCGACCCACAGTTGAAATATGGCAAGAAATTCATGGAAGCATTCATGAAAGAATGTGACCATGCATTAGAGCTAACTAGGTCGTGGAGGAGGGAATCAAACAAGCATAAGCAAGAGGAATAGGGTAAGTACGTTGTTGACTCCATTGTTGGTCCCTTTTTTTAGGTAGATGCTATGATGTGTAGGCTCTTTGGTCAGCCCAATACACAGAAATTTATTGATCAATGGACATGACTTATAGATGCCACTTCATAGGATTTTATCATGGATTGGGGTGCTATTCTCTCTGATATCCTAATTATGAACATCTTGGCTTTTATAAAATATGAAAGTTAGTCTGGAAATTAATTCCCCCCTTCTACATGAATGCTTATATAATGGACGCCATTTGTTTCACTGTGGACTTTTTGTCTATGGGATAGAAGTGGACTATAGAAGACCCAACCCCTATTCACATCTACCAGAATATTCTATAGGATTCAAAATATCTACCACATCTCTACAAAATCTGTCATAGAGTCATCCTACCTACCCATTAGATTATTTTTGACAAAAATACCTCTCGGTTATCTTCAAAATCTGAAACTGATTTTCTCTGGATAGGAAGTTGGTTTGGGGAAGATTTTCTTGCCTATGTTCGAGTATTTTGGAGTCTATACAACCCCCATGTGATACCCTTATTCATTCCTAACAAACTTCTTGCTAGGGAGATATCCTATTAGACCATAGGAAACGATATTTCAAAAGTATTGAAAGAATCAAACAAAAAGGTATGGCCTACTTTTCCAATCCAGTGTGGTATATATGCTTTAGATAATTTCAAGTATGCTCTGCTTGAAATTAACGAAATTCAAGAATTCAATTTCCCCACCATTCCCAACAGAAAGTACAACCCAAATCAAATTGTCAAAAAGGTTACACCAACATCAAGCATCAAGCAATTTTCCCATGAACCAGATATATATTTGATGATTTGTTTGAGAAGGCTCTTAATTTTTCAGTTGTCGTGAAACTAGTAGAGAAACAATTGACTCCACAAGAGATGATTCAATTTACATAGTACAGGGCTTCCTGGTTAGAGAATTTACCTATTGATTCATTAAATATTCCTCAAGAGGAAACAATTCCTGATGATGTGATAATTGTTGGTTCTACACAATCTACTGATGTTTCTGAGTCAAAAAAAATAGTTACTTCCTCTTCTTCACAATAATAAGATCCTTTTTCCTAAAGATAGGCTAGAATAAATATGGAAGGAATATAATCAGGCTCTAAATTCAAGGGCCGATTAAACTCAAGTTGATGATACTCCTAGCTACAAAATAAAACCAAAGACACTTCCAAGAGCCTTGAACAGACTCTGATTACAACAAGGGCCTCTGAAAATTCATTGGAGGACCAATATATTGAGATTATACCACCTTTCCCAACATCAAAGGTTGTGTTAAGGGTTGAATAAATTCCTCCACCTTATATATTTTATAGCCCTCAACAAAAGGCTGTGATCAAAAGAGAGAGGAAGAAAAGAAAGATTGAATAGCCCTAGGCTTTAATTCTTGGAGATGCATCATTTAAAGTATTATGGAAAGGTTCTAAGGCTGCTCCTACAGAGGAGTTGGGTAAACTCTCCAAATTCACTGGACCTTATGCTTCATATAAATGGATAAAGTCATATAAGTACAATAGTTGTACAACAAAGCAAGATTGAACAACTGAATGTTAATCATGAATTGATTGAATTCAATAAGGAAGTGAACGAATGAAACACTCTTCTTGTTCATCAACTGGTTACTTTTTTTCAGAAATTGGCAAAAATTCATGACTTATGCAAAACAACTAGCTCTCTAGTAGACCAGCTATCAGATGTTAAAACTTATTTTGATGACATTGAGGAAAATATTGCCAATTTCATAACATGGCAGGACAACACAGATGGAAGATTAGCCAATCTTCATAGGATTAAAGATCACATAAGGATATTGTTTTAATAGAATGGGAAATTTTTCTCAAGCATACTAAAACAATGGTGTTTCAAGCAAGGGATATTTCAAATAATATTATTGAGGCAATCAGTGATAATTTGTTTCAATCTAACCTCATACAAAGTCTTCCCGAAGGGGCATTGCTGGATATTAAACCACTCACTAAAATGTGGCAAGAAACCTCCAAGAAGCGGGCTGAAATTATTGAACATCTAACTAAGTTCGACTTGGAAATTCATGGCAATTCTTAATCAAACCACATAATCAGTGGTTAATGCTCTGTTGTTTATCTAGTACAACCAATCAAATGTTGCCAGCGTTAAGAGACGATATCTTCACAAGCCGAATGCGAATGCAACCAAGGGCTCCACCCGAGTTAAATAACATGACAACTATCTAGGAGCTACAACAAAAAATTGTAGAAAATTCTTCTTCATGGGCTTAGATAATCTATTTCAACATATTTTAATTTTTTCCTTTTTATTTATTTCACCTACACTGCTTGAATTTGTTATGTTATTTGATATATTTACATTTTGTAATGAAACTATAAATCCCCTCCATTTGATGTGAGAAAGGGTTTTGAATTTTGAAAAGAAGGCTTAAGCTTGCACTATTGTAACTCAAGTTTTTTCTTAATATATAGCTGAACCATCGCAATTTTCCTCATGAGCAAAGTATTGATGTATCGGGTACTATTATCCTTGTATTATTCTTTTGTTTAAGAGTGGAATGGATGTTTGATTTTTCTCATTATATATGTATTTTAACAATCATTCATTATCATTATTGATATGTGGGATTGGATTCTTTAAATTATATGAATGAACAACGAGATCTCATATATGTGACATTTTTATAAGCTAACTTAATTAAATTAGTTATCTTTCTCAACTTTAACTTCATATTTACATGTTAATCTATATTGTCATGTGAGTTATGAAATCTTTGAAATCACATATACAAATAACATTCTTAGGATAGATATAAGTTTACAAATCTTATTTTAGTTTTAATTATATCACAATTCTATACTTTCATTCAATTTATTTCTTATAATTTCATATATCGGGAAATTGGTCCCATTAATTTCCAGTCAGAGCCATCATCCCAAACATAAAAGGATCTTCTCTAAGGTTCCAACCGAGTGGTTTTCCCCAATGTTGAGGCTGAAATTTCGAGCCGTCAACAAGAGGATAACAATCATTTCTCCCAATCACCCTAGCTAAACCCAATTGACGTATGGACTCCTCAATGGAGGACCAACTTAATTGGTCATTGTAGTTATTAATGAATTCTTTAGAGGTCTCATAGGCTAAAAGAAAGAAAAACGAACAATGTTTCTTTCTTGACATATTTGTGATCTTTACCCCAAAACTAAATATTTTCATTAAATGAAGATATGTTGGATGATTTAACCATGAAGGTTTATTGTATTGACGATTATCCTCCTCTTGTAACAAAATTTACATATGATAAGATAAGTGTTTCTATTATAATCCTTCAATATTGTAGTGTACATCAACCATTGAGAGTTTATCATTTATGTCGACAATAATAATATGCTTGAGAAGACAATTAACGATTCACAAATAGCGATGAATTCAAACTTATGTTTTTCTCACAAAATAGAAAATATTTTGGTTACAAGTATAGAGTAGACCTAGAAAACAAGAGAAATCAAGGGCCTTGTTGCTCTTAGAACAAGAAGTAGTTCCATGGAAATCAAGGATAACACGTGTTTCATAAAAAGAAAAAGAGTTATTTGAAATATCAACCGAAATGAAAGAAAGAAAATAGGAATGAATAGAAAATGATTAAGTGTTTCAATTGTGAAGAATTTGATCATCATGCTAGTGGTTGTCGAAAAATATATAAGGCCTCAAGTAATATTAAAGCCTTATTAGCAGATCCAAGCTTTAGAGTACATGATTATAACACAATAGAAGATAATATACATCATTTAGATGAATATATTATATTTCTCTATAAGGTAGAAGAATTTTTTACATATAAACATGATTAGATGATAATTTTTTCTCTTGTATACATAACATCTCCATGATGTCAAATGAGCGTAGATTAAGCAAGAATATAGAGACTAGTAACATAGAAGTAGATTACTTAGTTTACATAAAGCATTATCATTGGGAGATGATGGCATTATGGTGTTCATGGTTGCAACTAGTTGATGTTGTCATTGGTTTCATGATGTCAGCTAGCTCGTGCTGGGATTGATGTCAACCCTGTGTAGCCTAGTTATTGTATTAATGCCATCCTTGTACTATGAATACAACTGCTTATGTTGGCATTGAGTTGATTAAGTTGGCATTTGATGTCAACCCTAATGTAGGATGATGGAAATGTATGGTTGATGGTTCCTTATGTGCTAGTGGTGCTTACGTTCTTGTTCATGACCTAGTGCATGAACTTAATACAAGAACTGGAAGATGATTTGTTGCAACAATGTGTTGGCATTATGATAATGATGGAAATGATGGAGATTTGCTTTAGGGTTGTTCAGAGGAGTTGCAGCTTATGCATTTTATCCTACATGTGTTGTATATGTTGAGCAAGTTGTGGAAGAGTTGTATTATTAGATGAAGGACATTTGTTGTAGTATATGAGGTTTATGAGTTTGATGCCTTTGTTTAGGGACTTATGCTCAGTGTCATGATGAGAAATCGCACGTGGGAGATGAGAAATATTCCCTAAGCATCCTTCCGAAGTAGGTGTTATCACTTAGATAAAACCATGGTTGTGGGAAAAACTCTAAGGTAACCTCTAACCACTTTGAGGTTAAAATTTGGCCCTTCAACCTGGAGAGGGATCTCTCCCTAAACTCAGATACCCAAGGTCACAATGGTAAAAGGTCTGTAATATGTTCTATGGCTAGTGTAATTGAGAAAAACTAAGGTTGGATGGACTGTATGAAATTTCAAAATTGGGCATGGAGTCTGACCCAATCAGTTTTATATAAACCACAGGTTCACTGAGAAAATATCACAAAAGAAAGATAGTAACAACTCCTTTGACAAGTTTAGGAAATCAGAGAATAGTAAAGAAATTAGTGTGATATTTAGGTGAAAAACAAGTAATAAATATCTGAATAAAATAATTTGGAGCACAAAGATATGATTTCCAATTCAACAACCTGGTATTCAAATATTGAAGAAGATATGAAACTTAGAAACAGACAAGGAATTGCAAACACAAGAATTTCTGCAAACTGCTCACATAGATTGTTGTAATAGTAATTGATTAAATACACACACAGTACATAAAAGAGGTTTTCTTTCAAAATATTCCAACCCTTCTTCATTACAAAGACTTTGTCTTTATAGATCAATTACAAACTATAACCAAGTTTCTAGCAAAAACTTAATTACAAAGTCTTAAAATAAATGAGAAAATATCTAATTTAACTAAATACATTACATTCGTTCCATCATAAGACAAAAGAAATAATATTAAGTATATGAAGATCATGTTGTTGCTGGAGTCATGTCTGAAGCTAAGGATCCCCAAGTCAAATTTGATGAGGTGGCTCTCCAACTGAAAGTTGATTAAGTATTTTCTAAAAATAGAAAAAATTAATTCTGGCAAATTCCTGAAAAATAGGCTTCAAATATCAATTCGAAACTCTCAAACTGTGACACTTGTGTAAAATCTGAGAGAGTGTTTTGTTAATGGTTTTGTTTTCGACAAAAACCTCTTTGGGTTTTCAAAAATCAGTTTCCAGTTGTTCATAAACTGCGCTCAAAGTTACTGCCTTTTACAAGAAAAAACATAGTTTTAACTGACCATTTATACAAAAATGCATTGCTACGTTGGTTGTCAACACTTTAACCTTGTTTATCAAAAATCGGAACTTACACTCCCATTGTCAGTGCTTTAAAGATTGTTGACTAAATTGAGACAACAGTAGGGTTGGAAAAGACCTTGAGGAAGGAGACCTAATATTGAGTAACATGGGCTATTAGTGGCACACAAAGCATTACTAACATTAGAAAAATCTTGAAGAAAAGGGTTATAATGCATTTCAACAAAGCAAAGGGAGCATTACTCTGTTTTGAAGTGATTTTCCTCTAAATTCCTCATGCACATCGGATGTATTTCAACCTAGAAATTCATGGAAGCTTCTATAATAATTGAAAAAGGTCGAGTATGGTTTGCAAAAGTTATCGAGTGAATGTGAACTCCTTAAGTGCACAATTAGTGGTGATAGTGGTTGGATTTTGTCAACTTTGTGAATTCTTGATCCCAGTCCAAAAGTGCAATTCAACCTGTATGTTTTATATACTTGATTTTGGAATTCGGTTATGGTTGGTTTAGTGAGAGTATGAGGGAGAGAAGGACTGCTTCAGTGTATGAGTGCAAATGGGAGTGTATGGGGCAGATTGTTGAAGCAATGCATCAATATTCAAATCAAAATTGAAAATTTTGTAGGAGATATTATTTTTTATTATATGGAGCAAAGTTTTATAGAAAAGATGAGATAGATTGTACAGTGTCTCATATATTTATGACCAATCCATTTTTTTTGCATAACTACTGGTGTATATGGCAGATTGTTTTTCTGGTGCAGATTTATTGAGAGTTTGATGTTATGTGTTAGGTCCCTATAATGCTAGTGTAGCCGCATTATTGTTATTGTTAGTGTAGCTCCCTTATTATTATTTTTGTGCCCATGTAGCCCTCATATTGTTATTTTTGTACCACATATAAACCCACTATTGTTGTTGTTGTGCCCTTACATTACTATTGTTATGTAGGCTTTGATTATATTGTGACCCCTTAGACCCCTATATATACAAAGGACGTCTTATCATTTGTATCATCCAAGAATTGTTCATTTTATGTAATGTGAAGGAGTTTTCCCACTTGAAGAGGCTAATTTTGAAGACGTTGATCTATCTTTTCTCCTATTTTGAGATTTGGTTGCATAACATTTGGAATCAGAGCATTGGATTCTAGGGTTTCACTTCCTCAAACAAGTCATCATGGAATTTTCGTTATAATTTTTTTTTCTACGAAGCTTCAGAAGATGAAATTACAACCACGTGGATTCAAAATAGTGATGAACCTCGTATATGAATTAAAGATATTGGTTCGCTACATTTTCAGAGATATGAACTAAGGAAGTTATGGTTTTTGTAGGCTCCAGAATTTCTTCTCAAATAGGGGACCTAGGGAAAATCATCATAACTATCGTTTCAGGCATCAGATTTGAATTTTGTAAAAAGTGTTGAAAGTGTACAGAATCTAGTTTTTCCTATAGCAATTTTAGGGCCTAATGTTGAAACAATGACAAGTGGAATTCCGTACAAGCTCTACTGAGCCAATCCATAGTCAGGTCATCTTGAGATATTTGGCATAAATCTATATTAAAGAATCCAATAATGGTCTGGCTTGTGGAATTAGAAAGAAGATTCAGAGGGCTGCAATAAGACCAAGCTTTAGACCTTGGAGATCTAAAATTTCAAAGTTCCAACCGTTGCAAGATCAAGCTCCTAAAAGAAATAAAAAGGTGTGTATGGTTTTTAAAATTGCATAACTTTTTTTTGAAAGATAAGTTTGAAGTGATTCCAAGGGAATATTGAAACATAGATATCAGTATTGGGTTCTAAAATGCCTCCCAAACAAAATAATTCCACGTCCATTAATCCCTCAAAAAATTCTACTATGATGCATGAAGAGGAAGAATCAGAGCATGATATATCAAAATTACGGGACCAAGTGCAACAAATCTTGTTGTCACAAGGAGAAACAAAAGGTGAACTAAAAGGGGACATGAATGATTTAAAATCATAAATAAAAGGTGACATGGAAGGTTTAAAAGGCGACATGAATGGTTTAAAATGTGACATGAATGGTTTAAAATAAGACATGGAAGGTTTGAAGAAAGGTTTGACAAAGTTGCTACAAGAAATGCTTCCTAATTGTGAAAAAGTATTCCATGAAACTCATGATGAGAAAAAAAGGAATTCCAATCATGATTTAGAGACTCCAATGTTGGATTTAAGACCCACCACATTCCAAATATCGATATGATCAAGTTTGATCACAAGGATCCAGTAACATGGATACTACAGATGGAGCAATATTTTGATCTCCATGAAGTGCAACACACAAAAAAGGTACACATTGCAACTTTATATTTAGAACCCAATTAGTTTGTAGTGTATCGATGACTTTGTTCTCGTAAACCACTTGTCACTTAGTCAATTTTTTTTGAGGAAATTATAACACATTATGAGGATACAAAGTGCAACAACTTCTTTAGCCAATTAATAAATCTCAAACAAAAGGGTTCAATGGCAAAGCACATTGAGGACTTCCAAAAATTGAATATCGGGGTAACCGATCCCATAGAAGCATAGGATTGATGTCTTCATAGGTAATTTAAAGGATAACATCCAACATGATGTTTGTCTTTGGGAAATGATTCATTGGATAAGGCATTCAGGGTGGCAAGAAAAATTGAAAGCAAATTATGGAAACAAGGAAGTCTGTCACTCACAACTATAAATATGGAAGTGTTGCTGCTCCTATCCTTCCACAACCTACAAGGTTGACACCACAACAATTGGAGGGAAAAAGGAGAAAAAGGCTTTTGTTATATTTGTGATATCAAATGCACTAAAGGTCATAAGTGCGTTGAGAAGAAATTATTTTACATAGATTGTGAAGAGGAGGAAGAAAAGGAACAGGAAACATCAAAAGAGGAGGATATACACTAGGAACCATCCCCAGAGAAAGAATAAATGAATCCAACCATATATTGTAATGCATTCGTAGGAATTACCACTCCTCAAACTCTCAAGATAGAAGGATATATCAAGAAGAAAAAGGTAATAGTGTTGATTGATTCGGTTAGTACCCATAATTTTATTCATTGTAAGATAGCCAGGAATTGAATTACTTCTTATATCCAGCACCAGAGTGTCAAGCGATGGTTGCAAATGGAGGAACTATAAATTTCTCTGGAAAGTGCCATAATATCAAGCTAACCATGGGAGAATATGTATTGAATAGTCCAATTCTTTCCATTCCAATGGTTGTTTCTAATGTTGTACTAGGATTCCAATGGTTACAATCTTTGGGGACGATAAATTTTAATTTTCAAAAAAAAATTCTTGAATTTTTTTTGGGAAGTAAAGGAATTTGAATTAAGGGATATCACATGGAAACCAAGAAAGATAATCACCTCAAATGTCATGACAAAGTTTTTGAAGAAATAAAAAAGAGGCGTAATTGCACAATTATTATCACTAGAGGTTTAAACATCGAAATCATCTATTTCTCCATATCTCTAAAAAGACTTGGACAATCATTCCAAGGTGTTTGAGACTCCCAATGGCCTCCAACCTATTTTTGATCATGATCATTCTATTCATTTGATCCCAGGAAGTGTTCCTCCAAACATCAGGCCCTAAGATATCCTTATGCCCAAAAGAGTGAGATTGAACGTATGGTTGTAGAAATGCTAAAGGCTGGTATAATTCAACCTAGTAAAAATTATTTCTCTGCTCCAGTAGTATTGGTGCACATGATGGATAGATCATGGTGTATGTGTCTGAATTATAGGGAACTCAACAAACTCACTATTAAAGATACATTTCCCATTTTTGTCATTGATGAATTGTTAGATGAATTATATGGAGAAATTTACTTCACCAAGTTGGATCTCCGTTCAGGATATCATCAAATTAAAATGAAGACTGAAGACATTCCAAAAACAACATTCAGAACTCATGAGGGAAATTGTTAATTTTTGGTCATGCCTTTTGGTCTTAATAATGCACCTTCCACATTTCAAGGTTTGATGAATTCCATTTTCAAACCCTTCCTTAGAAAATTTGTGTTAGTATTTTTTGATGATATACTAATATAAAAAAATTCTTGGAAGGATCATGTTCAACATGTTGACAGGGTGCTTAAACTATTGCAGAAACAATTATATGCTTAAGCCCCCAAATGTTTCTTTGGAGTAAATGAGGTGGAATATTTGGGTCATATTGTATGTTGAGATTCAACAAGATGATGAGCTTATTGAAAAGAATCGCCTTCACTAAGTGGGCCCGCAGGCTATTTTTGGCGCAAAGTCTATTTTTAGACATGTCGATCATATTCTATGAGTTGCAGGATGCTATTTGTGGATGTTTGGTCAAGTTGGAAAAATAGATGGACTTCTATTTTTAGACATATTGGGTGGAATCTATTTTTAGATTGCCAGTCTAAAAATAGATATGTCGAATATTATTAGCTCTTAATAATATTTGGACTCTAAACATTATCTTATTCTCTCGGAGCACTTTAGTTAAGTGCACAGATGTGGCACAGTAGCTAACAGAAGGAATTATGCTATTCCTGAGGGTTTACTGGAGCTAATGCATGAGGACTTCAGTTAGAACTCATGTGACAGAGTTTGGTGGAGTTAGAGAAGTAGTTGGTGGAGTTGTATTCAGTTTAACTCAGTTAGACTCAGTTGAGCTAGTTGTATCTAGTCTAACTGATTGATACACTAGTGAGAGTGGTGTGAGTTAATTAGTTAATTAATTTACTAAATAATAACTCATTAATCAACTGAAGAATACATCAGTTAACTACAGTGGATGGTAGTTTCAGTGGAGACCAGTGGAGAGGTAGGTGAAAGAGCAAGTGTGACTATCAGTTGTGACTATAGTGATGCATTGATTGCATCCAACACTCAGTAGAGATGCCAATGAGGATTTCACAGTGAAAGCCAGGTGGATTCGAGTTCATTCAGAGCCATTCTTCAGTAGGGATTGCGCAGTAGAGGCAGGCTAGCAGGTGGTAGAGATCGGTGCATGGATTTGCAAGATCAGGCCTGATTAGTGTGTAGCAATTGTATTGTACTGAGACCTTGACATGTTCAGCTTTGTATGAGGATTGTTACATGATCTCTATGACATATATTATATACATATATTTGGGGTTTTCAGCTTCAGGCTTTCCCGTTAAACAGTTGTGTTAATGTGTGTGAATTTTTATGGTTTCATGTCTGCATTGCAATTGATTTAATTTCCGCATGTGATGATCAATGGTGGAATAGATTCTGTATTGTGCATGAAGTTAAAATAGTGTGTGATCAGGAGAATCTTGGATATATAACACATAATTTATATAATTTTTACATGGTATCAGAGCAGTTGATCATTGGAGCAGATTGCAACTATTGAAGCGGTTGAGTTTTGTGCTGGTTGGATTCGAATTCGCTACAGTGTTTTCTTGGTGTCGAAGTTGAGCATTCATTGAAATGTCTTTCAATGGATTGTGATTGGAGTATGCCCTTAAGGGCAGCTTGATTTATATTGCATGGAAGGACAGGATGGAGGTGGTGCTGGATGATAATGGGTTGAAGGAGTTCATAGATGCAGAAATTTCAAAACCTACTTCTAGCGATGCAGCCGCACTTGACGCATGGAAAAAGAAGACAGCAAAATGTCGAAGGATTTTGTTGGAAGGTGTGAAGGATCACATAGTGTCCAGCCTTCATGGTAAATCTAGTCCATTCTTGATGTGGAAAGCTTTGACAGACTTGTTCCAAAGCAGAAGTGACCAGAGGAAGTTGGCGCTTAAAGACAAGCTCAGAAAAATAAAAATGGAGAAAGGTGAAAGTATACCCAAGTACCTCACGAAGTTTGTCTAGTGTAGGGATGAGCTGGGAAGTGTGGGGGTTACTGTAGATGAATAGGACTTGGTGAGCTTGGCTCTCCTTGGGCTTCTGAAGAGTTGGCATAGCTACGAGGACTCTGTCAATGGTCGGGAGAAACTACCAGGATGGGAGCAACTTTGGTTGGATCTTGTGCAGGAGGAGATAAAGCGGGGTACCAGGGATGGATCTTCATCGAAGAATGAAGATGAAGAAAATTGAGCTTCGGCTGCCAAAGCAAGGAAAGGGAAGGGAAAGAAAAATCCTTCTCAATCTGGTGTGAAACGCAAGAAGAAGGACTTGTCCAAGGTGAAGTGCTTTCACTATCACCAACAAGGACATTACGCCACTAATTTTCCACAGAAGAAGAAAAATAAGCAAGATGTCGGATCTATAGCTGGAGAGGCCTTAGCCATGCAGTTTGAGCTGGGTTTTTCATTGATCGCATGCTTGCTTTCAAGTGTGATGGGATCGATGTGGTTTCTAAACAGTGGTGCGTCTTTCCATATGACCGAAGACAAATATTTTTTTAGTGATCTGGATGAGAAGGATCTTGGAGTGCACATCGAGATGGGCGATGATGGTAGATACAGTGCAACTGGTATCGAGACCATTTCCTTTGAGAGGGAGTCTGGTAAACCTTTGATATTGAAGTATGTCATGCATGTTCCAGGATTGAAGAAGAATCTGATCTCTGTGGCGATGTTGGAAGACAAGGGATATGATGTTGTTTTTAGCAAGGGAAAGGCCTTCCTGCACAGTAAGACAACTAGTGAAACCCGGAGGATAGGGGTTCGAGTTAAGAACCTTTATCAATTGCAGGTAGATGGTTGCACAGCAATGGCAGGCAAAGCAGAAGGAGTGGTGAGCCAGGATAAGGGCGAATTGTGGCACAGGAGATTGGGCCATCTTCACCATGGCACTTTGAAAATTTTACAGGAGATTTCTACCGGGCTTCCCAAGGGTACACTTGCACAGCCAGATCAGTGCAAGGGATGTACTTTGGGAAAATTTGTGAAGACCACTTTTCATGAGAAGGATAGTCGCGCCACGACGATCCTTGAGAGAATTCACACAGACATGTGTGGACCTTTCTCAGTAGCTTCGACAGCAAAGCACATGTATTATGTAATATTTTTTGATGACTTTTCTCGTAAGTGTTGGATCTTCTTCATGCAGAAGAAGAGCAAGACATACTCAAAGTTCTGTGAGTTCAAGGCGTTGGTTGAGAAAGAGTCAGGGAAGCTAGTGAAAGCTCTAAGGAGAGATAATGGTGGTGAATTCATCTTTGGCGAATTCAAAGACTTTTGCAGCGCAAAAGGCATTCGAAGAGAACTCATAGCGCCTCATAACCCACAGTAGAATGGGGTTGAGGAGAGAAAGAACAAAACGATCGTGGGTGTTGCACGGGCGATGTTGCATGATCAGGGCCTTCCCATACACTTGTGGGCTGAAGCATGCAACACTGCGGTTTATGTGCAAAACCGTTGTCCTCATAGAGTACTTGGCATGAGTACACCCGAAGAGGCATTTTCCGGTAAGAAGCCTGATATTTCTCATTTGAAGATTTTTGGCTCACTTTTTTACATTCATGTGACGAAGGATGCGAGGAAGAAGCTGGAGCCGACTGTAGAGGTTGGGATATTTGTGGGGTACACATAAACAACCCACAATTATCGTGTGTATTTGCCAGACAGTCGGAAGACTGTTGTGCGAGGGGATATCAACTTTCATGAGGAGAAAGCCATGAAGTTGTCGCTTGAGAGGGAGCTACACTTGCATGCAGATGAGGAGCTACTTGTTCCTAAAGATGAGCCTCAGGATGTGGATCAGCCACAAGAGGAGGTTCATGGAGTGGAAGAAACCACTCATGCAGTGCCAAACATCAGAGGGCGAAAGCGCACTACAAAAGCTGAGAGACTGAATTTTGATGCAACACAAAATGTAGGAGCACCTACATCACAGTGCAGACAGAGAGTCACCTGACCGATTTACTGGATACATGGCTCTAATGAGAAATTGTATCGTGACAGAGCCATCCTCTTTCGAGGAAGTTGTGGAGGATCCCACATGGGTAGACGCCATGGTGGAAGAGTATGATTCAATTGTCAGAAATAGTGCATGGGAGATTGTCCCAAGGCTGGAAGGGAAATCAGTGGTAGGTTTGAGATGGATCTACAAAGTGAAGCAAGTTGTTGACGGGAGCATCGAGAAGTACAAGGCAAGATTTGTTGCCCGGGGCTTCTCACAGATCGAGGGGATAGACTATGAAGAAACCTTTGCACCTGTCGCAAGGTATTCTTCCATACGGACCATCCTTGCTCTCTCAGCGCAGATGGGTTGGCACATTCATCAAATGGATGTGAAGACTGCATTCCTCAACGGATTCATTGAGGAGGAGGTCTACATAGAG
This sequence comes from Pinus albicaulis, assembly GCA_034641835.2. NCBI lineage: Eukaryota > Viridiplantae > Streptophyta > Pinopsida > Pinales > Pinaceae > Pinus > Pinus albicaulis. Next base: position 1,927,657,726 of record CM076575.1, read on the forward strand.
TAGCCTGAAGGATTCGAAATCTTCAGCAGCGAGTCGCATGTGTGCAGGCTCAAAAGAGCGTTGTATGGGTTGAAACAAGCACCTCGTGCTTGGTACACATGGATAGATAGTTATTTCACCAGACTTGGATTCACCAAGAGTGAGGCGGATCCGAACCTATACCAGATTGTGGTGGAGGGTAAGTTGTTGATCATTGTACTTTATGTAGATGACTTGATACAAACGGGTGATGAACTGTTGATACACTCATGCAAGGCAAATCTTGCAAAGGAGTTTGAGATGAAGGACTTGGGCATCCTTCATTATTTCCTGGGATTGGAAATTTGGTAGTGGAAGGGTGGATTGTTTGTGTCTCAAGGCAAGTATGCCCGGGAGATACTGGAGAAGTTCAACATGAAAGGCTGCAAGCCTATCGACACTCCTCTTCTTGGTGGTTGGAGAAAAGAGGATGCTACATCAGCAGAGGTAGTGGATGCCACTGTTTATCGACAGTTGGTTGGTTCGCTCATGTATTTGGTCAATACACGACCGGACATATGCTATGCTGTTAACCAGCTTTCACAAGCTATGGTTAAGCATACCAATCTCTTTTGGAAGGCAGGCAAGCATGTCCTGAGATATCTCAGGGGCACATCAGGATATGGGTTGTGGTACAGAAAGTTGGATGAGTTGAAGCTGCATGGCTTCACGGATGCAGATTGGGCAGGGAGCCCAACGGAAAAAAGAGCACATCTAGAGGGATATTCAGTATCGGGTCTATAGTAGTTTCTTAGTACAACAGGAAACAGAGATCCATGGCACTCAGTTCAGCGGAGGTCGAGTACATGGTAGCAAGTTTGGCTACATGCGAGGCTATATGGATGAGGAAGATCCTGGTCAGGTTGTTCAGTTCACACTTGGATCCTACTGTGATATATTGTGATAATCAGAGTTGCATTAAACTCTCGATTAATCTAGTATCTCATGATAGATCTAAACATATTGACATCTGGTACCATCATATCAGAGATTGTGTGCAACGGAAGATCATGTTACTATATTACATTCCTACGGAGGATCAGGATGCTGATATTCTGACGAAGGCACTCACCAGGAGCAAATTCAAATACCATAGAGACAGGATCGGGGTGGCAGATAATCCCTATATTGTTGAGAGGGAGTGTTGAGATTCAACAAGATGATGAGCTTAGTGAAAAGAGTCGCCTTCACTAAGTGGGCCCGCAGGCTATTTTTGGCACAAAGTATATTTTTAGACTATGTCTATTTTTAGACATGTCGATCATATTCTATGAGTTGCAGGATGCTATTTGTGGATGGTTGGTCAAGTTGGAAAAATATATGGACTTCTATTTTTAGACATATTAGGCGGAATCTATTTTTAGATTGCCAGTCTAAAAATAGATATGTCGAATATTATTAGCTCTTAATAATATTTGGACTCTAAACATTATCTTATTCTCTTGGAGCACTTCAGTTAAGTGCACGGATGTGGCACAGGAGCTGACAGAAGGAATTACGCTATTCCTGAGGGTTAAGTGGAGCTATTGCATGGGGACTTCAGTTAGAACTCATGTGACAGATTTTGGTGGAGTTAGAGAAGTAGTTGGTGGAGTTGTATTCAGTTTAACTCAGTTAGACTCAGTTGAGCTAGTTGCATCTAGTCTAACTGATTGATACACTAGTGAGAGTGGTGTGAATGAATTAGTTAATTAATTCACTAAATAATAAATCATTAATCAACTGAAGAATACATCAGTTAACTACAAATGCATGGCAGTTTCAGTGGAGACCAGTGGAGAGGTAGGTGAAAGAGCAAGTGTGACTATCAGTTGTGACTATAGTGATGCATTGATTGCATCCAACACTCAGTGAAGATGCCAATGAGGATTGCACAGTGCAAGCCAGGTGGATTCGATTTCATTCAGAGCCATTCTTCAGCAAGGATTGCGCAGTAGAGGCAGGTTAGCAGGTGGCAGAGATCGGTGCATGGATTTGCAAGATCGGGCCTGATTAGTGTGTAGCAATTTTATTGTACTGAGAGCTTGACATGATCAGCTTTGTATGAGGATTGTTAAATGATCTCTATGACATATATTATATACAGATAGTTGTGTTTTTCAGCTTCAAGCTTTCCCGTTAAACAACTGTGTTAATGTGTGTGAATTTTTATGGTTTCATGTGTGCATTGAAATTGATTTAATTTCCGCATGTGATGATCAATGGTGGAATAGATTTTGTATTGTGCATGAAGTTAAAATGGTGTGTGATCAGGAGAATCTTGGATATATAACACATAAGTTATATAATTTCTACATTGTATCTCATGAGGGTGTTAAGGTAGACCCTCACAAAATTAATTCCATTAAGGAATGGAAAATCCCCATAACCATAAAACATCTTCAAGGATTTCTCAAGTTGAAGAGGTATTATCGCAAATTTGTTAAGAATTATGGGAGAATATCGGCACCTCTAACATAATTACTAAATAAATATGCATTTTCTTGGACTTCATAAGCAACTAAGGCCTTTGAACACATTAAAGAGGAAATGTGCCACGCACCGGTTTTAGCTACACGAGACTTCACAAAAACCTTTATTGTGGAATGTGATGCCTCAGGGAATGGAATTGGTGTGGTTTTAATGCAAGAAGGAAGACTCGTTTCTTTTGAAATTCATCCAATCAAATGAAAGTATTTACATAAACCTAATTATGAGAAGTAAATTTTGGCAATACTACATGCACTAAAGTAATGGTGACCTTACCTAATGGGAAGACACTTTAATGTAAAAAGAGATCATGATAGTCTTAAATAATTTTTGGAACAATGGTTATCTTCAAAAGAACAACAAAAATGGGTCCCAAAGATATTCGGTTATGACTTTGAAATCATGTACAAAAAAGGGAAGCAAAATGTTGTTGCACATGCACTCTCAAGAAAGGATGAGGATGTAGAAGCATTGCTTTGTCCCATTTCTATTATCCAACCGGATTGGATAACCGGAGTGGATAACCGAAGCAAGGGATGAATGGAAGAATGATGAAGAGGTGTGGACACACATGCAAAAGTTGCAGCAAGATCCTAGTACATCTTATACATTTAACTAGAAAAATGGTTCATCATGATACAAATATTGTTTATATCTTTGTAATAATTCCTAACTCAAACAAAATATTCTCTTGGAATTGCACACCTCTCCCTTAGGATGGCACAAGGTCAAGAAGGAATTTTTTTGGGACGGCTTTAAATATGATATTCAAAAGTTTGTGATATAATTTTTGGTTTTCCAACAAAATAAAGTTTAGAGAATTAAGACCCCAAGTCTGTTACAACCTTTAGCCATTCCAAGTTAGCGTTGGGAGGAGGTCTCAATGGATTTTATCACAAATTTTCCCAGGTTTGAAAGAAAGAGAGTCATCATGGTGGTAGTTGATATACTTACCAAGTATGCACACTTTTTTGCTTGATCTCATCCTTTTAAAGCCAATACAGTCACTACTGCATTTATGGAAACAAATCAAAAGCTTCATGGAAACCCAAAGATTATAGTAAATGACAAAGATCTCATTTTCACTGGAAATTTTTTGACATAATTATTTTCTTGTCTTGGTACTCAATTAGCTCATAACTGCTTCAAGAAATAATACCCTAAAGGTCTTGGGTGGACGACCTTCACAGACCAGGGGCATGCCATTACATAAGGACTCACTTAACCAACTTTTATATCGAAAACTAGATACTACTAGCTGCAGAACTTACCCGAAAGTTCCTCGGTTGATGTAGATCCCAATGGGTGCAAACCCCCTGCAACACTTTGTGCTCTGAAACCTGTAAATCCACAAAGAATGAACACAAAAACCTAGTTGTACAACATATATAGTTCCTAGATGTCAATGAAAATCATGCATAATATCATAAAAACAATATTATATGTTCAATTAATGATTATTACACATGTATAAAGCATCATAAATACGTAATAATCGGGAACAAGATGGCTCTTCTTATTATGAATGATACGTACAGTAACCAAAACATGGAGAGATCACCTGAATTCGGCCATGGCCTTCGAGCATAACATCCTCTGGATTTGTCCAGCCCTAGCCTCGCAATAATTCTTCCAAGATGTGTGCACAATAGATGTCATATAGGGTGATGAACATCTTCAAGGAAACAAGGGTTTCCTGAATATACCTAGGAAGTGCAGGAGGCACGGGAATATTAGACTTGAATAGGGCTCCAACAGAGTATAATATCTATATTTTTCTCTCTCCCTTAGGCCATTCCTTTGAGGGGCTTTTATACTCTCTCAAATTAGTTTCTGCAGTTAAGAGCAGTTAGGCCACGGGCTGGGGTGGTTAATTTACTGGAATAACCATCAAACCCACCTCAAAAATAGGGAAAATATATATTTTTTAATAATTAAAAAGGTATACACAGATATCTATGAATGGACTCGCATGCATACGCGGAAAATTCTGGGCAGAGTCGCGTATGGGTTTTAAGATATTGTTTTTTGTGAAAATGTTCAAGTCTAAGGGGAAAGGGTGCCCAAGGCCAAAGTGTAAATCAACAAGTACATGAAGGTGATAAATTATGCTATAATAGATGCCTCCTAATATATGAGGTCAGAAGGGGTACATGATGGCTGAAATGTATTATGTGCATAGAAAGAACCTTGCAAGGACTAGAGAGGACTTCACCAGATTTCAGCCTGTCAAAAAAACAGTGAGAGAGATCAAAGAGATAGCTCACATCTAAGGCGGGCATACCCATGCTCAGTGAAAGAAAAGCATGTCTGCATATAAAGTACAGAGCCGATCCAAAATGTATACAAGTATAGATGAAAATGTAAAGTACATAGTGAATCATCTGATCATTGCCCAGAAGTACAAGTCAAAATCAGGTCCAAGTATCACACACAGAATACTAATCAATGATGTTGTAGTATATGTCTGATCACAAAAGCCATAATTTAATCTGCAAGTACTAAATCATAATTGGTGGAACAAATTGTACAACACGCAACTCGGGAGTCAATATATAGGATGATGTTGTAGTGAAACTGCAACATATAAGGGTGGATGGTGTCACTGGAAGAAAACTGAAGAAGCTATCTAAGTGAACCAAATCATGCTGATGCAAACCCAAGGTCTTCACCGATCACAATGGCACAATTCTACACAATGGGAATAAATGAGCTGAAGTCGACCATGTGAGAAATAATTTGATTACCGGTTACTGATGTATACCGTTAACAAACGTGAGACAACCCACTGATAATGATAATGAGTGTCAAGGTGCCCCAGTACAATCTATCAAGTGTGAATAAATGAGTTGAGGTCGAACACTTGAAAGAATCTAACAATCAAGAGGCAATGATGTATCCTCATTGTCGATAGCGAAGAGTCTGCCACTAATGACTGCAAACCCTAAGGTACTAACAAAAGGACTCTAGACCTTATTCCCAGAGAAATGAGTTGGAGTTGATGGGAAAATATTTGCTAGAAGGAAGGCATTAAGGCATCCCACATCAGTCCAACATGAGTGTAACCTGCAGGCCAAGATTTGGAAGCAATCGGACGAAGTAGAGTGAAGTAACCAACCCAAAGTACGTTTCTGGCATGCAAAAGATGAAGCTAGCGCACGACAAAAACCCTCTGAACCAACCAATAAAGAAAGCTGACAAAGAGGCAAGATATCCACCGATAGGGTCAAATGGAAATCAAGGTATTGCACAATTCCCAGGTGTGATAATGTAAGCTAACGTCGAACACAAGGGAAACCACTCAGTCAAAGACCAATGATGATGATCAAATTTTGAGCACAAGGTCACCTATCAATGATGTAAATAGGGCCAGGGTGCAGCTCTAGGTTTTCTCTCAGAGCAATATGTCATAGTCGAGAAGAGGTAAACCCGCCGGAAAGAAGTCAATGGAGACCTTCTCAAACCAGCACGAGCACAGGACCAAAAAACTGATGTGATAGAACAAGATACTGATAAGACCGGGAAGGTTGACTGAAAAATTAGTCAAGAGACACCACAGAAAGGTTGACTCAGGTTAACTTCCCTTGAACAAAAGCATGACTCATGTTGACTATGGCAACAATTGATAACTTTGTATTAGTTTTTCATGCAGGAGGCATGAACAAACCCTCCATATGATTGGAAGAGATAACCAACCAGGGGAGAACTGACTCATGAAACAAGGTTATGGCTTCTCCTAAGTCAAAAACTAAAACCATCCCAAATGAAGGAAAGACATAGTTTTTTGTGCTTTGTTCAAGGGCAACAAAACTGACACTGTAGCTGCCATCAAAATATGAAGTAATATCTTGTGTCCGCTCTTTTTCATATATTTAATTTTTTTGTCTTTTTCATATTTCAAAGCTTGAAAAAGAATAAAATAATGTTATAGTACAATGGATAGAACGAGTATCATGAAATAGATGCACTAGTTCCTGGGATAGGAACAATCCTATGCTCAATGGAAGGTGGTGAAAACTGGTAAGTGATACTCAAAGGAATGTTCCATCCATGGATAACAATGTGTCAAGTCGAGGTAGCTAAGTGATTGCATGGTTAACTTGTACAGAAAGTCATGGTCAAAAGATGGCTTAAACATTGAGTCCAAATGAATCCAGCTGAAGGCCAAGATAAATAAGTACTCAATATGCAATGCAGTAATACAACTCGACAACATAAGGAAGCCTCTAGGGTAATGGCCAGAAATATGATAGCGAAGAAGAAGAAGAATGAAGCTTCAACACATATGTCATGGCGGGACTAAAGAGGACTCTCAAGCCTACATAAATTGTAGCATGGGAAACAAATGGTAGCGAGGAACTAACTAGGAAGCCCATGTAAAGGAAGGCTCTACCACCAAGTCATGATTAAAAAATCAGCGAGTTAAATGGGTTAAATACTCATGACATGATGGGATCGACCCTATGGCAGGTGATCAGAATGGAGGCTAGTATGCAGAATGCAACGGAAAATGGGTTCCCTAACCTATATGTCGATTCAAAATCATATACCTGTCATGACAGGTCAACGGCATGGATCCGAATTAAAGCCAAAAAAATTCTCAAACTCAGCAAAATGTTCCTGAAAAAAAATACCTTACCCAACACTTACAAGAAAAATGTTTATACAACCTCAAAATGATTTGAAAAAATAAGCACAAAGGCATTTTGCAAAAAATTTCCAAAATCTGGGTATAAATACACCATTTACCTCATAGTTGGATCATTTTCACGTGTAGAAGGGCCTTTTGGAGCAAAAATTCCCTTTCTCAAAACCGGAGCAATTAGCCATCAAATCGCACTGAATCAGCCAGGTAAGCTCTAAATTCATCTTTGTCATCAATTTCGTTCCATTTTAAGATAAAAATTTAGAAATTTGACTGTAGGAAAGATTTGTTTTGATGAAACCATCTGCGCATATGCGGGTTTGTGTGGACGAACTTGCGTATGATACGCGACTGTGTGTAAACGAAGTCGCGTATGCGCATACTGACAATTTAAAAATTGAACCTAATGAATGATTTAATGAATTTTCTCAGGATGTCTATTAGCTATAGGGAGCGTGAACATAGTGCCATCGACAATGAAGTGATGGAAGATCAAAATTCGCTCAATATCCTTTGAAATTGTGGATTGCTCAAGTTCTTTAAAATGCCAAATATGAAAAGTAATGTCTAGTTGCTCCAAATGTTGGTAGATCACTGGGATTCGGAAGAACACTGTTTCATGATAGATAAAATGCCAATATGCATAGAGGTGGAAGACATATATTTCATCACTGGACTCTCTCGGAGAGGAGATCCAGTATATTTGCACGGAAAGCCTTTGGGAGGGCTTACTGTGGAAGTTTACATCCAGGTCTATTGCATAGAGGAGTCTCAAAAAGTGGGTACACAGATACCATTTAAGGATGTTAAATAACTATATATTAAAATACTCATTTTCACCATTGGTAGAGTAACAGGATCTGCTTCTCAACATCAGGCTTCGAGGACACAAATGAGCATTGCAGTAGAATGTTTGATTCACCTTTTTGATTGGTGCACAACATTGCTGAGCAACATGAAAAGACAGTTGACTTCAATCCGGAAGGAAAAAACTAAAAATTTTGGGTATGGAACTATTTTTCTGACATTATTCTTCAAGGGAATTCAAGGGCTTCGGCCCAAAGTCATCTCAACCATCAGTAGCCCCAGAGATCCAAGAATAGCCCCGTGGGCTGATCTGATGAAGAGATTGGGGGGAAGTGAAGTTCCCTGAACCACTTGGGATGACGAGTTCTTCCAATGGTGGGAGGAACAAGTTATCACCGTGGAAGATTATCCCTATGTTGGGATGGATTTTCGTGGTGATCCAGATCTAGTCCTTCCACCCGGTGCAGCATGGGGCGCAATCTGTGAGATTGCAAGTTTTTATTTTTTATTATATGATTTTTTTTATTTGTTTTTCCAGGATATGGTGATGAAAAAAGGTTTTTTATGGAACTCAAATGACTTACGAGAATATTGATGATCATGATACAAATATGGGACCAGTCAGACCTGAGGGATACCCCAAGGCACAAGTGCCGTAGAGGTGAGGCAGATGCTGAAGACCCTGGTAGGACACTCCATGCCATCCAGAGGAACTTGGAGAGTTTGACTCACCAAGTGGCTATGTCTGCAATAGAGGACCTACCAGAGGTTATCTAGAGACGGGTAGTCGGAGTACCACGAGACTAGGTGCGGTTATTCTGCCATGTAGTGACTTCTATCGTGTTCTATAGGAACACGAATGTTGGGCAGGGACCACAGGATTAGATTTATATATTTTATCAGATGGTTGTAGTATATTTTTTATACTAAACATGATCGAGTATTAGCAATAATTTTGTAGGACGAATGGGTCCAAATTTTGTATATTTTTTAACACTCTGATTATATATATATATAGCAGTTTATATAATGTGATGACTCAAATGTATGAAAATTGAATGATGTATTTTATTTATTGATTAAAGTATTGAATTATGAATATGCCAATCAATTGCTTTATTAGCCAATAAATCTGTCATCCAATTGTCAGCTCGAGGAATGTGAATGAATGTTATAAATTGAAATGATCTTTGTAATAAACGTACCCTCAAAAACAATCAATGCAAAAATGGGTCTCGAACCTGATATGTGTTGTTCAACTACGAAACCACCAGCTGGGAGTCCAAGAAAACTATTAACGAATCAACACCAAAGGATATTTCTTCCGAGAGTAGATAAACCATTGCAGTGTATTCTACTACGTTGTTTGAAGCAGGACCAATGTAGACACCTCTTGAAACCAACAACTGACCGGATGGATAATGAAGTACCCAAGCCGCGGAAGCCAAGTTCCGGGTATGTCTACTAGCACCATCGGCGAAACCAAAATGACTCATGACATTCAACACAACCTACCAAAGCAAATCAAATGCATCATAATCACACCAAAAATCGGAAACTTAGATATGTACAAAAACAAAAATATATTTAAAAAGAAATATGCTAGGCCAAAGCCTAGGCATAATACTTTTTCAAATAGAGCCCATTTCTGGGCTCCAACAACTCATTTCCATCAAAATCAATCAAGGCATAAGCTCCTTTCTTAAGGACCTTTTTAATGATGAAGGGGCCATACCACATATGTTTGAATTTTCTAGCTCCCAGGGAATCCTTCTCTTGGGCATAAACCAAGAGAAGGTCTCCTTCAGAGAAAACCCTAGGTTTGACCGCTTTATCAGACTAAACCTTTACTCATTTCTTATGAGCCTCATTCATCGTGGTGGCATCCTGACGCTGCTCATCGAGATGTTCCAGATGAAGGAGGCATTCTTCGAGACTAGAAGTGTCAGGAAGAAGTTCAATAGCTAACTTAAGAGAAGGAATTTCACATTCAATGGGAAATATAGATTCCAACCCATAAGCCAGTTGAAATGGAGTAAAATCGATTGCAGTTTTAACTGACATCCGGTATGTCCAAAGCGCAGGATACAACATAATGTGCCAATTGGAGCGAGATTTATCAATTGTCCTTTGAAGAATTGTCTTCAAGGATTTGTTTACGGCTTCCACTTGTCCATTGGCTTGAGGATAATATGGAGATGAGTGCTCCTGCCGGAAACCTAATTTCAGAGCCAATTCAGTCATCATGTTGTTCTGAAAGTGACTACCATGATCAGTGACAATCTCTTTGGGAATACCAAAGCGAGAAATGACCTGATTGAAGAGGAAAAGAGTTGTTGTCTCACCATCATTCCAAAAAGTAGGCATAGCCTCGACCCACTTTGTGAAGTAGTCTACGGCTACAATAATGTGCCTGTGACCTTTAGCTGAAGGCGGGATACAAGTAGTATAATCAATACCCCACTTCATAAAGGGGCCAATAGTGATGACAGGAAAAAGCGGAGCTGGATGAGCACACATCTTTCGAGTTTAAACCTGACACATATGACACCTTTTGACTGATTCCATGCAATCTTTGAAAATTGAAGGCCAAAAGTATCATGCACACAAGATTTTTTGGGTTGTAGCAAGCCCAGATAAATTACCACCACAAGCTCCACTGTGGCAATCATTCAGCACAACCTTAGCCTCTTCGAGAGTTATGCATCATCTAAGGATTGAATCAACCCTGCGACGATATAAAGTGTCACCAATAATCAAGTAACTTTTATCTAGGTGATGTAACTTACGGCGCTCATCTTTCGAAAAAGTCAAAGGAAACTTCGCAGTCTAGAGATATACTATGAGATCCCCATACCAAGGATCCTGTGAATAAATGAGAAAAATATGCTCATCTGGGAAGGATTCATCATAAACCATCTCTTCTCCATAGGGGAACTCAGAAATTAATTTTGCAAAAACCAATGATTTCTTGGACTTGGCAGACATAAACTCAAGATCAAATTCCTTCAAAATCACAATCCATCGATTGTATTTTCCCCCAATCACTCGCTTATTGAGAACAAACTGAAATGGATTGACTGCTGCCAAAACATAGGTTTTTCGAAGAAGAATGTAATGTCTGATCCGATGAACAACATGGACAGCTGCTAAAGCAAGCTTCTCTATCGGAGAGTACCAGAGCTCAAGTCCTACCAAGCCTCGACTAAGGTAGTATATAACGTGCTCTAAAAGAGCATCGTCCTCCTGAACCAAAACCATACCAATGATAGATTCTGTTGTCGTGAGATACAAGAGGAAATCCCTACTATAATCAGGTGGACTCAGTATAGAGCAGAGGTCAATGCTTTTTTCAAAGCATCGAATGAGCGTTAAGCAAAGCCATCCCAAAAGAATGGAAATCCTTTCTTTAATAATCTCATAAATCCTTTCGTAATCTCAACATAATTTACGATAAATCTCCGTATAAAATTAGCTTTTCCTTGTAGACTTTGAAGTTGACAAATAGAAGAAGGGGGAGGCAACTGAAGTATTGCCTCAACCTTGAAGTGATTTACCTGAATCCCTTCTGTAGACACAATAAATCCCAACAACCGACCGGATGTGACCGCGAAAACACACTTGTTCAGATTCAACCTGATTTTGTAATACTGACATCGTTCAAATACTTGACAGAGGTGAGAAGGATGATTAATTCTCTTGCGAGAATGAGCAGCTAGATCATCCAAGTATGCCTCGATAATATGTTTGATGTTGTGGAAGACATAAGACATAGCTCGCTGAAAAGTAGCTCCATCATTTTTAAGGCCAAAAGGCATTTTCTTGTAAGCAAAGGTACCCCAGGGGCAAACAAATGAAATCTTATGTTGATCTTCAAGATGGATAGTAATTTGATTATATCCAAAGACACCATCCATGAAGGAAAAAATCTCATTTCCCGCACACTCATTGATAATTTGATCTATAAAAGGTGTGGGGTAGTTATCTTTAGGACATGCCTTATTTAGGTCCCTAAAATCGATGCAGACTCGAATTTTTCCTTGTTTCTTGTCCACAGGAACTAGATTTGAAACCCACTCTATCAAAGGAACAAGAAAAATGAATCCCGCCTTAAGCAGCTTCTCTGCCTCAGCTTTGATAGCTGCTGCCTTCCTAAGGTTGACTAGACGAAGCTTTTGCCTGACAGGCTTAGAATTTTCGTACACCTTGATCTTATGATGGAAATTAGATGGATCTATACCAGGCATTTCCTCATAAGACCAGGCGAACACATCCCTAAACTCTCGAAAGAGATCAGTGTAAATTTTAATCTCTTCAGGGGAACATTCAGCTCCGATGAAAATATTCTCTATAATGTTGAGATCTCTGGAAATGTTCACCGGGATAGTAGGAGAAATCACAGCCATGTTCCCTTCAGCAAAAACCTGTGTTGGTGCTAAATTGTTCAGGACCGGGTGAACAGGACCAGAAGACTGATGACTAGGAAAACTTGATTCAACTTTGCTCAAATCTGGTAGAAAGTAAGACCGATGATGCAAATCATCCCATGGTCTCTCTAAACCAGTCATATCTTCCATGATGGCCTCTTTAGATGGAAGAGTGGTATCAAGGAAATCCTGCGCTGAAGATGAACTAAGAGTCCAAGTCGGGGCCACATCTCCATCCAATCCTCTGGTGAATGAGAAACTGGAATGGACTCTGCAGAGTCAACAATAGAGCAATAATGTCAGCTATAGACATTGGAAATGTCATTCCACCCACTTGACCTTCTGCTAATGTGGAGGTAGGAGAAGGTAAGGTCCAAGGGTCCGAAAAATAATGAGTTCTAAAAAACTCTCTTCGAATAGGAGCCCTGGAGGATGAAATCGCATTGATATGAACCGAAGGAGGCGGAAGATCAAATGTACCCATCAAAGAAGAATACATTCCAACCCCCAAATTCTCAAAAGGCGTTTTGGTATCCTTCAGTAAAGGAATAGTTGAGTCAAAAGATGCATTCTGATCTATAGGAGAACAATCCAGTTGGTCAACTGTGACAATTCTCCCTTCGTGAGGGAAACAAACAATACAAAATAATGATGATGCAATAGCATCCATCTCATAGATCCAGTTTCACCCCAAAATAAGTTTATAGTCTAAGCTTGCATCGACTATCTCAACTTCGATATTAACAGTTTTTGCCCCAAGATAGATGGGCAAAGCCGGAACAATATCATGTGGCCTGTGAGAATGATTATCAAACGCAGTCAGAATAGTGGCTGAAGGAACAGTTGCGGGAGATGCAATACCCTTCCAGCATGCAAGAGACATTACACACGTGGAAGCACCTTCATCAACAATCGTTTGAAAGAGATTGAATTTTCAATAACTCGATCTGATATGGAAAGCCATATGATGAGGGAGTCTCTTTTAAAAAATTGACATATCAAATGTAATCATTAGAGAATTTTTTGGATCTACAGCTCCAAAAACAGTGAGAAAATCACTTCACTGAGCAGGACAAGACTAGAACACCTCTAATGCAGACAGGGCACAAGGAATCTGAGCCAGATCTTCTACAATGGAGTATTTCTAGGCGGCCTTGGCATTTGGATTAATCATCGTACGTTTTGAATATGCCTTCGGCATCTGAGGTATAGGCTCAACAGTAGGCCTCATAATATGAAGTGGCTCAGCACTATCAGGAGTACCCTTAGCTTTCGAACACTCAGCTTCGCCATAATCACGAGATATCGTAGCGATATCTACGTTATCACTCATCATGTATATGTTTGACATATTTTCCCCTTCCTAGCTACCCCCAGAGGGAGCCCCAGTATTTTGCTTTGCGCCACCAATTAATTGCTGCCCTTGGGGAAAAGGGTTTGTTAGCACAGCCTGGGAACTAGAAGAACCCTGTTTAGCTAACAAGCACTGCGCATCCTAAATTTGAGGACAAAGGTGCGTAAGATGGTCTCCAGTGCACAACTTTCATAGAAACTTCACTTTCCTTTTATTATCCTTTTGACCCTCTCCAACATGATCATTGGTTTTGCTTGCATTCCCCTTCCCATCCTTGCCTTTCTTCTTTTTATTCCGTCCTTTATTCTTCCCATCAGATTGTTCATTTCCTTTGGGGTTGGAAGTCTAGACAACATTAATTTCCAAGGACAGGGAAGGAGTCGACACTGAAGGCGCAGCCTAACTAGAAGAAGCAGATTGTATAGAAAACTGTTGCAATTGACTAAGCAGGTTAGCTGCACCACTATCGATTGAACTAATAAGCCCATCACCATGAAGACCAGGTTTAGTTTTGGATAAGTCCAGTTTGGAATAACGAGCATCCGGCACACTTTCATTAAGGACTCCAGACTGAGAATAAATTAGTTCTAATTGTTGAGCCCTGAAAATAGCTTGCTCTTCAGAAAATACCCCTGAAAGGGATACATCTTTAGAAATATCTGGCTGCAAAGACTTCGAAAACCATTCCAGAAGGAATTCATTCAGAATATGGGTTTTATTGAGCCTCTTCCTTCTTCGCCATTCCTGAATATGATCAGAAATGTGAGTTGCCTTATCCTGCTGAAAATTGGCTAGGAATTTAGTCCTGGCATCATAACGGATAGGTAACTGAAAGTGGTTTAAGAAAATGGTCGCCAAATCTCCAAATGTGGCAAAACTGCCCCCAGTTAACTCAATATACCACTTGGTTGCATTTCCAGTTAAGGTGCGTTGAAATAACCTCAACCTAATCGAATCATCAATCAAGGAGTTTGATGAACACCATAAATGGAATGTGGTGTTATGATCTACCGGATCCTCTCCATTCTTCCCTTCAAATTTTGGAATGTCTGAGGGGAGTTTGGTGGGGACCGAAGGCCATCCCGAACTATACCAAATTGGATCGTTAGTCAATTTCGACAAATCTGGCAAGTTTAACGTCGCCAGAAATGGTAAGCAAGGAGGAACTTGGGAATTCCATCCTCCATAGGAAGGATTCCCAACATTCTAAAAAGAATACCCTGGATTTGTTGAGGCACCAGGTTGCCAAATATTGTTCGTAGAGAATTTTGGGCCATAATAAAATCCTTGTGACCCAACATTCGTAGAAGGACCCCCCCCCCCCCAACATAGAGTTACTATACACAGGACCATTCCCTCCAACCGAGGTATTTAATGAAGAAGAAACCCCTTGGTAAGGGTTCCAAGCGTTTGAAAAAGGAGAAAAATCCTGAGAAGTACTCAATGAAGGGAAAGGAACATTCCCTTGTTGACCAGCAAGAAACTGATTCCCTACTCCCAATGCTGTAAAAACAGGGTTCCAACCTCTAAAGATATTAGAACTTTGACCTCTAGACCATGGATTGAAACCTTGAGTTTGAGAAGCAAAAGGTAAAGATCCTAAGGAAGGGGACGAATGAGGGATGTGCCCACTTCTAAAGGGAAACCCTTGAAATGAAGTTGATCCACTAGCCATAGAGGGTATGGGTGTAGATGCAGCTGAAGCAGCAGAAAAGGAGAAAGAAGGAATCCCACTAGTGGGCATTCCAAACGAAAAGGGACCAAATTGAGAAGCTTGTGCTTAGGTGTCCCTCAGGTCTGACTGGTCCCATATCTGTATCATGATCATCAATAATCTTGTAATTCATTTGATTTCAATCAAAAACATTTTTTCATCATCATATCTTGTAAAAACAAATAAAAAAAATCATATAATCAAAAATCAAAAATTGCAATCTCACCGATTGCGCCCCATGCTGCACCGTGTGGAAGGACTAGATCTAGATCACCACGAAAATCCATCCCATCATAGGGATAATCTTCCATAGTGATAACTTGTTCCTCCCACCATTGGAAGAACTCGTCATCCCAAGTGGTTCGAGGAACTTCACTCCCCCCTAATCTCTTCATCATATCAGCCCACCGGGCTATTCTTGGATCTCTGGGGCTGCTAATGGTTGAGATGAATTTGGGCCAAAGCCCTGGAATCCTCTCGAAGAAGAATGTCAGCAAAATAGTTCCATACCCAAAATGTTTAGTTTTTGCCTTCTCTATCGAAGTCAATTGTCTTTTCGTGTTGTTCAATAATGTTGTGCACCAATCAAAAAGGTGAATCAAACATTCTACTGCAATGCTCATTTGTGTCCTCGAAGCCTGATGTAGAGAAGCAGATCCTGCTATTCTGCCAATGCTGAAAAGGAGGATTTTCATATATAGTTCTTTCACATCCTTAATTGGTATCTGTGTACCCACTTTTTGAGACTCCTCTACACAATAGACCTTGACGTAATCTTCCACAATAAGCCCTCCCAAAGGATCTCCATGCAAATATATTGGATCCCCTCTCCGAGAGAGTCCAGTGATGAAATATATGTCTTCCACCTCTATGCGTATTGGCATTTGATCTATCATGAAGCAGTATTCTTCTGAATCCCAGTTATCTACCAACATTTGGAGCAACCAGACATTACTTTTCATATTTGGCATTTTAAAGAACTTGAGCAATCCACAATTTCGAAGGATATCGAGCGAATTTTGATCTTCCATCACTTCATTGTCGATGGCACTATGTTCACGCTCCCTCTAGCTAATATAAATCCTAAGAAAATTCATTAAATCATTCATTAGGTTCAATTTTTAAATTCTCGTTCTACGCATACGCGGCTTCGTTTACACACAATCGCGTATCATACGCAGGTTTGTTCACATGAACTCGCGTATGCGCAGAGGGTTTCATCAAAACAAATCTTTCCTATAGTCAAATTTCTAAATTTTTATCTTAAAATGGAACGAAATTTATGACAAAGATGAATTTAGAGCTTACTTGGTTGATTCAGCGCGATTTGATGGTTGATTGCTCCGGTTTTGAGAAAGGGAATTTTTGCTCCAAAAACCCTTTCTCCACTTCTGCAATGTGAAAATGACCCAAATATGAGGAAAATTTTGCTGAGTTCGAGATTTTTTCTGGTTTTAATTCGGATCCATGACCGCTGACCTGTGATGGCAGGTATATGATTTTGAACCAGCATATAGGTTAGGGAACCCATTTTCCGTTGCATTCTGCATACTAGACTCCATTATGATCACTTGCCATAGGGTCGATCCCATTATGTCATGAGTACTTAACCCATTTCACTCGCTGAATTTTTAATCATGACTTGGTGGTAGAGCCTTCCTTTACATGGGCTTCCTAGTTAGTTCCTCGCTAGCATTTGTCACCCATGCTGCAATTTTTGTAGGCTCGGGAGTCCTCTTTAGTCCCTCCATGACATATGTGTTGAAGCTTCATTATTCTTCTTCTTCGCTATCATATTTCTGGCCATTACCATAGAGGCTCTCTTATGTTGTCGAGTTGTATTATTGCATTGCATATTGAGTACTTGTTTATCTTGGCCTTCAGCCGGCTTCATTTGGACTCAATGTTTAAGCCATCTTTTGACCATGACTTTCTGTACAAGTTAACCATGCAATCAATTAGCTACTACAACTTGACACCTTGTTACCCGTGGATGGAACATTCCTTTGAGTATCACTTACCAGTTTTCGCCACCTTGCATTGAGCATAGGATTGTTCCTATCCCAGGAACTAGTGCATATGTTTCATGATACTCGTTCTATCCATTGTACTATAGCATTCTTTTATTCTTTTTTAGGCTTTGAAATATGAAAAAGACAAAAAAAATTAAATACATAAAAAAGAGCGGGAATGGGATATTACTTCATATTTTAATGGCAGTTGCAGTGTCAGTTTTGTCGCCCTTGAACAAAGCACAAAAAACTATGTATTTCCTTCATTTGGGATGGTATTAGTTTTTTACTTAGGAGAAGCCTTAACTTGTTTAATGAGTCAGTTCTCCCCCGGTTGGTTATCTCTTCCAATCATATGGAGGGTTTGTTCATGCCTCCTACAAGACAAACTTATACAAAGTTATCAGTTGCTACCATAGTCAACATGAGGTCGTGATTTTGTTCAAGGGAATTTAACCTAAGTCGGCCTGTCTGCGGTGTCTCATGACTCATTTTTCAGTCGCCCTTCCCGGTCTTGTCAGTATCTTGTTCTACCACATCAGTTGTTTGGTCTTGTGCTCGTGCTGGTTTGAGAAGGTATCCATTGACTTCTTGCCGGTGGGTTTGCCTCTTATGGACTACGACATATTTCTCTTAGAGCAAACCTAGAGTTACACCCTGGCCCTATTTACATCATTGATAGGTGACCTTGTGCTCAGCATTTGATCATCATCATGGGTCTTTGACTGAGTGGTTTCCCTTGTGTTCAACGTCAGCTTACATTATCACACCAGGGATTCGTGTAGTACCTTGATTTCCATTTGACCCTATTGGTGGATATCTTGCCTCTTTGTCAGCTTTCATTATTGGTTGGTTCAGAGGGTTTCTGCCGTGCGCTAGCTTCATCTTGTGCATGCCGGAAACGTACTTTGGGTTGGTTACTTCACTCTACTTCGTCCGATTCCTTCCAAACCTTGGCCTACAGATTACACTTGTGCTAGACTGATGTGGGATGCCTTAATGCCTTCCTTCTAGTAGATATTTTCCCATCAACTCCAACTCATTGCTCTGGGAATAAGGTCTAGAGTCCTTTTGTCAGTACTTTAGGGTTTGCAGTCATCAGTGGCAGACTCTTCGCTATCGACAGTGAGGATACATCATTGCCTCCTGATTGATAGATTCTTTCAAGTGTTCGACCTCAACTCATTTATTCACACTTGCTAGATTGTACTGGGGCACCATGACACTCATTATCATTATTGGTGGGTTGTTTTGCGTTTTTTAACGGTATACATCAATGACTGGTAATCAAACGATTTCTCACATGGTCGAATTCAGCTCATTTATTCCCATCATGTATAATTCTGCCATTGTGATTAGTGAAGACCTTGGGTTTTCATCAGCATGATTCGTTTCACTTAGACAGCTTCTTCAGTTTTTTTCCAGTGACACCGTTCACCCTTATATGTTGTAGTTTCACTACAACAACATCCTATATGTTGACACCCGAGTTGTGTGTTGTACCATTTGTTCCACCACTTATGATTTGGTACTTGAAGATTCAATTATGACTTTTGTGATTAGACATCTATTATAGCATCATTGATTAGTCTTCTATGTGTGATACTTGGACCTGATTTTGACTTGTACTTCTGGGTAGTGATTAGATGATTCACTATGTATTTTACATTTTCAGCTATACTTGTATACATTTTGGATCTGCTTTATACTTTATATGTGGACATGCTTTTCTTTTACTGAGCATGGGTATGCCCGCCTCAGACATGAGCTATCTCTTTGATCTCTCTCACTAGTTTTTTGGTAGGTTAAAATCTGGTGAAGTCCTCTCTAGTCCTTGCAAGGTTCTTTCTATTCACATAATACATTTCGGTCATCATGTACCCCTTCTGACCTCATATATTAGGGGGCATTTGTTATAGCATCATTTATCACCTTCATGTACTTGATGATTTACACTTTGGCCTTGGGCACCCTTTCCCCTCAGACTTGAACATTTTCACAAAAAACAATATCTTAAAACCCATACTTGAGTCTACCCAGAATTTTCCACGTATGCACGCGAGTCCATTCATAGATATTCGCGTATACCCTTTTAATTATTAAAAAATATATTTTTTCCCTATTTTTGAGGTGGGTTTGATGGTTATTCCAGTCAATTAACCACCCCAGCCTGTGGCCCAACTGCTCTTAACCGCATAAACTAATTTTAGAGAGTATAAAAGCCCCTCAAAGGAATGGCCTAAGGGAGAGAGAAAAATATAGATATTATACTCTGTTGGAGCCCTATTCAAGTCTGATATTCTCGTGCCTCCTACACTTCCCAGGTATATTCAAGAAACCCTTGTTTCCTTGAAGATTTTCATCACCCTATATGACATATATTGTGCACACATCTTGGAATAATTCTTGCGAGGCTAGGGTTGGACGGATCCAGAGGACGATATGCTCGAAGGCCGTGGCAGGATTCAGGTGATCTCTCCATGTTGTGATTACTGTACGTGTCATTCATAATAAGAAGAGCCATCTTGTTCCCAATGATTACGTGTTTATGATGATTTATACATGTGTAATAATCATTAATTGAACATATAATATTGTTTTTATGATATTATGCATGATTTTCATTGACATCTAGGAACTATATATGTTGTACAACTGGGTTTTTGTGTTCATTCTTTGTGGATTTACAGGTTTCAGAGCACAAAGTGTTGCAGGGGGTTTGCATCCCGCAGAATCCACATCAACTGAGGAACTTTCAGGTAAGTTCTGCAACCAATAGTATCTAGTTTTCGGTATAAAATATGGTTAAGTGAGTCCTTCTTGAATGGCATGCCCCTGATCTGTGAAGGTTGTCAACCCAAGACCTTTAGGTTATTATTTCCCGAAACAGAAATGGTGACTCCACTGGGGAATTTTGGGCCATAAGAAAATCCTTACGACCCAACATTCGGAGAAGGACCCCCCCCCCCCCCCCCCAAACATAGAGTTACTATACATAGGACCATTCCCTCCAACCGAGGTATTGAATGAAGAAGAAACCCCTTGGTAAGGGTTCCAAGCATTTGAAAACAGAGAAAAAGCCTGAGAAGTACTCGATGAAGGGAAAGGAACATTCCCTTGCTGACCAGTGAGAAACTGATTTCTTGCTCCCAATGTTGTAAAAACAGGGTTCCAACCTGTAAAGGTATTAGAACTTTGACCTTTAGACCATGGATTGAAACCTTGAGTCTGAGAAGCAAAAGGTAAAGATCCTAAGGAAGGGGATGAATGAGGAATGTGCCCACTTCCAAAGGGGAACCCTTGAAATGAATTTGATTCACTAGCCATAGAGGGTATGGGTGCAGATGTAGTTGAAGTAGCAGAAAAGGAGAAAGAAGGAATCTCACTAGTGGGCATTCCAAACGAAAAGGGACCAGATTAAGAAGCTTGTGCTTGGGTGTAACTAGAGCCAAACACAGCAGCACTAGAAGTGATTGTAGATATAGCAATAGTGCCTCCTCCTTCTACCGAAAGAGGTGTCTGAACACTTGCAACACTCACAACTGAAGTTGTATTCCCATTCGTGGCCATCGAAAGGTATGAATATGATGGATAAGGACTTTCTGGTCTCTGAGACTCGGGTCCGATGTACTGAATGATGAAAGGATAACTAGCAGGAAGAGGAGATAGAAGAGACTCAGTAGGCTGAGGGACTTCCTCTTCTTCTACTTCTTCTGCTGAAAATAAAACTCTCGAGATGAGTGAAGCACTCCTCTCTGTACTGACACCAACACCAGAACCACCCACATAAACAAAAATTCCTGACGGAGGATCTCTCTTCACTGCGTTTGAAACCACCGAGTGAAAATCACCCTCCGAATTACTCCTACGCCTTCTTGAAGAAGGCTCGGCACTCTTGGGAGACAACCCACGAAGCCTCCTCGATCGACGAGGCGATCGATCAGCCACTTTAATAGATTTATTCTAGACTCAAAAAATATATGAAGCTAAGCAATCTAGGAGCAAAGAGCACACTCTAAAAAATTCCTAAGATACAGCCGGATAAGAAGCTCTTAGGTATTTCCGCTCCGGGTGATGAGGATCGAACACCAAAATACAAGAAAGCGAAATAATAGGACCTCCCGAAAGTAGTCTGGGGTAATTATGACCCAGGCCTACTAGCAAAGGTAACAGAAATAGTTATGCTGACCTCCTAACAACAGCCTTTGTCGGTGCAAGTCCCCAAGCTTCGCAAGGGCACCCTCCAAAAGTACTATTGGAAGTGATGCAACATCTACCTCAGGTACCACGGGTATTCCCCCCCGTAGTCACCTATGTGGTCCTAGGATAGGTAACTATGGACACCAATCTATGTCGGCAGCCAGGCAGAACAGTCTTAGGTCAAGATTCAACAAATAGGAGAGTGGGTATCTCTCTTCTCTACCTGCACTATCCCTCGCGCTTGACTCTCTGGAGGAGAACTTTCCCGATCCACTTAACGGTGTTGGATTTCGCTCATTAATAAACTTCTATGTTTAATAGTTTGAGCGGCCTTAGAGAGTTAAATCTCCACTCACCTAATCCAAGGACCTACAACCTAGCTAGTTGGTGTATAATTTAATGACAATGATACAAAAAATACTAGTTTCTTTTAATTATATCACTTATTTTAGATTGCCTGTTATTTAAGTCAAGGGTGCACATAAGTGAAACTCATGGTGTTTTTATGACACAGAAGAAACCAATGAAAATCAAACTACATGCAAATGCAATGATTTCCTTTCGATGAAAAGTGATTTCTACATAGGTTCTATGAAACTAATAAGCAAAAACTTTATTTTTTCTTTTCAGAAACTCACACTTCAAACAATTCAGAAATTTATGAAAAGGAATAAAAATGCTCAAATGCACTTAATGCACTTAATGCAAGCTACCAATGATATGCAAATCCTAAGATGCTAACTCTAAATAAGCAAAAATAAGTCTCTATGAAAACAACAGTTCAATCACTTTTTGACAGATGACAAGGCTAGTTCCAAAGCAAAACTCCTATGTATAAAAACGCCAAAATTCACTTGACATAACAGAGAGAAATCAAGAACAGACTTTCATCCAAATCAAGTCAATAACCGAAGACTAAAAACTAACAAAAAGCTTCAAAAGATAGAATGAAACCGTAAACAAACTGAAATAAAAAAGCAACAGAAAACGAAAAATGTTTTTGGGCTTTTCAACTTATAAAAGAAGGAAAAGAGATTTCAAGAAGATAAATAGAAACTATCCAAGAACTGAATCAAGCAAACATGAATTCCAACCAAAGGCTTAAAATTTCTCAAGCCAACCGTGTTATTTTCATAGCGGGACTTATATGAGCAATAAGGAATAAGAAACTCAATCAATCAACTCAGCACAATAGCACAATCTTGCAGCGAATAACAACTCAAAAAATCAGAAAGATACCTTTCAAAATTCACAACAAGACAAGTCTATGAAATCAAGAAAACCAAACTAGGCCAAGAAAGAAAAAATCAAATGTGAAGCAATGCATAGGGCTAAGAAGAGCAAACGAGCAAAGGCTCGTTGTTTTGACTGCTCAGGACAACCAAGAATCTTCAGGGAAAGATCTTGGTGCTCAAGCCGCAATTGCAAACATAGAAAAGAAGGATTTCACCAAATTGCTAGGTCTTCATACAAGCAAGAGAAAAACAAATGCAAAATCACTCTAAACACAGTCTATAGATCTTCAAGGTACTACAGGAATAGATCAACACAGGCAGACAAGACCACAGGGGCTAGAAACTAAAAATTTCAAACTTTCCCAGGCATACGCGCTTTTGCAATGAGCAACAAGCATGCATACGCGACTGTAATAAAGGAAACTCGTGTATACGTGGGTCCCTTTGGAAAAAACAGCGTGTATACGCAACTATGCAAAGAAAAAATTGCGTATGAAAATAAAGATAAGGAAAAAACAAAAAATCAAGCCTGATCAAGAGACCAAGTCTTCTGTCTGACTGAAGAAAGACTTGCTAGACTGTAAAAAGTGACAAAAATTGCTGGGAACCTACAAGACAGATGAAACAACCCAAACGGGAAATCACAAGAATGTGCTCCCCAGTGGAATCGCCATTTCTGTTTCGGGAAATAATACCCTAAAGGTCTTGGGTTGACAACCTTCACATATCAGGGGCATGCCATTCAAGAAGGACTCACTTAACCAACTTTTATACTAAAAACTAGATACTATTGGTTTCAGAACTTACCTGAAAGCTCCTCGGTTGATGTAGATCCTGTGGAGTGCAAACCCCCTCCAACACTTTGTGCTACAAAACCTGTAAATCCACAAAGAAAAAACACAAAAAACCTAGTTGTACAGCATATATAGTTCCTAGATGTCAGTGAAAATCATGCATAATATCATAAAAATAATATTATATGTTCAATTAATGATTATTACACATGTATAAAGCATCATAAACACATAATCATTGGGAACAAGATGGCTCTTCTTATTATGAATGACACGTACAGTAACCAAAACATGGAGAGATCACCTGAATCCTACCACGGCCTTCGAGCATACCGTCCTCTGGATCCGTCCAGCCCTAACCTAGCAAGAATTCTTCCAAGATGTGTGCACAATAGATGTCATATAGGGTGATGAACATTTTCAAGGAAACAAGGGTTTCCTGAATATACCTGGGAAGTGCAGGAGGAACAGGAATATCAGACTTGAATAGGGCTCCAACAAAGTATAATATCTATATTTTTCTCTCTCCCTTAGGCCATTCCTTTGAGATGATTTTATACTCTCTCAAATTAGTTTCTGCAGTTAAGAGCAATTAGGCCACAGGCTGGGGTGGTTAATTTACTGGAATAACCACCAAACCTGCCTAAAAAATAGGGAAAATATATATTTTTTTATAATTAAAAAGGTATATGTGGGTGTCTATGAATGGACTCACGTGCATACGCGAAAAAGTCTAGGCAGAGTCGCATATGGGTTTTAAGATACTGTTTTTTGTGAAAATGTTCAAGTCTGAGGGGAAAGGGTGCCCAAGGCCAAAGTGTAAATCATAAAGTACATGAAGGTGATAAATGATGCTATAACAATAGCTCATCTTATCATCCTCAATCTAATGGGAAAACTGAGATAGTGAACACATGTTTAGAAGGATATCTTCGTTGTTTTGTATCTGATAAACAAACACAATGGTTCAAGTGGTTACCTCTAGTTGAATGGTAGTATAACACTTCCTTCTATACTGCAGCAAAAATGACCCCATTTATGGCAATTTATGGGTTTCATCCACCATCCATCACATCATCTTTGAGAGAAAATTCTAATGTTCAAGCAGTGGAATATCACATCGAGCATCAACAACAAGTTCTCCAACTCTTAAAGGATAACCTCACTCTGGCGCAGAATCAAATGAAACAATAGAAATATCAACATCATAGTGAAAGAAGTTTTGATGTAGGTGATTGGGTATTTTTACGACTACAACCATACAAACAAATGTCCCTCAAGCAAGCTAAGAAGTATAATAAATTATCACCCAAGTACTACGATCCTTACAAGGTGTTGCAAAAGATTGGTACTATGGCATACAAATTGGAGCTACCTGCATCTTCCCGAGTACACCTAATTTTCCATGTGTCATGCTTAAAGAAGGTTATCAGTGACAAGCTTCCAGTTCAAACATTGTTGCCAGAACTTAATGAAGAAGGAAAAATTATATTTGAGCTTGAATCTACATCATTCTTTGTGGATTTACAGGTTTCAGAGCACAAAGTGTTGCAGGGGGTTTGCATCCCGCAGAATCTACATCAACTGAGGAACTTTCAGGTAAGTTCTGCAACCAATAGTATCTAGTTTTCGATATAAAAGATGGTTAAGTGAGTCCTTCTTGAATGGCATGCCCCTGATCTGTGAAGGTTGTCAACCCAAGATCATCACTAGTCTGCTTGTTGGATTGCTCTTTTTATTTTTGACTGGTAAACTCGACTGGCGCGCTTTTCAGCTTGACAATCGCGCCCGTTGGCGCAGGTTGCTAGTGTATTACCCGCGCCAATTCTATTTTGGCGCTAGTTTCAGCCTTACAGTCGCGCCAATCCTGTAAGGTACTAGGGTTTACCCTGTTTTGATATTTCTGAGCTTGATCTGTGTCTGTCTCGCTTTGAGCCTAGATCACATGGTTCATTTGAGTCTTGGAGATTCTGCTTGAAGTGGTGAGTCTGGTCTTGGTTGGGAGAAATTCTTTGTTTTTTCATTTTCAGGCGTTGGCGCTTGTTGTCAGTTAGAAACCCGCGCCAATTGGCCATTGGCACTAGTTTTCAGTGTGCAAGTCGCGCCAGTTGGCGCTAGTTGTCAATGTACAAGTCGAGCCAATTTCAGGGTGTATGAAAATTGAGACTTTTTCCCTAAATCCTTCACCAGTGTGTCTTTCCCTTTCGGTCTTTTCACTGTATGAGCATAGATTACATTGCTCATTGTTTGAAAGGTCTTATTTCCATGATAGTTTGATGTAAAAGGGAATGAATGCCTTGTTTTGATCTCTTGCTTTAGAAGTCCTCTTTGTGTTTGACCTCATATGTCTTGTCACCTTTTGAGGGATTTTGCAACAAAGTGTTTGAAACAACGATTGCATTCTTAGTGTTTGTTTACATCTCTTTTGCATTCATCCTTCATTAAGGAGATTTGCATTCTTTTAGTTTTCGTCTCATAGTTTTCTTTTCGTTAAAATTCATTAGATCACATTGCATTGAAAAGTATTTTTGAGATTTATCATTGAACTTAGATCACATTGCTTAATGATTGAAAACTAAAGGTTGCATCGAGTGCATTCTCTTTTCATTAAAAGCATGCATTAAGTAGATTATCATTTCATCGAAAAATGCATTGAGTTCATTCTTATCATTTCAAAGAAAAAGGAAATTGTGCATAGATTGCAATTGCATAGTTTTTGAAAAAGAGGATTTTGCATAGATTACATTGCATTATTTGCATCGTTGAATGTTTGAAATTACTTTTGGATAGTGAAAGTCATCTAGTTTGGAAAAATTTTGTTTGCAGTGTTGTTGTTTGTTGCATCATTGTTTGAAGTTCTTCCCTTAACTAGATAGCATTCATCGAATTGAAATTTTTCTTTTCTCATATAGCTGCATATAGGAGATTGTCATATGACATGCGGTAGGGCCTTGAAAACTGAAACGTAATTGAAGATAAACATTAAAATTCATTCAATTTACACTAAGGCAGCATTGAAACATTAATGAAATATTTAGTGGTCTAGGCTAGAGACGTGTTCCGGCGTCTTTAAACCTAGTAGCTGTCATTCGCCTCTTGGCTTTAGACAGCACTAGTATGGACTTGTGCTCCCCGTACCGTCGAGTATATAAAGGGAGACCCCACTAGGTTTCAATCCTTAATCCATAGGAAGTCGAGTCTGCCGCCCTATACCCGTGATACACCGGACACAGCATTCGGGGATATTGCCTGCACGTATGGAAAGTCCTTGGTTGATCTCTCTTTCATTATTGAAACCAAGGTGTATATTGCAGTTCACGGTTATTTGGTACACCCTTTTGCCTAGTATTCCTGAGTAGTAATTTTGATCCTATCTGACTCCCTAAATTTGAAAGGATCACCAAGCGCTTGTCCTTTCACGCTTGTGTCAAATCTGAAAGAGATAGAGTCACCTTTTCAACCATTTCTCGACTCTTAAAACATGAAACGGTGAAGTTTCTAAAGTTTCAATGTGGTAAAAAAATTAATCACCCGCGATCACACGCCCTGTTAGATTTTCTTGTTGGCCGTTTGATTGTGTGCCTCGGTTTTTAGCCCGTGTATGGTTTTGAGTTGTTGATGGCAACTTTTCCAGAGTTCACCAACCAAGGAATCCCCTCCGATGGGAATCCTAGTCCTTTTCCTCCTTTTGGAAATATTGGTGCTCCTTATATGGCAACATTGTCCCTTCCTGGGTTAACTGTTGGGTTGCCTGTTTGGCTGTTTTCAACCTCTGTGGTCCCGAATGTCTCAGCTACTGGTCAACCAGTTCCTCCGCCTGAACAACATCATGTTGATTCCAAGGTGGACCTCTCCCCTTCTTCGCCTGTTTCTGCGTCCTTCTCTTCTACTTTTCCTGGTGAAAGTCTGGATTCGAGTAATCGGGTGGCCAAGAAGAAGAAGAAGTCCGATAAAGGAGAGGCTAGCTCTGCGGCTATTGCGCCTAAGAAGCCTTCCATCGATAAACCTTCCAAACCTCCGCGGAAGTCAAGTTCCCTTGCATGTTGTGCACGGGAGACCATCTTCTTCGAGACTGCCTTGGCATTCCCAAGGTGCTTGAAGAATGGTCCAACGGTCGTCCGCTGTTGCCTTTGGCTTCCGGGAGTCAGGTTGGGGGCACGTCTTCAGCTAGTGCTGGTAAAACTCTTAAGAAGCAGGGTAAGATTACCAATCCCTGCAAGTTGTGTGAAGGGCACCATGCCATTCACCTTTGCCCGTATATGGATGAAGCCAAAAGAGTC
Source organism: Pinus albicaulis (assembly GCA_034641835.2). NCBI lineage: Eukaryota > Viridiplantae > Streptophyta > Pinopsida > Pinales > Pinaceae > Pinus > Pinus albicaulis. The sequence goes on from CM076575.1 coordinate 1,927,685,681, forward strand.
TTGGACAACTCGGTTGTTTCTACACCATGCCTCTCGGCTGGTTATAAACAGATTTCTTTGATTCCTCCACCAGTTGATCCTACGATTGGTCAAGAGTCATCGTTGGTCAATCCCGCTCCCTCGGAAATTCAAATTCAGGAATCCATCCCCGACCAACCATTAGTCGTGGGATCAGTTGAATTGGCCCTGCCTATGGTGCACCAGGTCTTTTCCGTGGAGAGTGGATCTCACACTCCTCAGGTTCTTCTTGTTTCTTCAGATTCCTTGGAATTGGAGAAAGATTCTCCTGTCTCTATATCTCAAGAAGCTGCTCCTCCGCCTCCCGTGATGGAGGTCCCGGAGGATACTCCACCCGCCTTCGAGATGGAGGTCGTGGAGGATGCTCCTTCTTCTTCTGTAACACCATGGGAAGACCATCTCGGTTCGATGGTAGCCCCTCCGAGTAGTTTGGTCGCTTCCTTTGATTGGAGTCGATTTGCGGGATACCGCCTTCCGTCTTATGTGCCTTTTGAGATCACAGTACAGGCTTTTGGTCTGGTCGTACCTAGCACCATTATAGATGAAGGCGCCTTTGTTAGTGTTTCATCCTCAACTACTTGGCAAGCTTTTGGCTCGCCGCCACTTGCGCCTGTTACGCAGAATCTGTTGGCATTTAACAAAAGAACGAGTCAACCGTTAGGGATCCTTCTAAGGTTACCTGTTACTTTGGGAGGTAAAATCGTCCATATGGATGTGATGGTTGTTCCAGGCCCCTTAGATTTCAATCTTCTTTTGGGGCACGATTACACCTATGCCATGGGAGCGCTTGTCTCCTCCCTCTTTCGCGTGATGTGCTTTCCACATGAAGGACGGATCATGACCATTGATCAGCTTTCGTTCTTTGTTCCCGATGTGGCAACTGGCCCACCATCATCCCTTCCTGGCTTTTATCCACCCGTTGTATCTGCCCCACCGCAGGTCAACTATGTGGCTATCTACCCCGTGCCCGTACTCAGTGATAGTGCCATAGTGCATCAGGTGCTGGGGGCATTGGGTCCAGACTTCCAGGATGTTTTCCTTCCATCGGGAGTGGAACTCTTGGAAGCGATGACTTCTTGTTCATTATGATGAGGTCTTGTCGGAGCATGGTTCTTTTCCTGTGTCAAGCTCCTTAAAAAATGAAACCGGGTCTGGTCGGAGCACAGTTCGTTCTGCTTGTGTCAAGCTCCTTAAAAAATGTAACAAGGTTGTCGGAGCAGAGTTCCTTGTCTTGTGTCAAGCTCCTTAAAAAATGAAACAAGGTTGTCGGAGCAGATTTCCGTGTCTTGTGCCAAGCTCCTTAAACCATGAAACAAGGTGTCCTGAGGATAGTTCTTTTAATGTGTCAACCTCGTTAAAATAATGAAACACGTTCCCGTTCAATTTGAGTCTTTGACAAGTTCTCGTAAAATCCTAGTCGAGTCTTTCTCGTGATCTCGTAATTTGAACCTTCACTCCATCTGCCGTTCATATGGACTGAAGCTTGGGGGGCATGTACCTCAAATTGAGTCACCATGCTGGGGGGAATGCTTACTTTTTCAAGCATAGTTTGTTTCCATTTTAAGCTTGTGTAAAAATGAAACCGGTTTCAAGCATGGTTTATCTTTGTTTCAAGCTTGTGTAAAAATGAAACAAACTTCAAGAAAAGTTTCCTGATTTCAAGCTTGTGTAAAAATGAAACCTTTCCCATTTTACCTCTTGTGATTGCCATTTTATCAGCCTGTTTTTCCAGATGAGCCTTGGTTTTCTCATTCCATCGTCACTATCTGCTTGGCCGATCATATGCCTTCACTTGGTTGTTTTACCCATTCCTGAGGAACCGTTGCGATGAGTGGTCTTGTTAGCCAGCCTCTCGACCTTTATTTGTTTTGAGCAGTTCCATCATTACCGGAACCAGTTGCTACCCTTATACCACTCGTTCCTCCAGGAGGAGTCATATTTCAGCTCTTTTCTGACTCTCTAAACATGAAAAGATTGTCGAGGCCCTTGTCGTTTCGATCTCGTTAAAGTGGACACGAATCGACATCTACCCAGTATACGTTTACCCCTTTTTCAGGCTGGGATGGATTATTTACAAAAAAGGAATACCTTAGCCTATCGCGACTAGGAGGTTTTCTCAGATATTGTTTTCTACCTTTTCGGGTCCGAGGAACTATCTACGAAAAGGGACCGCTGGAGTTTACTTTTCTGTTGTCTTTTCAAACTCTCTAAATATGAAAAGACGTCGAGTTCTTCCTTTGTCAGACTCGTTAAACCCTGATGACATTGGATTCAGTCGAAATGACGTTTTCCGAGTTTCTCCTTCCTAGGGCTCGTTAAATGTACTAGGATGGATTCGTTCAAAGGATGGACTTATACGACAAGTATATGGTATCCTCTTCAAGCTTGTGTAAAAATAAAGAGGTACTCGCCAGAAATGGTGGGGAAAAATGGAACCAGCGTCATTGTCGTGTCGGCAGTATGTCTCTCTTGAACATGGCACTTGTCTGCATTTGTGTCGGGTTGGGGACATCTCATCTCGTTTTTCACTTGCTTCCGTGGGTTTGGGTGATCCCTTTTGACCTCTTATCTGCTCGTTGCCGCGTCACCATGACCTTTGATATTTTGATGTCAAATACTGCCAAATCCACTGTCATGTTGTCAATATGTTCAAGAGAAGTTGACCTCTGCAAAGTATCAACCTTCCTCTGATTCTCATATGATCCTGATTCACAAAAAACATCATGTTCCTTTGTCTCGTGTCGATGATGTGGGAAACATTATGGCCCACCTTCGATAAAGGTCACTTCCTGTCGACTTCAGCCCATTATCCGGGAAGCTGGTCTAGAGACTCCCTTATGGTACCTTGGAGCCTACATGCCTCAATGGCAGGTTCGTCGCATTCGACGTGAGGTTTTCATCATTGGCCTTCGATCGAGTGATTCTACGGATGTTCGACCTCAGCTCATTGATTCACATGCCGTAGATTGTACCTATAGTACCTTGAGGGCCATTGTCATTATTGGTGGTTCCTCTCGCGTCTGTTAACAACTTTCATCATTGTTTGGTAATCAGACGATGTTCTTGCATGTTCGACTTCAGCTCACATATTCGCATGCTTGAACTTGTACTTTGTTCGGGTCGAGATGGAGCGCAAGTCCCTGGATTGTGTCTGTTGTAATCCAGGCTGCGATTTTGTGGATTATTATGATTATTTACATGACTCACTGATTGGATGGCTGCGACCATACCTGAGTCTATTTATTGATCCTCTTTGGATGGCTGCGTCCATGCCTTGGATCTCAATTATTGTATACTCTGTTATGGATGGCTGCGCCCATACCGCGCATATATATCATGTATCTGAGACATCAGTTGTACTTCACTCCGCAAGTTTTCCGATGGCAGTGTTTTCAGTCGGCATGTTCTCGTAAAGCATTTCACCCCTCTCTCTCTCTCTCGGGCCTCATGCTTTAGAGGGCATCTGTTACATAGTAATTTGTCACCGTCCCTACAATCCCCATCCCGAACATTGAAGGGCTCATTCCGTGACCTGTGGGCAGAGACAAGACTTGAAAATACTTTCATTACATCCCTCTGAAGATGAGCTTTCATTGCCCTGAAAACATCTCCATGCAAAAAAACCCTAAAAATAGCTCTTTTTCCATTGGCGCGGTTCCACAGTTCAGCCCTCGCGCCAAGGGGGAAAATCCTCCAAAGAGGGCGCGCCAATTGGCGCTCTGTCATAGAGCCGCACCCGCGCCAACCATATTAAGAGGTGTTTTTTAAAAATAAATGGCGGAAGTTTCATCCTAACAAATTCTTGGACTGATATCTATCTTGAGTTGGGAGGTTTGGCTATGGATTTCCATAGAGAGGAAGTGGTTTGCCACCTCTCATGGAAGCTTCCTTGATGATAGGGCCAATCCCTTAATTATAGGGATCCCAACTCCCTTCCTCCATCTATAAACACATGTTCTCCATTGCAAGCTAGTCTTCAAGTTCCCAAGAGCTTTCACATCCTTATGCTGCAAGAGCCTTCTTGATTCCCTTAAGGCCAAATCCAAGCAAGGAGACTATTGTCAAGTATCCGGAGAGAGAGGCTTGTCCCATCCTTGACAGGCTTTATCGAGACATGTTTTGCTGATGACCCACCAAATGAGAATGCTGCGTCGAAGCTATGGTTGTATTCTTCTTTTGACTCATTAATGATAAGGGACTATTGGTTATGGTTCCACTCTTGTTCTTGATTATGTTCATGAGTTATGTCCTCTTCGACTGACATATAGTTGTATATACTGGATTTTATGCTTGCGTTTGTGTTGTTTCTTGCATGTACAGGTGTCCAATCACGGAGATCATGAGGATTGTGATCTGCCAGGGCAAAGGAACGGGAGCACCACCTCTTCTACAAACGACAGCGTCGGATCCAGGTAAGCCTTCCTCGCAAGTCAGTTTATTTGCAATTAGGAACCTGCACTGTAGCGTGTTTGATTGTTGCTAGACCCGATCTGGGCTAGTAGGGATCGCCTCTGTCCGCAGAGGGGATTTACCTCCTCAACAATAGTCTAAAGGAAGATTCCATAAGGAATTTTGTATGGTGCTTCTAGATCCTTCCTTATAAGGAAGGGTTGAGTTAATTCTTAGCATTAAAAAATAGGAGCTCGAGCCTAGTTTGGAAGACAATACCATCAATTGTTTGAGCTCACAAAAACTTTCTATTCCTTAATTCTTGGTGCTAATTTGGGTAATTATAAATTTGGAATATCAATGCCATATGAGGACTAGAATTTTCTATGATTATGGAGGAGAATGGAATGAGATGATCTAAATATTCCCAAGCATGATAGTATGTTTCCTTACAAGGTGCCTTTCCCATACTCCCTCTTATTGAGATAAACTTTCTGTCACCAACCACTTCATCAATTCATACTTGGCCTTCTAAATCAAAGTTTTGGATAAGATTGATTCAAAGCATGTGATGGAAAATATACAAGTTCTTCAACTAACAATTGGCAAGATTTTTTTTTTTTTTTCCATGGCCTCCTTTTCCTTTGTCCCTCATTTAGAGTCATAGCCCCATAAGAAAATAAGGAGTATCAATGCCATATGAGAATGTAGCCTAGAATGTTCTATGGATATGGAGAAAAATGGAATGAGATGATTAAAATATTCCCAAACATGACGATATGCTTCTTTACGAGGTACCCTTCTGATACTCTCTCTTATGTGAGATAGACTTTCCCTCACCAACCACTTCATCAATTCATGTTGGGCCTTCTAAATCAAATGTGTGGGTAAGCTTTATTCAAGGCATGTGATAGAAAATATATGAATTCTTCAATTAACAATTGGTAGGAAAAGAAAAAGATATGAATTTTGGTAAGAAATATTTTTTTTCCCATAACTCTCTTTTCCTTTGTCTCCCTTTTAAATTCATAGCACCTTGTATTCTTAATAACTATTTTAGACCCCATATATATTCCTTCCAATTTAAACTAAGCATCATAAGAAACAAGTGTAATATTCAACATTTTTTTTTTTTTTTTAAATGAAACGAGTATGGATTTTATTAGTAGGGAACTCCGAATGGCCGTAGCCTTACATCTTTCTGTGCAATTCTTTTACATTTTCTGTTTCCAGCAATTTTCGAATTTCATGGAATACCGATTGTTTCTGGATCTCCGCCGTTTGTACTTAGATCTCCTTGGGCCAAGAGACAGCCTTTTTTGGCATAGAAGTCTGCCTCTTTGTTTGATTCTCTGAGGATGTGGTAGCAATTGAAGGAAGTGAAGTCTTGGATGAGATATCTCAACCTTTGCAGATTCTTGTTTAAACTAGCTTCATTGAATTGGCCTTGCGTATGTATTATTTTAATCAGGATTTCTAAGTCTCCGAATGCTTGCAGCTTCCGATGTCCTCTTTCTTTGGCTATTTGGCAAACTTTTAACAGGCTAAGAATTTCTGCTTGATTGTTAGTTCGCTGGCCTAGACCCCAACTGAAGGTTTCTATGATGTCTCCATCAAGAGAGTATATGAGTCCTCCAGCTCCTGCTGTCCCAGGGTTGCCTTTAGAGGCACCATCAAAAAAGACTGTTGTTATTCCTTGCTTCCTCCACCAATTCTAAAAAGCTTCATCCTTTTCTCTTAGCCTCCACTCAGGATTTCTGAGGGGTTTTTTTGTGATGTGTGTCCGCTGGATGAATGCTTGAATGCCAAGCCAATTCTTTTCCTCTTGTTGCATCGAATTGTCCTCTTTGATTTCCTGGGAATTCAAAATTTCTAGAAGGAGTCCTTTTTCTTTTGCTGCTACCATGTTGGGGGTCCAAGTTACAGTATTAAATATCTGCTCATTTCTAGCTAGCCAAAGCTTCTAGCACACTAACTTGGGGAGAGTGATCCAGATTCTGGCCCATGATGAGTTTGGGGAGAGTGACGGGTATCTCTCTTTCCATGAGAGGAATAAGTCCACAACGAAAGTTTTAGTGGGGATTACAGCTTTTAATCCTTGAAGAGTATGGATCCAAACTCTGTTTGCATATGGGCATTCAACAAATAAATGATCTAGGGTTTCCATGGCTTCTTTGCAGAGTGTGCACCTATGCGGTCCTGTAATGTTTCTTTTCATAAGGTTTTCACCGGTCAGGATCTTTCTATACATTAGGGTCTAGAAGAAGAATTTTACCTTGGGCAACGCCATTGGATCCCATACCTCTTTCCAAAAATTTTCTGGGTGAATTCGGTCTCTGTGTGTTTGCAACAATTCATATCCTTTGGCTGGGGTGTATGCTCCTGTAGGTCCCCATCCCCATTTGTCCTTTTCTGATTTATGCACCGGGGCAGCCTCACGAAGTTCCTGTTTGAGCATTTCTAATTGCTACAGAAGGTGAGCTGGGATGTCTCTGAATTCCCAATCAATCCAGAGCCCAGACTCGTTCCACTTTCAAATATCATAAAGTGTCTTGTCCCCTCTGTTTTCTAAATACTCGCATATCTCATGCAGTCTGTCTTGTGTGTCAAGTGGCGAATGTCCCATTATACTATCTATCAGCAGCTTGACTCGTTTCCCATTCCCTGGGATTCGATATAAATTCCGGGTGAAATAACTCTTCCCTTTAGTACATAACTGCCATAACAGCGAGCTCTTTTTGCTGTTTGCGATCTGCAAGTTTCTTAGATTTGAATTTGGGAGGTATTTATGCCTCAAAGCTGTGCTGACGGGATGATTGGGGTTGCTGTGAAGTTTCCAGAGTATTTTGCATCCCATAGATACGTTGGCAGAGTCCGGATCTCGAATTTGAAGGCCTACTTCCTTCAAAGTTTGCTTTGATATCTCCCATTTCACCAGATGAAATTTCCTCTGATTTCCTTTGCCTCCTTGCCACAGAAAATCCCTGATGATTTTATTTATCTATCCTGAAATCGACTTGGGAGCCATCAGGTAAGACGCTTTATAAATTGGCATAGATGACAACACTGATTTTATAAGGGTTAATTTGCCCCCATGAGTTAGCCATTGACCACCCCATGCAGCTATTTTACCTCTGATTTTTGTAATTACTCCTTCCCACAGATTAACTCTGTTTGTGCCCAGTGTTAGTGGCAGTCCAAGATAGTTGATTTTTTCCCATTTTGTGTATCCATTAAACCCCAAGTTGTTTGCTATGTTTTGAGTTTCTTCCTCCTCTGTATTCCAACTATAAACTGCACTTTTCCTTTCACTGATTAGAGCTCCATATGCTTTACAATATGCTTGAAGAGTATTTTTGAATGCAGATCCTATTCTAGATGAAGCTCCACCCAGCATGAGGGAGTCATCCGCGAACAGTGCATGATTTATTGCTTTAAGGTCCTTTGTTATTTTTAAACCTGGGGCTGTTCCTATTATCATATCAAGCTCTAGCTTTCTGCTCAACGTGTTTGCCATTAAGATGTAGAGGAAAGGAGAAAGGGGACATCCTTGTCTCAACCCCCTCGTGGCTTGGAAGAAATCAGCTGGCCTCCCATTTACCAAAGGTGCAATCCATGGATTACTGGTGCATGCTTGAATCAGATTAACAAACTCGTGATCAAATCCAAAGGCGATTAGAACTTGATAAAGATAGGACAACTTGACTCTGTCGAAGGCATTAGCCATGTCTAGCTTGATCAACATACCTTTCTCCTTTCTGAGATTGCTGGAATGCATGACTTCCTGGACTTGGATTACATTGTCCAAGATATATCTCCCATTGACGAAGCCCCCTTGCGAATCTGATATAAGTTTGCTCAGCAGTGGCTTGATTCTATTTGCAAGAAGTTTTGCAATAATTTTATATGAGGCGTTGCACAAAGAGATTGGTCTGAACCTATCGAAGGAGGAGGGGTTTGTCTCTTTCGGAATTAAAGCGAGGAAGGTTGAGTTGGTGCTACCCCCCATTTTTGCTTTCTTCAAGAATCCTTTAATCATTCTAATTAGATCTTTTTTTATTATATCCCAGCATATCCTGTAGAAGTGAATAGAGAACCCATCTGGCCCAGGGGCTTTGTCTGGATTCATGGACCAAATTATATTGCTAATTTCTTCTTCATTTGTTTGCTTCAATAATGTTGTATTGTCCTCTGAGGTGACCAATGCCGGAATGTTCTTCAGGAATTCTTTTTTATCTTCTTCACAGTCCTCATTCTCTTTACTGAAGAGATGGTGGAAATGTGATACTGCATCCGATTTAATCTGTTCTATTCCTTTGCAAAGTCTCCCGTCAGAGGAAGTGATCTCTGAGATGTGATTCCTGGAGAGCCTAGCTCTACATTGTCGATGAAAGTATGATGTATTCCTATCTCCAGCTTCCAGCCAGAGACTCTGGGACTTTAGTCTCCAGTACTCTTCTTCATTTCTGAAGGAGAGGAATGTTTTGCATTGGGAAACTTGCTCCTTTTCTAATTCTGTTTGGTTTATATCAATTGTGTCCATTGCGCTTTGCAGAATTTCCAGCTGTTGCAGTTCCTCGATTCTTATGTCTTTGGGTGTATTTGTTGGAAGTTTACTCCATTCCTTGAGTGCCCTTTTTATTGCTTTTAATTTTTGTTCCCATACGTAATTGGGAGAGCCATTAACTGTGGTGTTCCATGCCATTCGGACCGTCTCTTCAAAGTTGCTCTTTCCATTCCACAGAGGACTAAATCTGAATGGGATTGGCCCCAAATTCTCTTCCTCCTCAAGCAATAGCCGGATGGGTTTATGATCCGAGGTGAGCTTTGGGAGGATGGCTGATGAAATGAGCTTCCGTTCCAACAACATTGTGCTTTGGACCAAGAACCTGTCCAATCTGGCGGATATATGGTCTTCCCCTGTCCTGTTATTTGTCCAGGTATAGAGCCCTTTTTTTGGTTTAAAGTCCAATAGATCCCATTGTTGTATCATGTCTTCTACTACCTGGAGCATCTGATCTTTGTTGTTCCTGCCCCCTCTCTTTTCTTTTTCATTCATTACTAGATTTAGATCTCTAGCTATGATTATATTGTTTGGAGAATTCAGTTGCAAAAACTCATTTAATGTTTTCCAACAGTCTTTCTTTTCAGAATACAATACTGGAACATATAAATTGAATAGTGCAGTGGTTAACTTACTTGATATGTGCTTCAGCGCAGTGAAACACCAGTGTTGTGTGTTGTGTGAATTGACGAGCCTTAATTGATATTCCTTCCACAGGGTTGTTATTCCACCTGAGGAACCTCTTGTGCTTATTGCTTTCCCTGTGTTCTTCTGCCATTTCTTTTTGCTAATCTCAAGAAGGGCTTCCCCTTCAATTTTTGTCTCTTGGAGCATTAGGATGTCTGCAGGTTCCGCTTTCATAAGGTCTTTGACCGCTTCTATTTTCATAGGATTCCCGAGCCCTCTGCAATTCCAAGAGACTATTCTCATTACTTACTGTTTGGGGAAGTTTGGCCTCCTCCTTTTGGCGGCCTTGTCCTTGTGTTTCTGTTGATTGACATTTCTATGGTGGGTTGACTTCCTTGAGTCTTTTGTATTTCCGCTTCTTCCCCCCTCACTTCTCTGCGAGACTTTCTTCCTGCTCTTTTGGCCGGCCTTTCTATGATCTCATCCTCCGAGGAGCTAGGAGAATCATACACTTTCTTTCTTGCTACATCGGCATATGAGGGAGAGGGAGCTACTTCGGGGGTATGCCCTTGCTCCTCTCCTCCTTTTCGGATAGGGGAAGATCTTGATTGATTGTTGTTGTTCTTGTTTGCTTCTGGAGTTTCTATGCCCTTGCTGGAATCTTCATTTTGATCTCCTGATTTCGGGGTAGGGATGTTGTTCCTGTTTGCTTCCGGGATTTCTATGGCCTTGCTGGATTCTGCATTTTGATCTCTTGAGTTCGATGTGGGGATGAAGGTCCCATCTTTTTGTTCTTGCCCCTTTGGGTTGGGGTTATTTCCTTTTGGAATTCTTTTGGTTTTGGGTTTTGCTGTCCCTGCTTTCTGCACTGTGGTCCATTGTTTTGCTTTCGCATTCTCGCTCTCCTCTACTTCCTTTTTTTTACAGTGTCTGGCGAAGTGACCATAGCCATGGCAGTGCCGGCATTTGAAGGGTAGCTGCTCGTAATCAAGATCATGGATGTGCGACCATTCAGCTGCTATCAGTTTGATTGCCTCTGGTAACCCTACCTCCAGATCAACCTCCACACAGATCCGTGCGCAGGAGAATTGATCTTTTTGAACAGCTTGATCGATATACCTTCCAAGCGAGTTGCCGATAGCCTGAAGAGATTTTTGGTTCCAGCAATGAAGAGGGAGATGAGGTAGACGGACCCAGACTGGAACAGCAGACGGAACATCCTGGGCTGGGTCAAAGTCAGGGGTCCATTTGTTCAAATATAAAACCTGAGGCCCCATGAAGTATGGACCGTTTCTGAAAATGAGGTTTTTGTCGTCCGAGCTTTCAAACACGAACACATAGAATCCTTTTCCAACAAAATGGCTTTTAATTCCTTCAGAAACTAGCGGCGTCCAATTTCTCTGCACCCAAGCTTCAATGGATTTGGGAGAGGGCCAGAGCCCGGTAAATTGTCCAATGAGCCCTCTGTCTGCTAGATTGACTGCGGATTTGCAAGTCTCTGCTATTGGCAGTTCAACTATTGGGATGCTATCCAGCTTTTTAACAAACTTCTGCTGAGCTTCAGAGATTGGTCTTTTGTGAGAACCTGCGATGAGGTTCCTGAAGGCAAGCAGATCGGGCAAGGGAGGGCCAGGATCGGCTCCCCCGCCGGCCTCCATTGGAGCTGAACCCAGAGCAAGAGCAATGGCGGCGATGGCGGCACGAAGCTAGGTCACGCAGCCGACAGTTTAAGATATAATATTCAACATTGTTGCTTAGTATTTTTTTATGTAAAAAATAATTAATAGTAAAAATGATTGTAACTAAAATTAAAAAGACAAATATAAAAAATATAATTATATTATATTTTAAAAATGACTGTAACTAAGATTAAAAAAGCAATGTAAAAAATAATTATATAATTATATATATATATATATATATATGTTAAAAATTAATTTAATTATTTTAACACAAAATTAATTCAATATTCAATAAAAATATAATTAAATTATATTTTAAAAATGATTATATATATATATATATATATATATATATATATATATATATATATATATATATTAAAAATTAAATTAATTATGTTAACACAAAATTAATTCAATATTCAATAGCACTTATTTATTTAAACTAACTTTTTAATTTTCATATAATTTTTTATTTATATTAATATTTTATAAAAAATTTCTAAATTTTTATTAATTTTTTTGTTTAAAAAATATTTAAATAACATATATTTATTTGAAAATATATAATACTCTAAGAACGATAATTTATTATTAAATGTGATTATGGAATGGATATAGAGGTTATCATCATGTATGTGAATGGGGCATGTAAATATTTTTAGTGTATTGGATTGTACACTTCAATTATTTGAAATATTTTCCAAGTAATATGAATTTGTAGACAATTAAAGTTGTTATGGTTTAAATCTGTATTTAATTTTATATTTTTAAATAATCTATATAGTTTTAATTATTTTTTAGAAAATTTGCATTATTAATTTTAAAAGTTTTATAAATAAATAAAAACCTTAAAAAATATTTATAACTTTACCAAATTATATTAACACTATTATACATGCTAGAATTAAAATATATTCAAATGACTAGAATTTTTGTTTTTGTGCCATGTTCTAACAATGATTTCATTTAAATATGAAATAGGCTATTTTTTTTATTTTTTTTAACCATGGTGAATTGGTAACATTCTATGTAGATTGAAAATCCTCCGAGTCTTGGTAATCGTTCCTTCTGCAATCCAATTAGAATTAACGGGAAAAAGGTCCTAGGCAGACTAAAGCTAGTAAAGGTGGACAAGTCAAGGCAATAAAGACATTAAGAACTCACCTTGCAATGGATTGATTTGATTGCAATACTATTCTCAAAGTATTAATCTAGTGGTAGTGTCAATTAATTTCTATAAATATTTAGTGATGTTATATATATATATATATATATATATATATTCCTTGTAAAACCCCATAAAATTAATCACTTTTAAGAGATCAAAACTTTTTGACTATAAACAAATTACAATCATATAAAGAAATCACCCAACTCAACTCTGTAAATTAATAGGATTGAGAATAACACAATCATGACCATTCTATACCACAATGGATATCGTAACAAAACTCTCAACAACACTAGGGGAGAGGCTTCTATTGTTGTGCAAGGACCAGTACTAGTTATAGTACCGGTCCCACACATCCATTAAAAAAACATCATAAACTATCAAAAAGATGCACATAAATAGTTTATATTAAGTTATATTAGTTATATAAATATGTCCAAAAGGGGCCCATATATTGATTGGACCAACAACTGTCAAACAACAAGCCTTAACATCACAAGTTGAGAAGACATATTGTCCAACTACCTCCAGCTTTGAATTACCAATTAAGTCAAAATGCACTACAAAACATTACATTAATTTCTATCCATTGGAGCAACACATCCCATTGTTGGGTAATGTAGAAATTAGCTGAATAAATCACTTATTCACTGAAGATTAACCTGGTCATATATCAATTTCGAATTGCATACATAACACATAACCTTCTTCTACAATTAATTGTCACATGCGGAAATAACAGAAGTAATCTCACATCAATTCAATCACACATTAACTCAGTATGTATGGGGAAAGCCTATAGCTGAAAACCTCGCAGCTATTGTGTATATTATAATGGAGAAATCAAGTAACCAAACAAGTACAATACTCCTCACAAGTACTCAGTACTCTCTCATGAAGTTACTCACACTCTAGCTTGGTTTTGAACAAGTCTCGGGTTCAAAACACACCACTAACTGCCTTGCCTCTATTGCGCAATCATGGCCTGTATATGAAGAGGTTCAAGGTTCGAATCCCCTTTCCTTGATTGCGTAATTGTCATGGACAATTCCTCCAAGTGTAATGCAAATCTCATGCAAAAACAAATCTACCAACTGATAGCTTTACTCACCCTTTCATCTACCTCTTCCACTGGTCTCCACTGAACTGATCATGCACTGTAGTGAACTGAAGTGTTCTTGAGTTGACCAATGAGTTAATATTTAGTAAATTAAATATTATTTAATTTACTCCACTCATATCTAGTTGATTAGTTAGTTAACTAATCCCAACTAGTTCAACTAAAACAAACAGAACACAACTCAACTACTTGTCCCGTTAACTCCTCCAAAACTCCTGCCACTGAAGTCTAACTGAAGCCAACCATGCAAGATGCCATCAAACCCTAGGAACCACGTGATTCCTTGTGTCAGTTGCATGAGTCACCTCCCTGACTCAAACTGAAGTGCGCCAAGAGAGTAAACTGCTGTTTATAGTCAAAATATTATTAAGGGTAAATAATATTTGACTTCCATATTTTTAGGAGATCGGTCTAAAAATAGCCTGGGTCCTAAAAATTAGGGTCTCATCTATTTTTACCGACATGTCGCATACTCCAAGAATCTCCAAGTAGAATTCCCAAATTATGCTCCGTATGTCTAAAAATAGACATAGTCTAAAAATAGACTTTGCGCGAGAATTTGCCTGCGGGCCCACTTAGTGAAGGCGACTTCATTTCACTAAGCTCCATCATCTTGCTGCATTCTCAACACTCCCTCTCAGCAAGATATGGATTATCTGCAATCCCTATCCTGCCTCTGTGGAATTCGAACTTGCTCCTCGTGAGCGCCTTCGTCAGGATGTCGGCATCCTGATCCTCCGTGGGAACATATGAAAGCATCATGATCCTCCGCTGAACACAATCTCTGATGTGATGGTACCTGATGTCGATATGTTTGGACCTATCATGAAAAACTGGATTAGCCGAGAGCTTGATGCAGCTCTGGTTATCACAGTAGATCACCGTAGGCTCCAAATGCAACCTGAACAAACCTGCGAGGATCTTCCTCATCCAAATAGCCTCACATGCAGCCAAGCTTGCTGCCATGTACTCGGCCTCTGCTGAACCGAGTGCCACGGATCTCTGCTTCCTGCTGTACCAGGAAACTGCTGTCGACCCAATGCTGAAAACTCCTCCAGAAGTGCTCTTCCGGTCCGTTGGACTCCCTGCCCAATCTGCATCAGTGAAACCAGAAAGCTTCACTCCATCCTCCTGTCCGTACCATAGACCATATCCCGATGTGCCTCTGATATAGCGCAATACATGCTTGCCCGCCTTCCAAAAGAGCTTGGTAGGCTTAACCATAGCTTGCGAAAGCTGGTTAACTGCATAGCATATATCGGGTCGTGTATTGACCAGATACATAAGCGACCCCACCAACTGTCGATAGAAAGTGGCATCCACTACCTCCGCTGAAGTAGCATCCTCCTTCCTCCAACCACCAGGAAGAGGAGTGTCAACAGGCTTGCAGCCTTGCATGTTGAACCTCTCCAGAATCTCCCGGGCATACTTGCCCCGAGAAACAAACAGTCCTCCACTGCGCTGCCAAATCTCCAATCCCAGGAAATAATGAAGGATGCCTAGGTCCTTCATCTCAAACTCTCGTGCAAGATCCTCCTTGCATGAAAGTATCAACTGCTCGTCGCCAGTCAAAATCAGATCATCTACATACAGTACGATGATCAACAGCTTCCCCTCCACCACAATCTGGTACAAGTTTGGATCCGCCTCACTCTTGGAGAATCCAAGCCCGGTGAAGTAGCTGTCTATCCGAGTGTACCAAGCACGAGGTGCTTGCTTCAGCCCGTACAGTGCTCTCTTGAGTCGGCACACATGCGACTCACCGCTGAAGATCTCAAAACCTTCAGGCTGCTCTATGTACACCTCTTCCTCAATAACTCCATTGAGGAACGCAGTCTTCACATCCATCTGATGAATGTGCCACCCCATCCGCGCTGAGAGAGCAAGGATCGTCCGTATGGAAGAGTACCTTGCGACAGGTGCAAAAGTCTCCTCATAGTCAATCCCCTCGATCTGTGAGAAGCCACGGGCGACAAATCTCGCCTCGTACTTCTCCACACTCCCGTCAGCCGCCTGCTTCACTTTGTAGATCCATCGCGAACCTACAACTGATTTCCCAACCGGTCTTGGGACAATCTCCCATGCACTGTTCCCGATGATCGAATCATATTCTTCGATCATGGCATCAACCCATGCGGGTTCCTCCACAGCTTCCTCAAAAGAGGATGGCTCTGTCACAACACATTGACTCATAAGAGCCATGTATCCAGTGTACCGATCCGGTGACTGTCTCTGTCTGCGCTGTGCCGTAGGTGGTCCTACAACCTTCTCTGCATCCCGAGCCAGTCGCTCAGCTTCTGTAGTGCGCATGCGCCCTCTGATGGTTGGCGCTGCCTGGGTGGTTTCTTCCACCTCCCGAACCTCCTCTTGTGGCTGATCCACATCCGGAAGCTCCTCCTTAGGAACTAACAGCTCCTCATCTGCATGCAAGTGTAGCTCCCTCTCAAGCGAACACCGCATGGCTTTCTCCTCCTGAAATTTTATATCCCGTCGCACAACAGTCTTGCGACTGTCTGGCACATACACCCGATAGTTGTGAGGTGTATCAGTGTACCCCACAAATATTCCAACTTCAGCAGTTGGATCCAGCTTCCTTCTTGCATCCTTCGTCACATGCATGTAGACAGGAGATCCGAAAATACGCAAATGGGAAATATCAGGCCTCTTGCCAGAATAAGCCTCCTCTGGTGTACTCATGCCAAGAACCTTGTGAGGACAACGGTTCTGCACATACACTGCCGTATTGCATGCCTCAGCCCACAAGTGAAGGGGTAGGCCCTGATCATGCAACATTGCCCGTGCAGCACCCACGATCGTTCTGTTCTTCCGCTCAGCCACCCCATTCTGCCGTGGGTTATGGGGTGCGATGAGCTCTCTCCGAATCCCTTCTGCACTGCAGAACTCCTTGAATTCAGCCGAGATGAATTCACCACCGTTATCACTCCTTAGAGCAATCACCTTCTTCCCCGACTCGTTCTCGACCAGTGCTTTAAACTCACAGAACTTCGCGAATGTATCGCTCTTCTTCTGCATGAAGAAGATCCAGCACTTTCGAGAGAAATCATCAACAAAGATCACATAATACCCGTGCTTTGCTGTCGAAGCAACTGAGAAAGGACCACACACGTCTGTGTGAACTCTCTCAAGGATCGTCGTGGCGCGACTATCCTTCTCGTGAAAGGTGGCTTTCACATACTTCCCTAAAGTACACCCCTTGCACTGATCTGACCGCGCAAGGGTGCCCTTAGGAAGTCCAGTAGAAATCTGCTGCAGAATCTTCAAAGCTCCATGGTGAAGATGGCCCAATCTCCTGTGCCATAGTTCGCCCTCATCATCCCGGCTCACCACATCTCCAGCCTTGCATGCCATAGCTGCGCAGTCATCTACCTGCAACTGATAAAGGTTCTCAGTTCGAACCCCTATCTTCCGGGTCTCTCCAGTAGTCTTACTGCGCAGGAAAGCTTTTCCTTCGCTGAAGACCACATCATAACCCTTATCCTCCAACATCGCTACCGAAATCAGGTTCTTCTTCAATCCAGGTACATGCATGACATCCTTTAAGACAAAGGGTTTACCAGACTCCCTCTGAAAGGATACGGTACCGATACCAGTCACACCGTATCTACCGTCATCGCCCATCTCGATGTGCATACCCAAATCCTTGTCCTCCAGATCTGAGAACAACTCCCGATCTCCCGTCATATGAAATGACGCACCGCTGTCCAAGAACCACACCGATCCCATCACACTTGAAACCAAGCATGCACTCAGTGAAAAGTCAAGCTCGAACTGTGAAGCCAAAGCTTCTCCATCTGCAGATCTTCCCGCTTGCTTGTTCTTCTTCTTCTTTGGACAATTGGTAGCATAATGTCCGTGATCATGGCAGTGAAAACATTTCACTTTCGCCATATCCCGCTTCTTGCCCTTAGCTCCAGAATGAGAGGTTTTCTTACCCTTCCCTTTCTTAGCTTTGGACACCAAAGCGCAGTTTTCTTCATCAGCTCCCTTTGATGAAGATCCATCTCGAGTAGTCCTCCTTATCTCCTCCTCCATGAGATCCGCCCAAAGGCGCTCCCATCCCGGCAGCTTCTCCCGACCATTGACACTATCTTGATATGAGTGCCAAGCCTTCGAAAGACCAAGGAGAGCCAGGTCGACCATATCCTCTTCATCGACAGTAACTCCCACACTTCCCAGTTCATCTCTGCATTGAGTGAACTTCGTGAGGTATTTAGCGATACTGTCGCCCTTCTCCATCTTGATGTTCCCGAGCTTGTCTTTGAGCGCCAGCTTCCTTTGGTCACTCTTACTCTGGAATAGATCCGTCAAAGCTTTCCACATTAAATATGGAGTAGCCTTTCCATGCAGGCTGGATACAATATGATCCTTGACGCCCTCCAACAAGATCCTTCGACATTTCGCGATCTTCTTTTGCCATGCATCGACCAAAGCTGCATCAGTGGGCTTTGGGACATCCGCATCCACGAACTCCTTCAGACCATTATCTTCTAACACTGCTTCCATTCGATCTTTCCATGCAACATAGTTCGAACCGCCTTCAAGAGCATATTCGAGTCGCAAACCATTGAAAGAAGACATCTTTCAACACCGGCACCAAGAAGAACAACCTTCTGCAAAATTCGAATTCCAAACTCCAAGCTCTATCGCTTCCGATCTATACTTGAAAACAAATTATTTCCAAATCAGAGATTGACTGCAAAGGGCATTCACCAGATCTTTCACCTTACAAGGAAGGATGAATATTCCGGAGGCTACCTGGCCCGCATGCAGACTCTGTCCAAGGAAATAAGTTTGCAATCACCGTAATAGACTTCGACAATTAATCTCGCTCCGATACCATGTAGAAATTAGCTGAATAAATCACTTATTCACTGAAGATTAACCTGGTCATATATCAATTTCAAATTGCATACATAACACATAACCTTCTTCTACAATTAATTGTCACATGCGGAAATAACAGAAGCAATCTCACATCAAATCAATCACACATTAACTCAGAATATATGGGGAAAGCCTATAGCTGAAAACCCCGCAGCTATTGTGTATATTATAATGGAGAAATCAAGTAACCAATAAAGTACAATACTCCTCACAAGTACTCAGTACTCTCTCCTTGAAGTTACTCTGTCCCGACTTTCGATTGAACAAGTGCCGAGGTTCAAAACTCCACATGATGCCTTGCCTCTATTGCGCAATCATGGCCTGTATATGAAGAGGTTCAAGGTTCGAATCCCCTTCCCTTGATTGCGTAATTGTCATGGACAATTCCTCGAAGTGTAATGCAAATCTCATGCAAAACAAATCTACCAACTGATAGCTTTACTCACCCTTTCATCTACCTCTTCCACTGGTCTCCACTGAACTGATCATGCACTGTAGTGAGCTGAAGTGTTCTTGAGTTGACTAATGAGTTAATATTTAGTAAATTAAATATTATTTAATTTACTCCACTCATATCTAGTTGATTAGTTAGTTAACTAATCCCAACTAGTTCAGCTAAAACAAACAGAACACAACTCCACTACTTGTCCCGTTAACTCCTCCAAAACTCCTGCCACTGAAGTCTAACTGAAGCCAACCATGCAAGATGCCATCAAGCCCTAGGAACCACGTGATTCCTTGTGTCAGTTGCATGAGCCACCTCCATGACTCAAACTGAAGTGCGCCAAGAGAGTAAACTGCTGTTTATAGTCAAAATATTATTAAGGGTAAATAATATTTGACTTCCATATTTTTAGGAGATCAGTCTAAAAATAGCCTGGGTCCTAAAAAATAGGGTCTCATCTATTTTTTACCGACATGTCGCATACTCCAAGAATCTCCAAGTAGAATTCCCAAATTATGCTCCGTATGTCTAAAAATAGACATAGTCTAAAAATAGACTTTGCGCCAGAATTTGCCTGCGGGCCCACTTAGTGAAGGCGACTTCATTTCACTAAGCTCCATCATCTTGCTGCATTCTCAACAGGTAATACCTGCACAAGAATAGATGAAATGTGTGTCAGCCATATATACATGTGTGTTTAACAATTCAACTTATTGAAGACAATAAATGACACCATTCAATTAAGGAATTAGCTCAAAGGATGCAATAAATGACACCAACCTTTTCAATTCAAGTATTAAACACAACAACCCTTTCAATTCAGGAATTAAGACGAGATAACTACAAGATCGCAAGAGCATAACTACAAGGAATTAGAAAAATGAGATGTAACAGACAATCATGTATTAGATATGAACTTGCTTATATTCTCATACTTTCAGTTTTTTCAAGGATTTTTAGAAGTTTGAAACCTCTCTATGGCCAGTGCCTCCTTTCCTAAAGTTTCATATGGCTTCTATCCTCACAGCCTAGACAAATCAATCAAGTAAAACCTACAACCATGCAAGAGAAAGCTATAAATTGTGTACAAATATGAAGTGTTGACACTGAAGGCAGAGATCATAATTCCACAGATAGATAGATAGATGGACACAGAATGCACTCGTCCATAAATTAGGAAGCAGGGTATTGGAATATTGTTATCGTTTAGATCTGCTTTGTACAAACCTAAGAAACAACTGAGTAATTGGCCAAGGTCATTGCTAATTACTCCTATGTTCAGACTAATGTTTCTCCAGTCACAGCGGGTGCCCCTAGTGTTTCTGCATTTTCCACACTTAGATAATCTATGGGGTTAGTAGAAGTGATCAACACATGAAGTAATTGTCCTTTATATGCATACAAGCAACCAAGGACACAAGAAAGCTTTCAAATTTAATAATACGAGAGATTCCACTTCACAAAAGCTAAACTGTGAAAAATGAAAAGAAGATGGACATGTACTTTAAGTGAATAAAATTGAATTAAATGCACTTAGGTCACCCATGCCACTGCAAAAAAGCAAGATTATTCAACCACTTAATTCGAAGAGTTGTAAGAACATTGTATTATCAAACCATATAAATGTATCAGTCAAAAGATTATTTGCATCATGAAGACAAATACAATGATTGGTTGCATAATAGGAATTGTGAAAAGTGGAGGCAACAATGAAAAAAAGGATGAATGGAAAAACAAGAAAGCCGACAACTATTCAATTAAAAAACTCTCAACTTCTGTCCTATTCACTCTTCTCTTATGGACCCTTACACTCAAAATCTATACATCATATGCAAGACATTTGTATCACATGCACCACGATTGCGAAAGATAAACAATGCCCTTCTATCATGTGACTATTCTAGAGAAGCCCAATGTTGTACTTGTGGAACACACCATTCTAAATCTACTTCATAATAATCCCAGATTATTCCAAGACCTATTTCTAAGCAAAGTTTAGTGGAGGAATAGTTGGAAACTAGCTAAATGAAGATACAATAGCTGATAACTGCCACAAAACAACACATTTTCACCCTGCACCCATCAATCATTAGCGCTTTAACTCAAATTAATTGTTGTTTGGTAATAGACCTTTTTAGATTGGTTACAAACTGCTACACCACCTTCTTAACTATTGTTGTTTGAGTGAACAGATAGCTAGTAAACCGACCTTACAATTTTCCATTGTTCCCACAACCACACACATGGCTCAACCTCTCTTTAAAACTCTATAAAATTGTGCCACCAAGTATAAAATAGGGGTTGACCTACCATGAATAAAACAGGTCTCATGCAAACACTCTTAGAAGTCCATTTACAACACAAGAAGTCAACTTCTAATTTATGTTTTAGCAGAGTAAATCAAGGCTTCAACATATTTAATCCTCACACTTGTCAAATTCCAATCACAAATTAGATGAGGGTTACACTTGTCTCTTACACAATTCGAAGATCAGGTTGCCCACTGAAAATAGAACTAGTTTGTAAGGTTATGGGGAAATTTTTTCCCTAGGTTTTTGTTAGTCCACTAGGGTTCTCAACAAAATTTCTTTCTGTTCAAAATTGAAATAACTACTCCAACATACATGTAACCTTCAATAAAAAATCCTTCTCTTTCAACAGTGCGACCAATCATACAGTATAGTGCAAATCATTCAACAATTCAATATTAACAATGTAATCCAAATTCAACTATTCAAGTAAATTAGGTTTGTTCAAGTGTAGTCTCAATTAATTCACAAAATTCTTCATTGATATGAATGGATTACTAGGTTTAGTTTTAACATTAAGATAAAATCCTTGTTGATAACACAGTATGCGCTCAGATGCAACTTGAAATTTGTTGAGTAAAATACCAAGTTGCCTACACAAATGCAAGAGTTCACATCAAACAACAAAAGATACCATGTTGTTAACAGTCAATAGGTATTACTTATCTTTCTCATGCTAATATTAGAAGTCATACATAAATACAGTTTACTCTAATACAGTTGTATGGTAATACTTATCAAATTTCTTACTCATGATCTACTCTAATACAATCTTGACATGGTATTATTAAGTCTATAGTTATTTTCAAGAGTTATGTACATGTAATTCTAGTTCATGAATGATTGGTGAACTTCTAAGAAAAATCAACATTATTTTTATTTTTATTTATTTATTTATTTTTTTTTATTTTTTTTTGTTAAATCAGAATTTCATGGTAAATTTGTAGGTTGTTGCAGCCATGCCAAGAGTTTCTATTGCAGATTAGACAAGGAATAGGAAGAGGCGAGGGACGAGGGGGCCCCAGCTACGGAGCAGTTCATCATATGAGGATGGGGGGGTGATGTGAATGCTCCCAACAATGTCATTGAAAAGGACTTTGTGGTAGAAGGTCATGCTATCCCACCATCGATCATAGAGCCACCTTCAACCACAGTGCAAGGTGAAACCCATCAAAGGCTGGAAAAAGCAAAAAATGCTCCTTGTAATTGATGACATTGAGTTTAAGGGATATTCAATCCGTGCATCTACAAAAAAACATGGTGTTGCCTCTAACATACATTATTGGATAAATGGGTTGACTAATACAAAGCGTAGATGGCCTGTTACAATTATGACTGGAGAGGAGGAGGAGGAGGTGGTCGAGTGGTGGAAGGAGATGGCCTAATTGGGATATGGGTTAGAGCTTATACAACTTAAATCCATAGTAGCTCAAATCTGTCAAGGGGGGCCAAACCCCTTAAAAGACGGTTTTCCTAGTGAATAATGGTGTAGTGGGTTTAAAAAGAGGCATCCAAACCTTGTGTTACGTACAACCGATGGCCTTGACAGAGACAGGGCTTTAAATCTACACCCTGCAATTGTGTCCAAGTTCTATAACACTCTTTTTGCTACATATGAGCGACACTCATATGCCCCATACCATATATGGAACTATGATGAAATAGGCTTACAGGTAGGAAGGAATTGTGGTATGTGGGTAATTGCCAAGAGAGGGACTCGAAATGTGCTTAAGATATTGCCTAAGATCAGGGAGTGGATCACTATTCTTTGTTTTGTCAATGCAATTGGTTGATTAATACCAGGATTTTATCTATTTAAAGGTAAAACTCAACTAAAAAAATATATACATAATTGTGAACCAAGCGCATGCATGGTTGCACATCCACATGCATGGATGACAAAGGAATTATTCTTGAAT
The DNA here is from genome assembly GCA_034641835.2 of Pinus albicaulis. Lineage (NCBI taxonomy): Eukaryota > Viridiplantae > Streptophyta > Pinopsida > Pinales > Pinaceae > Pinus > Pinus albicaulis. The sequence goes on from CM076575.1 coordinate 1,927,708,833, forward strand.
TGTCTTTGTCACTTTGCTGCATTTGTACTAGGTGATGTCTCGCTTGAAAACAGACACCTACTGATTTTAGATGTCCATGGAAGCCACATGGTTGTGCAGACAATTGAGGAGGCCAACAATTTGGGCATTGACCTGTTAACATTGCCGGATCATACCACTCACAAATTGCAACCCCTTAATGTCAGTGTGTTCAGGGCCTTTCAAGAACTATTTCAGGGTCGAGCGAGCTTCATGGATGGAAAAGAATCCAAGTGTGGAATTAAAGAGGTTTGAGCTAGTTGAGCTTGTAAGTAAAGCATTTAAAAGGGCTCTCACATCTTCTAATATCAAGGATGGATTTAGGAGGACTAGTATATGGTCACTTAATGTTGATTCTCTTATGCATGATATTGGTTGTAGCCAAGAATTTGACGTGGAAGGTCAAGAAGCAGAAAAATTACAAGACCATGTCGGTGCACAAGAAGATGTAGTTGTTGTTGAAGGTATAATGTCCCTTTCTAAAGGGCCCTTCTATGGTGATGATGATGAACATGTTGAAGTGAGACACAGTTCAATCATGAACCAACTATCAATATCATTGAGGTTTTTACACCCACTGAACCACCTGCCTATTATGCATGTGATATAGAATATGAGGCAGTTGATCAAGGGAATTAAAATGCAATAGAATTAAACAATGAGAAATTGGGCATGCCAACCCAAGTAAGAGCACCATCGTGGTTGGCAGAGGCCGTGATGAATATCACTAGAAATAATGTGTCTACCACCAATGAGGAAAGCATGGACATGCCTTCAAAACCATCAAAGTTGAACGCCGAACTTGTTCATTATTTTTTGGACAATGGATCACTGGAAGAGGAGTCTATTCAACATGAAGTACCTGAAGAAGACAACAATGGGGGCCAATTAGCTATCCCGGAGGTTGAAAGCCAAGTGTCAGGTCCTGAGGAGCATGGGACAAAAAAACAGAGAATACTTGGTGCATTCCTTAAGTTACCAGTAGAGAGAGTGAAGGCCTCATCAAGTAACTCAACATCAGATTATCTTTGTTTGGGGAGAAGTTCACAATTGCTCATATCTGAAGATTATATGAATTTAATATTTGAGTCTAAACGTAAAAAGAATGAAATTCAGGAATCTAAAAAGAGAAAGAAGGAGTTATCCAAGGAAAAGAGAGCTATAAGGATTGCAACAACAAAATCTTGAGCAAAGGAAAGGTTGGAAAGACAAAAAGCAAGGGAAGATAAGGAACATAAAAATCAATTGGCAAGGTAAGAGAGAGATGCAATACATGTTGAACAAGTTTTGGAAAAAGGAGGAGGTGTGACATGCAGGGAAGACCATGATCCAAGCTAGTTAGAGGAAAATAGGATGATGTCCAACACTCTAGACCACATTGCAGAGCACACACCATCATACCAAGACCCAATTAACGTCCAAGTCCCCCGATATCAGCCAGGAGTTATGCCCACCTCTTATACCATTGCAGGTTGAAATCATAGTTGTGTTTATATGACACCTACAATCAGTGCTGGGTTTAGTAACAGAAGTGGACACTTAGGCTACTCAATCCCTCCATGGATACAAGAAGAAAATTGGGATCAAGCATATGGCAACATTCAAGCACATCCTAATCAATCAATATTGGGTAGTCCACCATACTTGGGTGAGGCAAGAAACTCAACAATTTTGGGCAATGCAGGAAAAGGAGGCCATCAAGCATAGGGGTGGCATGACTTAATTTTTGTAACCACATCGCAATGTGAGTTTTGTAAGGATGCAATGTGTTGAATGTTTACTATAATAGTTCACAGGTTGTGGTCCATTTCATGTTTAATAGGTTGCATGGTTAATATAATATTTCATGGTTCATAAATCAGGTAAGCAATTCTGAAAACACTTTCAGTATTAGGCTATCATGTATATTATTGTTGCATTCAATGAAGGAATTGGACCTTTAATCTGTTATGTCCGTGGAGCACACCTTTAAGATTGGTTTCATAGTAGAAGATACACTTCTACATAATTAAGGATTATCGTGTTCATTAGATTGAGGATTGCAAATGGTAAAAATAACATTCTTGTTATTAATGTTTGTTAATAGTGATTGTAATGGTCAAGGAACAAAGGTAAATCAACTCAAATAAAAAAATTGAACTCTATTGGGATAAATATATTCTCAGGGCCTTGTCTCGGTCCGTCTGAAATGATAAAGTAATTAAGTTTTATAAAGAAATCCAACTCACACGCTAATACATTTAGAATTCAAGGATTTATCCCCAATTTCAAACATAGAATTTTCAACAATGAAAGATAACAAGAATAAGATACACACAGTCATCTCATTAAAAATACACAAGAATTCTTAATTGTTCTTAGAGGGTGCATAACCTAATTAGAAGTAGAATAAAGAACAATCTAACTACATGTGAATAACTCAATATCTCATGCAACTAACAACAAGAATAGAGATGCAATTGACAATAAAAATAGAGAAACATGGACAAATTAGCTAGAGAATAATAATAGCCAACAAAACTCATGCACAAAGCCTAGAGCATAACAACAATCACAACAATCTACAAGTTTCTCATATTTTGAACACAATTTTGCAAGATAGGTAGATCCACTGAAATAAAAATTTTAAACTTTATTGGGATAAATATATTCTCAGGGCCTTGCCCCGGTCTGTCTAAATTGATAAAATAATTAAGTTTTATAAAGAATTCCAACTCATAGGCTGATACATTTAGAAGTTGAGGATTTATCCCCCAATTTCAAACATAGCATTTTCAACAATGAGAGATAACAAGAATAAGATACACACAGTCATCTCATTAAAAATACACAAGAATTCCTAATCGTTCTTAGATGGTGCATAACCTAATTAGAAGAAGCATAAATAACAACCATCCAACTACATGTGAATAACTCAATATCTCGTGCAACTAACGACAAGAATAGAGATTCAATTGACAACAAACATATAGAAATATGGACATAATAGCTAGAGAATAATAATAGCCAACAAAACACATGCATAAAGCCAAGAGCATACCAACAATGACAACAAGCTACAAGTTTCTCATATTTTGAACACAATTTTGCAACATAGGAAGATCAACTGAAATGAAAAATTTGAACTCTATTGGGATAAATATATTCTCAGGGCCTTGCCCCGGTTTGTCTGAAATGATAAAATAATTAAGTTTTATAAAGAACTCCAGATCACAGGCTGATACATTTAGAAGTCAAGGATTTATCCCCCAATTTCAAACATGGCATTTTCAACAATGAAAGATAGCAAGAATAAGATACACACAATCGTCTCATTAAAAATACACAAGAATTCCTAATCGTTCTTAGATGGTGCATAACCTTATTAGAAGAAGCATAAAGAACAACCATCCAACTACGTGTGCATAACTCAATTGACAATATCTCATGCAACTAACAACAAGAATAGAGATGCAATTGATAACAAACATAGAGAAACATGGACATATTAGCTAGAGAATAATAATAGTCAACAAAACTCATGCACAAAGCCAAGAGCATACCAACAATCACAACAATCTACAAGTTTCTCATATTTTGAACACGATTTTTCAACATAGGTAGATCAACTAAAAAAAAAAAAAATTGAACTCATGGAAGGGTATATAGATGGACCAAGTATGGTAGTCCTTGTTTTTAGGATAACCTCCCTAAGTATGGTTAGGGAAAACTGGTAAGCATCACACATTATGGTCAAGCATTGAGTCCTTTACTTGTTCGGACCAAGAAGTACTCTATTGTACACTAGTCATGGGTGGCAACATAAGCACATATAAATTTCCAAAATACAATGCATGTCATCATCAAATATAAAGCAAAAACAACAATTCATCATCATAAATCCTTCACCACTTGCTTAATTAATTGCTTAGTGGGTACTGCTAGAGACTTATCTTATCAGGAACGGAACCACCAACCCCCTTACCTTGAGTACTGTCTTTCCACACACACCACAATACCATTGGATACATTGCTTAACCCTCTTATGTTGGGATAAATATATTCTCAGGGCCTTGCTCCCATGCTCACACGTTGATACATTTAGGACTCGAGGATTTATCCCCCAATTTCAAACATAGCATTTTCAAGAATGAAAGATAACAAGGACAAAGATTATTGCAAAGTACGTGAACATGCCCATCGCTCAACCCTTTTCCAACAACAATTATTATGTGGAGCACACAATGAACAAAAAGCATATAGAGATTATGGGCGAGTAAAAAATTCAACCATTTGAATAGACACACACAATCATCTCATTAAAAATACACAATATTGCAGCATATCTTATTGCAAACACATACAAGAGTACTCAGTCCATCATTAATATTGTTAATGCGTATAAGGAAACCATTCATACTTATGTATATAACTCAGTAAACCAATAGGAAAATAACATTTCATAGATCCTTATTATTATCCCAACCATGGAGGCATAAGAATGTAATCATTCACACAGAGATCTCAGCCACCTCTCTGAGGTAGAACACCCAAAACCCACAAAACCAAAAACCACATAACCCACAAAACCCACAAAGTTGAACCAAGTAGGGAGATAATTTGAACCAAGCAGGCAGATAAGCTAAACCAAGGCATAATAATCCCAGACTAAATGTGTTAAAACACATAGGTAGATAGGCTGGTAGGACGGTGTCCTACCTCCTAGTCCCCATTTCGTCGGAGGAACCTCCATGCTAGCACACCAAAAAACCGTAGCTCCAAAAAATCGCTCAGTGACCTGCAAGACAAGGATAACACATTGTCGTGTGGTTATAAATCCATTCCACTGGATAAAATAAGCGAAATTCAGCCATTAAACTCAAGAAAATTCCAATTTATCTGAAAAACCCCCTTGGGGGCATGAAACGGCCATAACCAACACCAAGTTGAGCTAAATCCGCCACAGGGACCAGCTAAATCCCCAACAGGGATGAGCGCAGAGCAACAAGTAGCCAATATTGGCGACAAGGAAGCAAAACTAGTGCAATATACCAGATAAAACGGATAAAAACAACCAAAAACCTTCTTGAACAAGCAGAGTAACTATCCCATAAACCACTATCCACAGTGCCAAGGATATTTATGGTAGGAACCAACATCACAGCAACACTACGCAACCACCAGGGAGGGAAAATGCACAAGAACCAAGACTGAACAGAAATGCACATTGCAATCGAGAAGCCCCCATCGAACATGCATAAACCTAACCATTTGTGCCCTAAACCCGCTGAACTGGTCACAATATACGACAGGCAGGTAGTTGCGCATGATATGTATCGTACTCCATATCAAGAAACTTATGTGGAATTTGGTTGGGTGTGAGGTGGAGCGTTCCCCTACTGACATCTCTCCCCTATATGATGATAGGATTATCTCCCCTATATGGCTATAGGAGACCAAGACACGTGTGACTACACACCAATATGAGAGTCAACGAGTCGCCAACGTTGCTAAATTCTTTTGAGATAAATTTTACCGAAAACCCATGGATTTTTAAATATGATTGATTGCCCGATTACGTTTTGCTTGCCATATAAAAACCTGCGCCGGCACTAGAAACCTACAAGGACACTATAAACCTGCAACAAATTAACATGTTCTTATCAGTCGCACAGAGCTTATGTTTTATTCTATTGTATTTGAGAAGTGAATTCACATTACTGAATGAAATCAATGTGCAAGACCAACAAATTAACGTGAATGGCATCAATGTGCAAGACAGGCGGATTAAGCTGAGTTAGGTGTTTAAGTTTTGCGCTCTGAAATTTGAAAATTCATGGCACCCACAGGCACATCGGAGGAGGTTTGAAAACAACCTGTGGAGGAAAGGACAATATTTAGGCTGTAGCGTCCTCAAGTCGTCACTTCGCATGGAGTCAGATGGAACTTTGTTCGCAGTATTCATTTTACCGAAATGATAAGTTTATCAACGACGTCTATGAGGCATTTTCTTTTACACCGCAGAGACGGTTTGAGAGAGAGGTTCTTCAGAGCACCAGAAAAGCAGCACAAAGGATAGTAGTGGACAATGGAGAGAGAAACACAGAGGACAGGGGCAGTGGGCAGAGCAGCAAGGGCAGAGCAACAAGTTTTTAGTGGTCAGACCAACAGATATTGAAGGGTTAAGCATAAAACAGAGGGTCAATTTTGTGCAGTGACTTTGATTTCCCTTAATACCATCATGATAATGGAACAAGAAAATTTAGAACTCGTGGAAACAAATGATATAAGGTAAGTGAAAATTTCCTCATCAGCCAAAACTGGGAAGTGGGTTTGGGCCAATGCCAAAAAATATCGGGGCATTTTAGAATGGAGACTAGCTCGTCTAAAATGGGAGCATACAAGGAAAAAAAGGTCTCAACAAGAAAGTACTCGGGTCCTTCGCAAGAAACAACATTCAAACAAGTCCTCTTTGCAAGCATGTGGCAACAAGTCCAAAGGAAAAGGAAAAGTCATTGATGATTATGCCTTATATAGTCCCACATCCACACCTCTCACTTGGTCACCTGATCTTTATGTGAAAGAACTGTTAAATGTAAAAGAGAGGTTGAAAGTAGTAGAAGTTAAAGAGTTGGAAAGAGATTGTGCAATCCATATAATAACAGCTGAAAACCAGACTTTAGCAGAAAACAACATAGTTCTGAAGGAGCAAGTGTCATTGCTACAGGAAGCTCTCCAAATAGGGAAAACAAAATGGCAACGCCTGAAAGCAGAGGTGCAAAACATGAAGAAATTTGCAGTGGAGAATACAAAGGTGATGAATGCGAAACCATCCTAGGATAAGGGGAAAGTAGTTGAAAAAATAGACAATAATGAAGAGACATCAAGAGAATAGGGGAAAGGAGATTCCACAAAAACTCTCCAAAACCCGGGCTCAAGTTATTAGCAATTATGTTAAGAGGGAAAAAGAAACAAACATTCAGGTTGACAACATGCAAGATAGAGAAAGCAAGGAAAGACAAGATAGAGCAACAAACATAATTATTAAAGGGGTGAAAGATTATGAGAAAAATGAATGTACTCTTGACCTTGCGAGAGACTTCTTGAAAGACAAGCTCCAATGGCAAGGACAAATATGTCAAGCATGGAGAGTATGTAAGCTTAACAGTGACGATCCAGGCCCATTAAAGTCATCATGCCTAGCTTGCGTGATAAAGATATCATTCTAAGCAAGAAGCAACTCTTAAGGGGTTCTCGGTTTTTTTCTATAAGAAGATTTAACTGTAAGACAACAAGAGGAAAGGAGGGATGAAATGACAAAATTTAGGGCAGCAGGGGATGAGGGAAAAAGAGCATGTATTTATAAAGGTAAAGCTATGATAGTGCAATTTGGACCTCCTTCCAAAATAAGGCAGTAAAACGATAACAAAGAAGAGGTAGCAAACTCTTCAGCAAGAAATTAGGAAGCAAGGTCAGTATGGGCAAGCAGGGACAAAGACTCAACTGTGAGTCTTGCATGTCAAAACAAATAGCAATCAAGTCGTACCGAGGTTTCCTTAAGATTAGTTTGTTGGAACTGCAGGGGTTACCCATGGAGACGAAGACCTGGGTTAGGGCCTATTGTGGAAGGTAGAGACATAATTTGCCTCATAGAAACACACTAGCATGAAGGGTGCAAGACACTTTTGTTTGAAGGGTATTAGAAGATAGCAGTGTGGAACAAGGCAGCAGGCAATGGAAAAGGGCACGGGGGTATCATGGTATTAGTAAGAGAAAAAGAAGGTCGTTCCATTCAACTAGAAAAAGAAGACCCAAATAAGCAATTTGTCTGACTTAAAATATCAAAAAATGGAAATCACATCCGAATTGCAACATGCTATTATTGAAAATCAAATCAACTCAGAAAAATACAGAAAACACACATAATAAACCAGAGACCAAATATTGGCGGAAAAGGCTTCAGCCTCACGACTTCCTCACATATTTTCTCATTATTAAAGTAATGTATTGTTACAATTAAATATATGAGGAGACAGTGTCTCAAGATAGTGCATGCTATCTTGGACACCTTGGTTGAGATAATTTCTCAACCAAACACACACCAATATAGGAGCTACTAAACTAACTCCTATCTTAGAGGAACAACCCAAACTAAAGAGTTAGGCATAAATTCCTTACTTTTAATATTTAATTTATTTAATTTATTTTTGGATTTATTATTGCTTTATGAGAGAGGCTAACATTCCTCCTTTCAATGATAAATCCAAAATAAGAACGAGGAACCATCTTCCAATTTCTCATGTTGATCCTCAAAAACAATGCCTGAAAAACCACCAAAGCTAGATGCTGAAAAACTGCAATCTAAAGAGACCATGAGTTAGCTGCATGTTTGATTCATCTCTGAATTTCACTTGAAAACTCCATCATGTGCCAAGTTGCAAAAGGATTAATATTTCATTTGTGTTAAATTAGCATCATTTTTCCACAGACAAAATTTGTTGAATGCCCACTGGCTGATGATGTCAAAAACAACTCACTGTTGCTTTTGCTGTGTTAAAAACTGCTCACTGATGCTTTGTTGTCGACTGCCCACTGGCGAATTTGTTGATGCCCACTAGCTATTGAAGATGCCCATTGGCTATGGAAGCTGCCCACTGGCTGCTTTTGTTGGTTTTGTCGAGACTTTCAGTCTGACAACCATCGTCAATTTCATTGACATTTTCCCCCCTTTGTCAGCTGAAAGGAGAGACACTTTTTCTGAAAAGTCTTCCTGAACTCCCCCCCTTCAGGTGTAGGAGTGTTGCACTGGTGTACTCCCCCGTTCAACTGCATGAGAGTACCATCTTCTTTTCACTGTCTGCTGCACTATGTGTGATTGTATTCGGTTGTAGAACTGAGACAATATTTTGACTGTGGATGACCATTCCCAAGGATCGATCCATTCATAATGTATCTTCAATTTGGCTTATTGTTGTTGGTTGCGACATTTCTATGAGGAATGATTGGGCTTGCCACAATGGCGACAAGGATGGAGATCAAAACATTGATCTTCCATATGACTGGTTCGTTGACAATGATAACATTTCGGTTTGACTGCAACTTGAGGTTGCGTGCATTTATGTTTGTCTACAACTTTTTCAGAACTTGCTGAGGTGATTTGTTCAAGAAATCCTGCACTGACGAACTTAATTGGCTTGGAATAATCTGGGATATGCAAGTTGGTGTCATCGTTGACATATCATAAGGCTCGTCGATTCTTGTTACTTTGAATTTCTTCCCATGGCTTGATGATTGGCTTGGAAGAAAGTTGAATTGGAACAACTTCAACACTAGAAGCTGTTTGGATGAATGACTTAGAATCATGTTTAGCTGTATTTTTCAAAGACTCTGAAGCATCACTCTTCTCTTGCAACTCATTTCATTGCAGTTGCAACTCTATTTGAAGAAACTCAATGGTTTCATTTGTTTGTTGTAGATGCCGTGAAAGATCAGCAATAGTTTCTTTGCTGATTTGCACCATGTCTTCATCATTTGAGATTATCAAATTGTGAAGAATTTTTAACAACTGGATGTGTTGCGCCATCTAAACTCGCTCTCTTGAATTCAGACTCTCTTGTCATAGATGTCGTGCTTTGAACTGTTTCACTTGATTTTGTTACTTGAATGACAGGCTCGCTTGCTATGTGGCTTGAATGACACGCTCACTTGAATTTTTGCTTATTGCGCTTGCTTGGAACACTTGCTAGAGTTGTAGAACTTTCTTGCTTGAACTCTTGAATTCACGCTCGCTTGATGACGATCACTTTGCTTGAATGCTCGCTTGAACTTGATTTATTACTTCATGCTCACTTGATGTAGATTTCAACTTGCTTGATTGGTGTTAGAGTTGAACTTGCTTGGTTGCTTTGATGGTTGCTGCAATGAACTTCACGCTGGCTCGCTTCATGGTTTGAACTTTGCACTGACTTGATGGAAATTACTTGAATGAATACTCACGCTTGCTTGCAGGAGATGTGAACTTGTTGCTTGTTTGCTTTAGAGTTAAAACTCATGCATTCACTTGATTTTGCTTAAAGGAAGGGTGTCGAACACTGTCGAAAATGCACCCAAGAAATCTTAATGATTTTAATGACTCACTACAATGAATTCAATTTGACTTAATTAGACTTAATTCAAAACTTGGGTGTCGGTTTCAACCGAGAATGCGCCCTTACAATTCAATGCAAAATAATGTTGATGTAGACTGTGCTCTGAAACGTTGGAGGTTGTAGGCTCATTAACTTGATTGTATTGATGTAGACGTCGCTTTGAAATGCTGGAGTTTGCAGGTTCATTAACTTGATTGTATTAAGTGAATTTGCTTTGTTGAAGTAGAATGTTGTTGTTGAAAACTTTGATTATTTGTAGTAGTGACGCAAATGCATGTGTTGAGCTTAATTATCCTTCCTTGTAGCTATTTTGTTACAGGTGTTGTGCTTGTTTGTATTGAACTTTATGTATGTGCTAAATGAAATCATTTATGTGTCAAAACTAGACACAAATCAAAAGCAACAACATGAAGCATGCACCATCATCAATACATTCTTTGTGTACCTAAGATCCCCTTATTCAATTTCGGGCAGATCTAGGACACAATCACCACAAAAAATATATGCTTTATTAAAATTTGGAGTACATAATCGTTCAGCTTCACAACATCTTCATGGAATCAAAGTTTCAGAACTTCTTGGAAGAAAAATGACTTCAAAAACAGACTCAACCTCCTACAACAATGAGCTTTCTTTTGATCACTCCAAATTTACAAAAAAGGTGAATCCTTATCACTCCACAAAATCACTTATTGCTCCAAAATTACAAATAGAATTTCACTTAAAAAACTCTCACTCCACCCTTTTTTTTTGTTTTTTAAAACAAACTTACAAAAACATTATTTCTCCAAGTTACAAAAAATTTAATGCACCTTATCACTCCAAAAAGAAACACTTTATTTAATTTTATGCCCACTTCAACTCACCTACACTTTTTAAGAACAAAACTGTCCTTTTTATCCAATATCTGTTGGAATTCTTCAAGGTTCTGCTCCACATTTTGCTTTCATTCAGAAACTATTACTAGTCTCTTTCATCAGTATTTTTAAAATTGTGATCTTCGTTTGATGAGATTTTCAACTGTCTGCAACCTGAATTATGCAAATATCATCTTCAAACCATAGTTAAAATAAAACATATAAGCTCACCTTCAAGATCTCTATGTGATCTTGTTCCATCTCTCACCTGTACTTTCATGCACCATACAACTGCATATTATAAATGGTACATCATTCACACAAATGCCACTCACGCAAATGTCAAAACCCACATATTATGCATAAAAACCGTATCACATAAAAATGCATGTTCCTCTCTATATCACCCAGTATTAGCGCATTCTCATTTTCCATTCATTTATACCTCTGCATTTGCAACATTTTTACTTTAATGTTGAACAACATGTTGACATATCATTTCCGCAAAAATACTTGTCTATAAATTTGATTTTGGTTAAGAAAACCCAAAAATGTCAACATAGGATATGTTCACCCATACCTTTCCCATTTTCTGCGCCCTTATAATTTTTACGAGTGAATCCACTCTCAAATGTGAGAGGAAAAGGCTTTAGCCTCACGACTTCCTCACATATTTTCTCATTATTAAAATAATGTAGTGTTACAATTAAACAGATGAGAAGACAGTGTCTCAAGATAGTGTGTGCTATCTTGGACACCTTGGTTGAGATAATTTCTCAACCACACACACACCAATATAGGAGCTACCTAAACTAACTCCTATCTTAGAGGAACAACCCAAACTAAAGGGTTAGGCATAAATTCCTAACTTTTAATATTTAATTATTTATTTTATTTTTGGATTTATTATTGTTTTATGAGAGAGGCTAACAGCTATTTTCCGCCGTAAGTTTAAAAAATCTACAAAAATAGAGGCCTTGACCACAAAGATCCCTTTGCAGCCCTAAAAACATATATTGCAATATATTCTTAGCTAGGTGAAGTCCTTATAGTGGGGGATTTTAATGCTAAGACTGTAGGTGAACAAGCTAGCATTATTTATTGTAAAGAAGAATGTGACCCTATATGGCTTACAAAAGAGAGTAATCATCAGTGGGAACGAATTTCAGAGGATAAGGACTACAATCTCTTTGGAGAACAGTTGCTTACGCTATGTGGGGCTTTCGATTTAGTCATTTGTAATGGTTTGACTAGATGGGAAAAATCCGGTAATTTCACTTGCAATACTTACAATGGAGCAAGTGTAGTAGATTATGTAATTTGCTCGCATAGTTTGTGTGAGAAAATGGAGGAAGCGCTAATTGGAGATCAAATTTGGGACTTAAAATCATATCATAAGCCAATTTATTTTTCTCTTGGACCGAAAAGAAGCAGTTAGGGTCAAAAACTCAGTGTGTTCAAAAAAATCCCCCAAAGGGCTGAATTCTTTTGACTCCAGAGAATTGTAATACCTTCAAAATAATGCTAGAGAGGCTTTTCGAGAAGGAGGAAATCTCATGTCATGGTCTTCACAGTCACGAATTAACACATTTAATTCAAAGCGCACTTGCTGAGTGCAAAAGAGAAAAAAATTATGAAGTTTGAAACAAATTGCTTTCCAATTAATGCTTGGTTTGACGAGGAATGCAAAAAGGCAAGGAGAAGGTGGAAGGAATTAGAAAATGATAACATAAAGCTCAAAGCTTACAAACAGATAGTAAGAAAGAAAAAGGTCGATTTCATGTATTCGAGGAGAGAAGAACTAATCTTCCTTGGGAAAAATAACCCCAAATTATTCTAGAAGGAGCTCCAACCGAAAAAGGTGCAAACTGAAAACAACATTACAACTTCTAAATGGTTCTACTATGCAAGACAACTTTACGAGCAGGATCCCAAGGTTGATCCTCCTCCCTTGGTCAACAGAGACACAAAACTCTTCACGATGCAAGAGGTAAAGATTGGTATCAAGAAGTTGGGCGCTGGAAAAGCAAAAGACTTCAATGAACTCCAAGTAGAGTATCTAAAGTGGGGCTTAAAAATTGTTTCACCTCACATCACAAAAATTTTCAACAACATCATACAACAGGGGTTCCCCACAGATTGGACAACTAGAATGGCAATACCTCTTTTCAAGAGTGGTGACGTCAATAATCCCTCCAATTATAGAACCATAATGATAAAACCCTTGTTTGCAAAGTTATTTGGAAGCATGTTAGAAAATAAAATCAACAAGTGGGCAGAAGAAAGATATAAACGTGCTAAAGGGCAAGCAGGTTTTAGACCTAAACATTCCACAGTTGATCATTGTATAACTTTAAGGCACATCATTGAAAAAGTTCAGGAAAAAAAGGAAGAAGATTTTTGTTGCTTTGTTGATTTCAGAAAATCCCTTGACATGGTTCCTAAGGATAAGCTTTGGGGCAGAATGGAGGAACTCGGGGTTCCCAGGCATTTGAGAGCAGCTATGCATAGGCTGTATGAAGAGGTGAAAGTCAAAATTATAACTCCAGCAAGCTTTTCTGAAAGTTTTAGAAGCGATATCGGGGTCAAGCAAGGTTGCCCATTGTCTCCTACCATTTTTGGGTTATATATTGACAAGCTTGAAGAGTGGCTAAATTCGCATGGGTGTGACGGTATCCATTTGGGCAAGTTCGTTCTAAGACTTCTTTTGTATGCAGTGTTGAGATTCAACAAGATGATGAGCTCAGTGAAAAGAGTCGCCTTCACTAAGTGGACCCGCAAGCTATTTTTGGCGCAAAGTCTATTTTTAGACATGTCGATCATATTCTATGAGTTGCAGGATGCTATTTGTGGATGGTTGGTCAAGTTGGAAAAATAGATGGACTTCTATTTTTAGACATATTGGGCGGAGTCTATTTTAGATTTCCAGTCTAAAAATAGATATGTCAAATATTATTAGCTCTTAATAATATTTGGACTCTAAACATTATCTTATTCTCCTGGAGCACTTCAGTTAAGTGCACAGATGTGGCACAGTAGCTGACAGAAGGAATTATGCTATTTCTGAGGGTTTACTGGAGCTATTGCATGGAGGACTTCAGTTAGAACTCATGTGACAAAGTTTGGTGGAGTTGTATTTAGTTTAACTCGGCTAGACTCAGTTGAGCTAGTTGTATCTAGTCTAACTGATTGATACACTAGTGAGAGTGGAGTGAAATAATTAGTTAATTAATTCACAAATAATAACTCATTAATCAACTGAAGAATACATCAGTTAACTACAGTGCATGGCAGTTTCAGTGGAAACCAGTGGAGAGATAGGTGAAAGAGCAAGTGTGACTATCAGTTGTGACTATAGTGATGCATTGATTGCATCCAACACTCAGTGGAGATGCCAATGAGGATTGCGTGAGCAAGGCTGGAGTAATTCAAACTCATTCAGAGCCATTCTTCAGCAGGGATTGCGTAGTAGAGGCAGGCTAGCAGGTGGCAAAGATTGGTGCATGGATTTGCAAGATCGGGCTTGATTAGTGTGTAGCAATTGTATTATACTGAGAGCTTGATATGATCAGCTCTATATGAAGATTGTTACATGATCTCTATGACATATATTATATATAGATAGTTGGGTTTTTCAGTTTCAGGCTTCCCCGTTAAACAACTATGTTAATGTGTGTGAATTTTTATTGTTTCATGTGTGCATTGCAATCTTGATTTAATTTTCGCAAATGATCAATGGTGGAATAGATTCTGTATTTTGCATGAAGTTAAAATAGTGTGAGATCAGGAGAATATTGGACATATAACACATAAGTTATATAATTTCTACATGGTATCAGAGCAGTTGATCATTGGAGAAGATTGCAATTATTGAAGCGGTTGAGTTTTGTGTTGGTGGAATTCGAATTTGCTGCAGTGTTTTCTTGGTGTCGAAGTTGAGCATTCATTGAAATGTCTTTCAACAGATTGCGATTGGAGTATGCCCTTGATGGGAGTTAAAATTACATAGCATGGAAGGACAGGATGGAGGTGGTGCTGGATGATAATGGGTTGAAGAAGTTCATCGATAGCGATGTTCCTAAACCGGGTTCTAGCGATGCAGCCACACTTGACACATGGAAAAAGAAGGTAGCAAAGTGTCGAAGGATTCTGTTGGAAGGTGTGAAGGACCACATTGTGTCCAGCCTTCATGGTAAAGCCACTCCATTATTAATGTGGAAGGATTTGATAGACTTGTTCCAAAGCAGAAGTGACCAGAGGAAGTTGGCACTTAAAGACAAGCTCAGAAAAATAAAAATGGAGAAAGGCGACAGTATACCAAAATACCTCACAAAGTTTGTCCACTGCAAGGATGAGCTGGGAAGTGTGGGGGTTACTGTTGATGAAGAAGACTTGGTGAGCTTGGCTCTCCTTGGGCTTCCGAAGAGTTGGCATAGCTACGAATACTCTGTCAATGGACGGGAGAAACTGCCAGGATGGGAGCAACTTTGGTCGGATCTTGTGCAGGAGGAGATAAGGTGGGGTACCAGGGATGGATCTTCATCGAAGAATGAATATGAAGAAAATTGAGCTTTGGCTGCCAAATCTCGGAAAGGAAAAGGGAAGAAATCTTCCAAATCCGAAGCTAAAGGCAAGAAGCAGGATTTGTCCAAGGTGAAGTGTTTTCACTGTCACCAGCACAGGCATTTCACCACTAATTGCCCACAGAAGAAGAAGAATAAGCAGGATGCTGGATCTACAGCTAGAGAGGCCTTAGCCTCGCAGTTTGAGCTGGATTTTTCTTTCATCGCATGCTTGGTTTCAAGTATGATGGGATCGGTGTGGTTTCTTGATAGTGGTGCGTCTTTCCATATGACCGGAGACAAAGATTTGTTTAGTGATCTGGATGAAAAGGATCTTGGAGTGCACATCGAGATGGGCGATGATGGTAGATACAGTGCGACTGGTATTGGGACCATTTCCTTCGAGAGGGAGTCTGGTAAACCTTTCATCTTGAAGGATGTCATGCATGTTCTAGGATTGAAGAAGAATCTGATCTTTGTGGCGATGTTGGAAGACAAGGGATATGATGTTGTTTTTAGCGAGGGAAAAGCTTTCCTGCGCCATAAAACAACTGGTCAAACCAGAAGGATAGGGATTCGAGTTAAGAATCTTTATCAATTGCAGGTAGATGGCTGCGCAGTAATGGAAAGCAAAGCAGAAGGAGTGGTGAGCTGAGATGAGGGCGAATTGTGGCACAGGAGATTGGGCCATCTTCACCATGGCGCTTCGAAAATTTTGCAACAGATTTCTACTGGGCTTCCCAAAGGTACACTTGCGCAGTCAAATCAGTGCAAGGGATGTACTTTGGAAAAATTTTCGAAGACCACTTTTCATGAGAAGGATAGTCGCACCTCAACGATCCTTGAGAGAATTCACACAGACGTGTGTGGACATTTATCGGTTGCTTCAACAACAAAGCACAAGTATTATGTGATATTTGCTGATGAATTTTCTCGTAAGTGATGGATCTTCTTCATGCAGAAGAAGAGCGAGACATTCTCAAAGTTCTGTGAGTTCAAGGCGCTGGTTGTGAAAGAGTCGGGGAAGTAGGTGAAAGCTCTAAGGAGCGATAATGGTGGTGAATACATCTCTGGCGAGTTCAAAGACTTCTGTAGCAAAGAAGGAATTCGAAGAGAACTCATAGCGCCTCATGTATCCACAATAGAATGTACGTTGAGAGAAATAAGCCGTAATGATCGTTGGTGCTGTACCTGCCATGTCGCATGATCGTGGCCCCATACACCAGGGCCTATAAAGGAACACTGACGATGTGCAAACCTCGTTGTCCTCATAGAGTACTTGGCATGAGTACACCGAAGAGGCGTTTTCTGGTAAGAAGCCTCGATATTTCTCATTTGAAGATTTTTGGCTCACCTGCTTATCGACATTTAAGGATGCCGTGAGAAGCTGGTGTCGACCGTAGAGGTTGGGATATTTGTGGGGTACACAGAACACCCACAATTATCGTATGTCCAAATAATGATGACTGCGAGCAGACGGGATATCAAATTTCATGAGGAGAAAGCCATGAAGTTGTCGCTTGAGAGGGAGCTACACTTTCATGTAGATGAGGAGCTACTTGTTCCTAAAGATGAGCCTAAAGATGTGGATCAACCACAAGAGGAGGTTCATGGAGTGGAAGAAACCACTCATGCAATGCCAAACATCAGAGGGCAGAAGCACACTATAGAAGCTGAGCGACTGAATCTTGATGCAGCGCAAAATGTAGGAGCTCCTACATCACAGCGCAAATAGAGACAGTCACCTGACCGATTTACTGGATACATGGCTCTGATGAGCAAGTGTATCGTGATGGAGCCATCATCTTTCGAGGAAGTTGTGGAGGATCCCGCATGGGTAGATGCCATGGTGGAAGAGTATGATTTGATTGTCAGAAACAGTGCATGGGAGATTGTCCCAAGGCCGGAAGGGAAATCGGTGGTAGGTTCGAGATGGATCTACAAAGTGAAGCAAGCTGCTGACGAGAGCGTCGAGAAGTATCAGGCAAGATTTGTTGCCTGGGGCTTCTCACAGATCGAGGGGATCGACTATGAAGAAACCTTTGCACTTGTCGCAAGGTATTCTTCCATACTAACCATCCTTGCTCTCTCAGCACAAATGGGTTGGCACATTCATCAGATGGATGTGAAGACTGCGTTCCTCAACAGAATCATTGAGGAGGAGGTGTACATTGAGCAGCCTGAAGGATTCGAAATCTTCAGCAGCGAGTCGCATGTGTGCAGGTTCAAAAGAGGGTTGCTGGCTGAATACAAATCGTGTTTAAAGCACATTGATAGACAATTCCCACCCACTTGCCGCCAAGAGGAGAAGACCGAAACCCGAGGCACAGCATCGTGGTGGAGGGTAAGCTTTTAATCATTGTACTTTATGTTGATGATTTAATACTAACAGATGATGAGCAGTTGATACACTCATGCAAGGCAGATCTTGCAAAGGAGTTTGAGATGAAGGATTTGGGCCTCCTTCATTATTTCCTTGGATTGGAAATATGGCAACGGGAAGGTGAACTGTTTGTGTCTCAAGGCAAGTATGCCCGGGAGATACTGGAGAAGTTTCACATGCAAGGCTTCAAGCCTATCGACACTCCTCTTCCAGGAAATTGGAAGAAAGAGGATGCTACATTGGCAGAGGTAGTGGATGCCACTGTTTATCGACAGTTGGTGGGTTCACTCATGTATTTAGTCAATACAAGACTGGACATATGCTATGCAGTGAACCACCTTAAGCGTATGGCAGTCACGCAACTCTTTTGGAAGGCATACATGTCTTTGAGGGTATCTCAAGGGCAATATCCAGGCATGGATTGTGGTACAGACAACATGAGTTGAAGCCGTATGGCTTCACAAATGCAAACATTGGGCAGTAGCCCACCATTTAAAGAGCACATCGAGGGATTTTCAAGATCGATTCTGCGTAGTTTGGTACAACAGAAAACAAAGATCCGCTGTGACTCGCCTCTAAGAAAGGTCAAGGGATATGGAGGAAATAAGTTTTGGCTGCATGCGAGGCTATATGGATGAGGAAGATCCTGGTCGGTTTGTTCGATTCTCATTTAGATCCTACTGTGATATATTGTGATAATCAGAGTTGCATTAAACTCTCGTTTAATCCAATATTTCATGATAGATCTAAACATATTGACATCCGGTACGACCATATCAAAGATTGTGTGCAACGGAAGATCATGTTGCTTTCTTACATTCCTACAGAGGATCAGGATGCAGATATTCTAACGAAGGCGCTCACCGGGAGCAAATTCGAATACCATAGAGACATGATCGAGGTGGCAGATAATCCCCATCTTGTTGAGAGGAAGTGTTGAGATTCAACAAGATGATGAGCTTAGTGAAAAGAGTCACCTTCACTAAGTGGGCATGCAGGTTATTTTTGGCGCAAAGTCTATTTTTAGACATGTCGATCATATTCTATGAGTTGCAGGATGCTATTTGTGGATGGTTGGTCAAGTTGGAAAAATAGATGAACTTCTATTTGACATATTGGGTGGAATCTATTTTTAGATTGCCATTCTAAAAATAGATATGTCGAATATTATTAGCTCTTAATAATATTTGGACTCTAAACATTATCTTATTCTCTTGGAGCACTTCAGTTAAGTGCACAGATGTGGCACAACAACTGACAGAAGGAATTACACTATTCCTGAGGGTTTACTGGAGCTATTGCATGGAGGACTTCAGTGAAAACTCATGTGACAGAGTTTGGTGGAGTTGGAGAAGTAGTTGGTGGAGTTGTATTTAGTTTAACTCAGTTAGACTCAATTGAGCTAGTTGTATTTAGTCTAACTGATTGATACACTAGTGAGAGTGGAGTGAATTAATTAGTTAATTAATTCACAAATAATAACTCATTAATCAACTGAAGAATACATCAGTTAACTACAGTGCATGGCAGTTTCAGTGGAGACCAGTGGAGAGATAGGTTAAAAAGCAAGTGTGACTATCAGTGGTGACTATAGTGATGCATTGATTGCATCCAACACTCAGTGTAGATACCAATGAGGATTGCGTGAGCAAGGCTGGAGTAATTCAAACTCATTCAGAGCCATTCTTTAGCAGGGATTGCACAGTAGAGGCATGCTAGCAGGTGGCAAAGATCGGTGCATGGATTTGCAAGATCGGGCTTGATTAGTGTGTAGCGATTGTATTATACTGAGAGCTTGATATGATCAGCTTTGTATGAGGATTGTTACATGATCTCTATCAAATATATTATATACAGATAGTTGGGGTTTTCACCAGTTTTCCAACAACCGTGTTGGGTGTAACTTTATTGTTTCTATGTACATTTCAGAATTTTGATTTGACTTTCCAGAAATGACTGGCTTTAGGAATAGATTCTGTATTTTGCATGAAGTTAAAATAGTGTGAGATCAGGAGAATCTTGGACATATAGCACATAAGTTATATAATTTATACATGCAGATGACCTTATATTGATTGCTAAATCGACTCTTGGTTTGCAAGAGCACTTACATTCCCTTGAGCATTTTTGTAGAAGGGTGGGGATGCAAGTCAATATTAGCAAAACGAAAGTAGTGGTTTTCTTTAACAAAAGAAAGCATAACTAGCGTAAGTTCTACTTTGAAAGCAACATTCTGGAAGAAGTTGCAGACTACAAATACCTCGGAATTGACTTCAACAAAAATTAAGTTGGGATGGTTGTAGAAAGAAAAGAACTTTAGGGGGTTGGAAAGCATTTTATGCTCTTCAAAACAAGTGTAGGGAGGCAGAGCTGTGGGACTGGAAAACCACTCTAACTCTTTTTGGGCTTCTAGTGACTCTGGTGATTCTCTATGGGTGTGAACTGTGAGCGAGCAATACAATCGAGATGCAGTGGAAACAAATTGAGAAAATTCAGAAGTGTTTGATTACAAACAAATTCAAAATTAAAAGTGCAGTTCTTTATGCTATCTTATTAAGTGAAACAGAGGCTGCTCCTATTGAAGCAATTGATATGGTGTGAGTCATAAGGTATTTGAAAAAAAAATGAGCAAATTGAAGAGGGTAGATGGCCTAAGGTTGTGTTTAGTGACAGATTGTGCAAAAGAAAGAAGACTTGGATGCGACAAAATAACAAATGGTTTAGTAAATGGGGTATTTGCTTGAGCATGTGTCCTACAAACAGTGAAGAGATAAAAACTTTTGTTATGAATAAGTTTCACAAACGTACTTGGGAGAAAGAGCTAGGGAGAAAGAAGAAGTTCTACATTGAAGAGTTTAACCCCACTCATAACCATCAGCAAAAGGCGTACATAGGGGCCAATATTTCATGGAGATCTAAAATTCTTATTGCTCAATTAAGGACTAATTTTCATCAACTCCGTTGTGAAATGGGGCGCTAAAAAAGCCTAAAAGAAATGTGGAAGAAAAAAGTATGTATTTTTGTTTTTTTCCGAAAAAGTGTAAACAAAAAAACATTTCATTTTAGAATGCGAGGCCTTCTTAGATAACATAAAAAATTATGCAAGTATTCTGGCAGCTAGTTCTTGGGATAATCTATTCAACGAAGAGTTTGTTGAGACGCTATGAGCGATTATTATAAAACTTCACAGGAAAAAGGCCAAATACAAAAGCCAAATGGAAAAGCAATATGTCCCATAAACTATTTTACCCTAGTGGAAGTTAAAAATAGTTTCTTCTTTCTTCTTTCATGGTTTTGGTCCCACCATGCCCAAGTGGTTTTGACTTCTTTGACGCGTGTCCTCTAAAAAAGTTTTGAGAGTCGGTGCGGCCCGCTGGGAGTCGGCGTGGGTCTCTCATTATATAAAAGCCTTCTGCCATTATCAACTCCTTTTTCTCGATTGCATCAAACCCATTTGAATTAAAATTGTATGCCGGCATAATTTGGAGTCTGTAATTTGTTGGGAATCGTTAAGTAGGAATAATCATGTTGAGCAGGGCGGTTCGAAGCCTGGGGAGGGTTGTTCGTGCTGGCGAACAGGCTTCGAACATACGAGTTGCTGCCGCTGCTCCAGCAATATGGAGGAATGATAGAAGAGGGTATCACGAGAGAGTGGTGGACCATTACAATAACCCACGCAACGTGGGATCCTTCGACAAGAATGACCCCAACGTTGGTACCGGCTTGGTGGGAGCTCCGGCTTGTGGTGATGTCATGAAATTGCAGATCAAAGTGGATGAAGAAACCGGCCAAGTCACAGATGCATGCTTCAAGACCTTCGGCTGTGGTTCTGCGATTGCCTCCTCATCCGTGGGTAAGCAAATTTACCTTCTGATTTTTATTTTCAAGCGAGTTAAGTTGGTGTATCTATTTTCCCAAAAGATGTCTAGGATTTGCACCTGGCTCCGTAGATGTCACATCTGCTGGCACATAATACGAACATAAACAAGATTTTTACCAGAAAAGAACACAAACGAATTATCATCGGCAAAAATATGAACAGTGGTGGAAGCAATACCAGCACCCCACTTTCAGCAAACCACCGTTGACATCATTCCCAATTTTATAATGATCTGCTCTCTCTCATTCGTGGCTTACGAGAGTTGAAGGCGTTTGAGTCCTCCAATACACCGTAATGAATCCTCGCTGTTAAATTTCTATACGAGCCATCTTATTGCTTTTATGGAACACGTTGTTACTTTCAGAGGCCCTATGGATCAAGTTGAAGTTGGTTTAAGTGAACTTCACTGTGTCCAACCAACCACATTAGTAGATGTGGTTGACAGATGCTGATTAGCATCATTTTCCTGTTCCAAGTGATTTCATAATTGTATTAATTAATGAAAAGGTAAATTTAGAAATGAAAAGTAGTTAATATTTGTAAATCTATCTCTACTATAATAATTAATGAAAAGGTAAATTTAGAAATGCAAGGTAGTTAATATTTGTAAATCTATCTCTAGGACATAATTAATGAAATGAAAAGATAAATTTAGAAATGCAAGGTAGTTAATATTTATAAATCTATCTCTATGACATAATATACCAGCATTTTTCATTTATTAGACTAAAATAAAGATTTAGACTAAAAGAAAGATTAATTTTCCATAGCTACACCATTATTTGAACATGGACTCCCCTTCACGGGAAAGCCTCCTTTTTCCCAAGGGGTTGAACCAAACAAGGAAGACAGAAGATTTAAAATATGTATAAACTATTTTGGGATGCCAAACATAGTTTATTCAACAGTTTATTATGAGACACATGTATCTATGCAACATTACAGATACATGCAACATTACATTTCCAACAAAGGAGGGAGAAGCCGAGCAAGCATGTATATTCATTGTTTAATCAATTGCAATTAACCATTCTATAATTAGGAAGGGCATTTCATCTATAATAGTCCATGTATCCCAAACAAGAGATTGGAAAAAAGTTTCATTTATGATCATAAGATAAATATTTAGCCTAAAATGAAGATTAATCTTCCTAGCACTACACCATTATTTAGCACTACACCATTATTTGAACATGGACTCCCTTTCATGGGGAAGCTCCCTTCCTAAGGGGTTGAACCAAACAAGGAAAACAGAGGAGATTTAAAATATTTATAAATTATTTTGGGATGCCAAACATAGTTTATTCAATTGTTTATTATGACACACATGTATCTATGCAACATTACATTTCCAGCAAAGGAGGAGGGAGAAGCCGAGCAAGCATGTATACTAATCGTTTAATCAATTTACCATTATATAATTAGGAGGAGCATTTCATCTATAAATAGTCCATGTACCCCAAGCAAGAGCTTGGAGAAGAGTCCATGCCATAGAGTATTATCTCTAAACTAATCAGGGTCTGCTTTTTATTGCTTTCGGTAAGATGATTCTTTTTATAGAGGTTTTTACGAAGTGTACATGTACATGGGTGTCGTAGTGTACAATCATTACAATCTGTAGGAGGGAAACTGTTAAATAATAACCATGTGATTTCTGTATCTCATTCATTGAATTGGATTACATTTATACTTCAGAAATTGTTTCAGAAATTAGTTATCACTAACTACTAACTTCCTAACTACCTAATTGCACAGGACCCTTAGGATTCCCGTAGAATTACAACATTTCCCCCCTTAATTCAAAGGGACATCTGACATAACAAGTAAAGATCTAAATTTTTCGAACTTTTCATGCCCTAATGCTTTGGTAAAAATATTTGCAATTTGTTTAGAAGTTGGACAATGTATCAGATGAATTGTTTGGCCTCTACATAATGTCGAATCAAATTATATTTGGTGTTGATATGTTTGGTTCGATCATGAAACTTTGGATTCCTGGCCAACTGAATTGTAGAAGAGTTGTCGACAAATAGAGGAGTTGAAGCTCTTTGTTTCTCCTGCAAATCTTTGAGTATTTTTCGAAGCCAAATGATTTCCTTAGTGGCTTGAGTTACTGCAACATATTCGGCTTCGGTGGTAGAATCAGCAGCAACAGATTGCTTGTGCGATCTCCAACTGATGGCTGTTGATCCAAGATTCATCTAATATCTAGAAGTTGAGACTCCATTTTCTTTATCTCCATCAAAATTTGAATCTGAATAACCAGCAAGATGGAAGTCTAAAACTTTGGAATATTTGATGTCGTAAGTTTGAGTTCCTTTTAAATACTTCAAAACTCTTTTTGTTGCTACCCAATGCCCTTCACAAGGATGATGCATAAACCTGGAAAGTATTCCGATAGCAAAGGTTATATCAAGACGAGTAATAGACAAATAAATCAAGCTTCCAACAAGTTGCCTGTACTTTATTGGATCTTCAAAAGACTTTCCTTCTTCGGAAGTGAGTTTCAAATTCTGCTCCATTGGAGTAGCAACAGGATTACATTCCGTCATACTATATCTGTTCAATAATTTATCAACATATTTCTTCTGAGAGATGAAAATATGTTGTGGTTTTTTATCAACTTCAATTCCAAGATAATAATGAAGTAAACCTAAATCTATCATATCAAAAACCTTTTTCAATTCCTTCTTTATAGATGATATGTATTCATCATTGTTTCCTGTGATCATCAAATCATCAACATATACAACTAGATATACAACTGATCTTCCAACTTTCTTAACGAAAAGAGTTGCATCATCTAGGTCAAAATGTTTATAGTTTAAATTAAGAAGATGTTCAGTTAGCTTCTCATACCATGCTCATGGCGCTTGTTTCAAGCTGTACAAAGACTTCATTTGTTTTCAAACCTTTTGTTCTTTCCCTTTAATGGAAAAACCTTCTGGCTGAAACATGTAGACATCTTCTTTCAAATCTCCATTTAAAAAGGCAGTTTTGACATCCATATGATGAATTTTCCATTCTTGCTGAGCTGCAATAGCAAATAAAGATCTAATAGTGCCCCATTTAGCTGTAGAAGCAAAATTCTCTGTATAGTCGATACCCTCTTTCTGTGCATATCCCTTCGCTACAAGTCTTGCTTTGTACTTGTCTAGCGAACCATCAGCTTTAAACTTAGTTTTATAAATCCATTTGCAACCAATAGGTTTGATGCCAGCAGAAGGATCCACCAGCCTCCATGTGCCATTTTTTATGAGAGCATCATATTCCTTTTGCATTGCATCTTTCCACTGTTCATAACTAACAGCTTCTTCAAAGCAAGTAGGTTTACAATCCACAGAAAAATTAAATTCACAATGAGAATAGTTACCTGAGGAACTTCCAGCCTTAAACTCGTCATATTTCTTTGGAAATGTTCGAATACGAGTTGACCTTCGCAAAGGTTGTGTAGGAAGTTGTTCAGGAAGTTTCTCATCTTCTTCATTTGGCTCAGTTCTTGCCATTTCTCTCATTGTTTTTGTAGAAACACTTGCATTAGCTAATTCGTCATCAGTAACAATGGAGTTATCATCATCAACCAATTTCTCATCATTGAGAGAAGGAAACTCCACAGATTGATCTAATATAGGAATCCCCCCTTCAAGATGGGGAAGTATATTATCGGATTCATAATAAAACTTTTGAGGCACAAACTTTTCTATCGGATTAAGTTGTCTATCAACAGTGAGAGAATCTTTATCAGTTTCAAGAAAATTACATCTCTTGACAAAATAAACTTTTTTTCGCTTCATCATATAATCGGTATGCCTTAGAAGTCACGGAATACCCTAAAAATATGCTTTTCTACTTCGTTCACTCAACTTATTCCTCTGATGTTAGGAATCAAAACATAACACTAAGAACCGAAAATTCGGAAATGTTTAATAGCAGGAAGGCGACTGTACCACATTTCATATGGAGTTCTGTTGTTAATGACAGAGGAAGGGCACCGATTTCTAATATATGCCGCACAAAGCACGACTTCTCCAAAAAACATTAATTTTACATTCTTAAAAAACATCATTGACCTTACCATATTAAGCAATGTTCGGTTCATTCTTTCAGCAACACCGTTTTGTTGCGGATTATATGGTATTGTGGTCTGGTGTTTGATGCCATTCTCTTGCAAATATGTTTCAAAAGCATCTGAAGTATATTTTCCTCCATTATCAGTCCTTATAGTACCAATAGTAATTTGTGCTTCATTTGTTATCAAGCGATGAAATTTCTTAAACACATCAAAAACTTGTGATTTTTCTTTAAGCAGATAAGCCCAACACATCCTCGAATAATCATCAATAAAAGTGAGTATGTATTTATTTCCATTTGCAGTTGGTACAGGCATTGGACCACATAAGTCAGAGTGTATGAGACTTAATTTTCTTGTAGCTCTAGACTTAGAATTCTGAAAAGACTGTTTGTGATGCTTGCCCAATATACAAGCATTACATGGGGTAAATTTTCTGGGAACTGTTGGAAGTCCCTTAATCCCCTGTTGTTTCATAATTCAAATACTTTCATAATTAACATGACCGAAGCGTGCATGCCATAATAAAGAAGATGACCGAGTATCATTTTGCTGAACCAAATAAGTTGTGTTCAATGCAATAGACGACATACCATGCAACTTCAATAATTTATCTTCTTCCACACCAGACATTATAGTTTTATTGTTAGCTGCTCTTCTAATTTCTACTTTACCATCAAATATGTGAATGGAATGTCTCTGTTGTCTTATTTGTATAAGAGATAACAAATTTCTTTGGAACTGCGGAATGTAAAGAACATCATTCAAAATATAATTTGGAAGTCCAGGAATTTTTAACTGAATTGAACCAATCCCTGATGGTTTGATTTGGGACTTATCAACAAAATACACTACTCCGTCAATATTATCACTGAATTGATTAAACAAATCTCTTCGAAAGGTCATATGACCCGTGGCACCTGTGTCTAGAACCCAATTGTCATACCATGAAGAAAAAGAAGTACTAAAAACATCTTCCATGTGGAAATTACATTGTGCGACAACATAATGTGCATTCTCAGAAGGTTGTCCTCTGTTTGGAATTATATGATCTTTCTTTTCAAGCAATTGTTCTCTTTTTCATTAATTTTATCCCAGGGAATTCTGCAATTTGCAGCAGTATGTCCAAGTTTACCACATCTAAAACATTTTATAGCTGGTTTATCAGAAAAATTTCTTTGTTGTTCATTCTGCTGTCTATCTCCCTGAATATTTTTGCCCCCCCTGCCTCTATAATTCTTCCTACCTCGACCTCTATTACCTCTAGTATTTATGAAAGATTCCTCCTGAGGTTTTTGGTCTTTTTGAGCAAGACATAGGGTTTCGGTATTAGAACTATGTGATGCTTCTTTCTTGCCGAAAGCCTTATCTCTTTCTGCAATTTTCCCTACTAATTTGTCAAAATCTATATCTTTTAATTGCCCACTAGCTTGGAGAGATTCCAAGTAGTGTGAATAACTAGGGTAAAGAGCTTTTATAAAGGTAGTAAGCGGCAAATCAACTTTAACTCCAGTACATTCAATTTCATGATTGATGGCTTTAATTTCAGAGGCAAGTTTTAGAAGATCATTGTCGCTCATTTCCAGATTAAATAACTTCAACAATAACTGAATTATCTCCAATTCAGAATGTGAATCATAAAGCTCTTTTAGTTTTGTTATGGCATCATAAGCTGTTTTACTCTAAGTAATGTATCTGCTTACCTCTTCTGAGACTGAAGCGGATATTAAGGCAAAGGCCTTCTTATCCTTACTTTGCCAGATTGCGAGTTGTTTCCGATCATCAGGCTGCACTAGTGCATTCTCTCCTTCTCATTCACAAACTCCATCCCATAAATCATTAAAATGAGAGTACTTTTAACCTTTCTAAACCATTCCTGGTAATTTTCTTTTCTGTTCAAAACAACCCGATTAAAAATATCAAAGAATTTATCTTAAAACTTTGATTTGATCTTAAAAAATTCTGATTCAACCACAAAAAAATAAATTCTGCAATCAGCGGCAGAGATTTCTCCAAAAAAACTCTGTTTTTCACTATAACAGAGCAGGCGCACACTTCTCTAAAAAAAAACACTTTGTTTTTAACTTGTAGAGGTTTTTCTTTAACTACCTAACTACCTAACTGCACAGGACCCTTAGGATTCCCGTAGAATTACAACAGAAACTGCTCGTGTAACAGCAATAAACCTTGACTACTCCAATGGAGCAGAGTATATTTGAGAATTATGTATAATATTTCAATAAGAATCCTATGATAACTCAAAGGATGCGTAGGTGTTAAACTTTGACACTTTTTGCAAAGTGGTCCTAAGAGTGGATATACGATCAATAAGTTTCTCGAAAAGTGTATATTCAACAGAGAAGGGTGACTAGTCACTAGAGAACCTTCAAATGATGCCAATCATCAGGGGTTTTGTCTTACTAGTGGTATAACAAGCTATGCCGGGTTACAGTTCATGTCCTAAATAGCATACTGTTCTTGATTGGCATTTTGCAAATACCTTTCTCCTTTACCCATTCTAGATTTGTAATTGTCATGCTCACTTGTACTCACTTGTTCGCTATTGTTGCCAACCTTGCGTTGTTGGGCACTATTAATCATGCACCCATGCACCCATAGAGGGTTCTTTTTACAATGATAGACTTTGATGAAAATTATCTTATTCAATTTTAGTTGAGTCTTTTAGACAACAATCTTAATTGATTTTTAACATTGAAAGGGTTTGCAACAACACCCTTTTTACAATTCAATGGCTCAATCTTTAGTTGCAACTGTAAATTTATTTATTGAAAAAACTATTGACCCAAAAAGGAACTTGAATTCAAGATTCCTGCAACTAATTTTGACATGGATCGATTGAAACAAATTTTATATGGACTATAAATGGATATGACCCTTGACTTCTTTTACAATGCTCCATCAAGTATAGACGGACATGTAACACTGAGCTTTCTTGTTTACATGAGATTAGATGCTTTGTGTATGAACGTTTTAATTCCAATTTGCAATTATAATCACCATGAGTAGTTTAGAAAAAATTGCAAGTGTGAAGATTAAGTGTCAAAACTAGTTAGAAAATTAAGCATCCAAGACATTTTCCATCATATACAAAGACAAGGTGAACCTTAGAGCCCCTTATTTTGATTTCAGGATAGGTCTAGGACACTTCCATCACCAAAAAATGGATATTTTTATTCCATGTGTTTCTGTTTGCATGATTTACAATGTTATTGTCCTTTGAACGAGGAAATAGGTAATTTTGAAGAACCCATATTCTTTTACTCTTCTGCAAGATATGTCTTACCTTTGTTTCTGGGAGTTGTAAAAAATATTAATTTTTCTTTCTCAACGAGGAGACAAGCTATTTCTTGCTCACTCAACATGCTTTATACAGATTCATTCCATATATGATATCAAGCCCCTAAGTCTTCCTTTTCACTTAGGCTAGAAAAGTTCATCTGATGACAAATAACAACATTCCATATCACCATTACAATGCATGTCTCATTTTATCACCTCTTTATTACATATGGTAGTCAATTTTCAATATAAAATGGTAAATCTTTGATTACCATGTGCATGTGGGACCAAAATCATCAACAGAAAAAAAAACATACCTGATTTTGTTTTCCAACTATGCATGGGTTGCCTGAGAATTTTGAGAGGATAATAGCAGAATTAAACCTCCAAATTGCTAATTTGATCTGAGGAAAACAGATTGGAATTTGTACTGTTTTGTAAATTTAGATGCCAGTCCAGACTGAAAGTTATTCAGCTGCTGCCTTTGCTTATGGATTTGTCATGCCAAGATTAGCCATATCGTCAAAGTCAGATTTTGTTAAGTAATAAAATCAAATAGACACAACACATTTCAGTTGCAAATCAACTCATAATTTGATGATCGATCTGCCAATTGATCCTCCCATAGATCTATACCAATCCACTTAGATTTTCTAATTGCTCATGGATGACTACCACAGAGCATCTTCATATTAGCTACATCTCATGGATGACTACCATGAGGAGCTACTAGGCCTTTACGATTAAAGGGGCTCTGATCCCACGTTAATATTGTGCAATGAGACACAACATAAGAACCGATAGAAAAGGCTTTAGCCATTCTCCACAATATATATATTCCAATGTGCAAAAATTCGAAGTCGGGATTAAATCGGCAAGGGTCAAAAACTTGAAAAACCCAATAAAGTCTGGAGTTTTTTGAAAAAGTCGGCAAAATAAAAAAAATACAAAATTATTCAATTTTTTAAATTTTTTTTAGCATCTAAAGTATCCACAACATCAAAAAAATGCATTTCCACATAAAAATGTAAACAAAGCTAATATATAATATGTATATGAAGTCTAGTGCTACATCACATATCAAAATAGTGAATTAAGTCCTGAATCTTGAGTCTTGTCTCAGTCTCAACTCTCAAGAGTCAAAATATCAACAAAAAATATAATAAATGCATATCATGAGTCATCTCCATGTCATAAAGTAAACAGTCACTGAAATCCCCTACCCCTTTTACGGGAATAGGGAATCGCTTTACCTTTTCCTCTAGAGGAAGAAGGCCCTGCCTTTGGGGATACAAAGGGACTCAGTCGTCCTCTAGAAGCAAATAAAAGAGGGGGTCTCTATCCTTTGCCGTTGTTGCTGCCCATCCCAGATGGTGTCACCTCCTCCTCCACATCCTCCTCGTGCTTTGCCTCCTGACCTTGCTCCTCCTCTACCTCTGGCTCCTCCTCCCCTGCAACTGTTAACTCCTCTGGCGCTAGTGCCTCTGGATCCACATCTAACCAATCAGGGATCGAGTCCATCGCCGGTGTCTCAGTCTCGACCCTTCATGCGGAAATGGTATCAATATTGTCCAATGAGATGACATCCATATCAGGAGTTTTCTGAATTTGTCTCATCCACAATCGAAGATTGTAGTAGACGTACACCATGTCATTGAGGCGTTGGGATTCCAATCTGTAAAAGGGTCATAGATTGTAAATTAGTACTTAGAAAATTTAAATAGTAAAAATAATCAAATGAATTCAAAAATTTAATTTGAAATTTTTTTACTTGTTGCGCTTTTTGCTGTGTATTTTGTCAAATACACTCCAGTTGCGCTCACACCCAGAGGAACTGCATGTTTGGATGAGCACTTGAATGGCAAGTTTTTGGAGATGGCGTACTCTGCCACCATAGCTTGTCCACCAAGCATCTACAAGTTAAAATAAAAATGAGAAGCAAAAATTATGAAGAGACAATGAATTATGAAATTTGAAAGTTGAAAGTTGAAACAAACTGAAGCTTTGAAAGTTGAAAGTTGAAACAAACTGAATTTTACCTGACATTTTGGTTGTCCTATTCTCAATAGCCATGGTAAAACCAAATGTGCCACTTGCCATCCTATATATTTCCATTTATTTAGAAATGTCTTCACGTTCTTGCTCAGATGCCACCATCCTCTCAACACATGTGAAGAATACATCTATCACCTCGGCATCAAATCTGAAACCACAGGAGTAAGCAAATGCGGGATTGAGGTAGATACCTGTAGCATGAATGAGGCGATGGAGGGTATTGTTCCATCGGTCATCAATTACTCTCCATGTGACCTGTTGTTTCTCTAACCCCTCGTCTCCCTTATCTTCATAATAAGCACGAATGGCTTCTTTGGCCCTATCCATAGCCTCATACAAGTAGTCCATTGCGGGCTTCTCTCCATCAACCAATCGAAGAATCCTTACCAAAAGTTATGAAATGGCGCACACCTCCTCTACTCCTGCCCAAAAGCTATGATCATATGAAACTAGTCTGCATATGCCCTCACCCTTTGGTTTGTGGCTAATAGATAAATCACACCAATCCTGTGAAAGAAACATGCTCTTCAAATCCCACATAGAATTCAATAGAGTCTGAAGAGATATGAAAGTAGTGGCAAAGCGTGTTATTGTAGGACGCACCATCTCTTTGTTGTTGGTGAATCTTCTCATCAAGCTTAGCACAAATGCATGATTATATATAAATTTTGTTCTGCTCTTGGATGATTCAACAATATGCCTCACAATAGGAATCTTACCTATATCCTCCCACATCAAGTCAATACAATGAGCAGCACAACGTGTCCAAAACAAGGTAGGATACCTCTCCATAATCAACCTGCCAGCTGCAACATAAATTGCAGCGTTGTTTGTTATGTTTTGGACAACATTTTGTGGGCCTATTTCCTGAATGAAGATGTCGAACAACTCACATAATAAACATGCATCTTTAATGTGTGCAGATGCATCAACAAATTTCATAAACATTGTCCCCTTGGGACAACTACCAAGAAGTTAAGAAGGGTCCTACCCTTTTGGTCAGTCCAACCATCTGACATGACTGTGCATCCAGTGTGTTCCCATGATGCACTAAACTCCTCCAATCTAGCATTGCAATCATTCTTTTCATCTTAAAGAAGAGACCCTCTTAACTCTGCAGAGGTAGGGGCTTTGTACCCCGGGCCAACGACAGCAACAACATAAACAGAGGTTGGTAGAATGGAGCAACAAAGCTGTAGGCTTGTTGACTTTAATTGTAAAATACACAAGGGGTATTTGTAATAATAATATATTATATATAAAATGTATAAGAGACGATAAAATGTTACAATGAGGCCCTACTTATATATCTACACAGGCGGCCTTTCATTAATGGGCATGTCTTTTAGACATGCCTTTTCAGTTAACTAATGACTATGTAAATAACCGTTATCTTGATTATTTATTATTTACATTTATTCTATTTATAATATTTGTTATGAATTATATTCATAACATTGCCCCTTCCTTCGAAAGTTTTGTCCTCAAAGCTATACTACTGAAAAGTTTCCTCATTTGCGACATCATTGGTACCTTCTTTGTATATTTCATTTGTACACTGTCCTGAATCCACGTTTTTTCGATTTCTCGTTACAAATTATTTTTTTAATACTTTTTTATTTATGTATTTATTATTTTTAAAGCAATTTTATAAAATTTATTATAATATAACTTTATAAATAAAGTTAAATTATAATATTTTTATAAAAAATCTATGATTTGTTAATTTATTAAGTCATTTTACTTATATTGTACGGTAGCGGACAACTTAGTAACAGTCGTGTCTTAATATCACGTCTTTTTATCGGACATATTTCTTTTTGCCGGGTATGTGCCACATCTTCATTACAGATAACTAATCATGCGACATCTGTGTCTTGCCCTCGTTCCCCCGTCTTCCGATTTCATTTCAGTTCAGTTATATCAACATCTCGTAAGTCCCCTCCTTCCCACATATTTACTAGAATAGCATTTTGGGGTTGCAGATGATATGACGATGGCCGGTCATCAAGAAATATAACGTTTTTGAGATCCCTTCCGAGAACTGATAGGTCTTTCACTTCGTCAAAGACTCCATCAACTTGAATGCAATGCGTACTCGATAGGCGATGCGTGGTTGGAATTATATTGAGCTTTGTATCAATGTGAACGCTGTCTGTGGCAGGCAACGTGTCCAACAAAATATCCACCACAACGTCTACGTATTCTTTGGATGCTACGGTAAACAATACAATTTCGTACAACTATGTGGCACCCAAATGCTGCAGCAGTTGGTCGACGCCTGGTCTCTTCAACACGTAATATGAAGGTCTGTCACGTCCCTCAAAGGTGATGGAATAATGATAGCGGACGAGCATGGGCGTCTTAGTTGTATGTACCAAGGTTCCGTCGAGATCTAACACCAGTGTTTTCTTATTTGGATTACTTCCTCCCAGCGGAGGTAAAACGCCCCGCCATTCCTTCTTGCCATTGTCATTCTTTAGCACATGAGGCCCCTCATTAACATTTGAGTATTCTCCTTCTTGTTGGACAACTATCCCATCATTATTATTATTTGCATTTGAGGATTCTGCTTCTTCTTGGACAACTACTCCATTACCATTTGAGGATTCTGCTTCTTCTTCCTCAACACTGATATTAACTGTGGCTGATTTGGCTTGGCTGTCTTCTGACCTTAAAGATTTGTTCCCAATGAGACTTGGGAGCTTTCGAGGGTCTCCAAATTCTGCTGATAATTCTCTCCTGGGTTTCTTTTCTTCTGACATTCTAGTTTTTTTCTGATCAAAATCTTCTTCCTCATTATGGTCGCCAGGATTTATTGCTGCATCAATTTGGATACCCAACAGATCAGCAGCTCCATGTGCATATGATGTCACCTCAATACGTGAAACTATACTCTTAGTAACTGAAATTGTATCTCCTCCTAGTGGATAACCTACAACAGTCACTGCATCCTGAAGACATGGGAGACGTCCAAAGCGAAGAGGCTCGGTCCCTTTCCAAAACCCTTCACTCTCAATTGAAAGAAGAGCACTATCACACTCTACACCTTTGGCTAAAACCGTAGCAACATATTTAGTGTCATCTCCTCTCCTCTTCACCTTTACCTGTGTATGATGTTCAACACAATGAGCATTTGTCAACAATTTTCCACCACCTATCATAAAAGCATTGCCTGTGCTCGTATACTGCCTTTGCTTTTGCCAAGGAAGGGAATAATCTGGTTCAACATGAGTGCAATAAACCTTCACAACTGTATTAAGAAGAGGGGCATCTTTTAGATCTTCTGTATCAATAACCTGTTCATTTTTCAGGTTATTGGAGACATTCTTCATTGGAGATTTATATGTTGTTATTTCAAACCAACTGTTATCTCCTTTTCCACCATCTGCATGAGGGGAGTTCCTGTCATTCTGAAATCTACCATGGGTTCTCTTCTGACATATAATCTCAACCTTTGAATTTATACGTCGCTCTGATTCTCTGGCCACGAGGGAATGTTTATGAGCAGTGGTTATTGTATTCCAGAAGGAGGTTTTGGAGGAGAGGTTTATGCTGCAGGAAAAGGGAATGGGAATGCACCGTGGGTTGTGTGAGAAGGTTATGTTCTTAACTGGCAGCACCTTTTTCTTGAAAGCCTTTGGCTTTGGTAAACAAGGTGATGGCTTTGGCAATTCAGTTTCCTTCAGGCGTTGTGCAATTGGAATATAATCCTCATCTTTAGGTGGATCTTTTTCATTATGATAAGGTTTATTTCCTCCATTATTAAATGTAATGTTTTGTGCATTATTCTCACCATTTTGATCATGGTTTTCTTCCTTCACATCATCTGAATCTGAATCTGAAATTTTCATAACTTGATCTTCTGCAGAATGTAGTGATTCTTCATGACTATCTTCTGAATTCTCTGAATCGGCTGAATTGTTCTGTTGATTATGTCCAATATTCGGAAATATTGGTTCTTGCGTCAGATTAATCTTGCCCTAAATGGTGTTTATCTTCTGCATTGCTTTGTTATGAATGTCTGTGGACTCGCTATGGTTTTGCCAAATTTGTCTTTCTATCCGATCTGTTGTGTCTTGAAGTTTTTTGATGTCGTCAGAATTTCCTGTAACCTTATCCTCAAGATCGATTAGTCTTTTAGTGAATTCATCAAAACTATTATTGATCTTACTCTCAAGATTGATCAACCTTTTGTTGAAATCGGATATCGACATTGATGAAGACATCGAGCGGCAACGATTTCGAGGCACCGCATGTAACAGCTGAAGGCAGCCAACAGTGGTGTAGGTGCTTCCTTCCAAGCGAGAAGATCGCCGCTCTAATACCAAATGGAGCAACAAAGCTGTAGGCTTGTTGACTTGAATTGTAAAATACACGAGGTATTTGTAATAATAATATATTATATATAAAATATATAAGAGATGATAAAATGTTACAATGAGGCCCTGCTTATATACCTACACAGGTGGCCTTTCATGAATGGGCATGTCTTTTAGACATGCCTTTTCAGTTAACTAATGACTATGTAAATAACCCTTATCTTGATTATTTATTATTTACATTTATTCTATTTATACTATTTGTTATGAATTATATTCATAACATAGAATGGGTTTGTCTTAGCAATGTTGAAAGGAACTTCACTCCATAGAAGACATTTACTGACCAACCTATCAGCTTCTACCTTTTCCTTTTTCTTAATTGCTAATTTGATGCTAGGTTGTGCACCAGGTGTGGTTCTAGGGACAAAAAAAGATGAGAAAGCTGAGGGGTTGGGAGTGGAAGGTGATGCTGAAGAACCACTCTCACTTACCCCCACTCTTGAGGTCCCTACAAGTTTGCTTTTTATTGCTGCCTTGGTGTCTATGCCATCCTCTTTATCTGTCAATGCTTTAATGGCCTGTCGAATGATTTCAACAGATTTCTTGGGGCAAAGTTCTATATTTTGCCCCAAATGGAATTTTAATCTGCCCCTGACATATGCTTGCCACACAACTTGCAAGACAAATACATTCTATTGACACCCCTTGTTTCGGGTACAGGATCATGTTCACCATATTCGCACATAGGGTCCAAAATCCTTGCCATTTTGTTTGAAACTTTGAACTTGAATAATTGAATTTGAACCTCGCCACAAAATAAAAATTGAAAAAAATTAAAAATTGCCCATCACATAAGAAGCAAATACAAATGGTTTTTTGAACAATGCTATTTTGCTCTACAGACAATATATGTAGTTCTCAGGTTGTGGGGGTGGCTGGGTTGGTTTCCCTTTGTTAGGTAGCCGACCACCCTTCCAAGTGTCCATCTCAGAAACTGCTGGCCATGGCATGATCTCATGCTGCCACCTAGCGCCAAGCTCATGACCGTTTGTAACAATATTTTGTACTATTATTATTTCAATAGATAAGTAGACTACGACCTTACAAAAAAAGAAGCAAACACAAATGTAATTGTTGATTTTAAATTTTAAATGCCTCTTCTCACTTGCTTGAACACACACAAAATCACTAAACAAGGGTTTGAATTTTTTTTATTTGATTCTTGAAAGTTGAAGTTTTATATTTTAATTCAATCTAGAGTCTAGACTCTAGACTCTAAGCAAAAATAAGTTAGAAAACAAGCTAATTAAAATATATAATAATTTAAGAAGACATTTCTGTAATAATTTACAAAGAATAAGAGAGAAAATACAGACCTGGCAACAACAAACCAGTACCTTCAATCTCCCACGTTGAGCGGTGGACAAATCTCCGAATCCACACCACAAATCTTGGACAATGGCAAAGCTCAAGCCTCAATCACCTCCTCTCTCTCCACAACCCTCAAACGCAGCAAATGGATTGAAAAATGAGAGAAAAATAGAGTTTCGACCTCTTAACCGTGCATTTTGAGAGACAACTGACTTTTTCAATTGAATCAGGATAAAGTTGGGACTTTTACGATTTTATCACGACTTTTTCAAGGCTGAAAAAGTTGGCAAAAAGTCGGTCGATATAATCAGCAAAGTGAAAAATTCAAGATTTTTTGAAAAAGTCGGGACTTTTTGTCGATTTTTTCCACACAGATTTAGTCCAATGATATCAATATACAGAACATGGATGTAACCACTTCTTGATCTAGAATCTACATATGCTCTCACATTGATTCCTCATCAATATATAAGAATAACTCCTCATCAAGGATAAGGATGATGACTCATAAAGATGTGATCTAGGACTTTGTGATTTGTTGATTTTTGTGTAGCTTGGGAGGTGCTCCAAGCCCTACTGTTTGGGTTTTGGAGGTCAAAGTGCCAGAAGTAGGCTTGTGGGCTTGGAACCCAAGCCTAGGGTTTTGCACCCATAGATGTTTGGGCCAAAACCGTGACGAGATTTCTACATGTGATGGGCTGAGATGATAAAGGAAATCGAGATAAGAAAGATGCAAGTGGAATCACTCAATTCCGAGTTGTAGAAGTCAAGTTATGGATTTTTTAAGGTTAAGTGGGCTAATTGTCCTAAGGTCGGCTTCACTTATAGAGACCCCATGGAAGGGCTGGACGTTAGCCTAAGGATCACTATATAAAGGAATGAGGAGGAGCCTCATTCCTTACCATCCAAGAGAGCAATGCATTAAGGCACCTCTGAAATTAGTGTGGATCTCTGGCAGAAGAACGAAGATGCAAGGAGGCCGAGTTGGAGGATATGTCTGCATTTAGGCTAGTTCCTTGGGAGAAATATAGTGCAGGTCTGAGGCATCACCGTGGAGGCTAGGAAGACTGTTATGGCATTATTTTTCTCCTGTTCTGAGTGCGTCCTTCTTGCTGAAAAGGGCCGCTGGTACAAAGGTAAGATAAGGTGATTTCTGTGTTAAATTAGTGTGGTTATATCTCTGTTTTGGGGCCGCAGGTGTAGCTGTAGTTACAACAACTATGAGAGGTCTGTTTTGTGGGCCGAGTGGGCTGGGAGAGCTCCTCTACCCTAGTCGCAGTCTCTCCAAGTACAACACAAATAAAATATGGGTGTTAAGTTTTAACCCTTGCTAGGAGGCTGTGACCCTTGCTATAGCAGGTTCGAGGATTCCAGGAAGCCTTGAGGAGGTATCTTAGGCCCTACAACACTGTATTTGATGCCTGATGGGACAACAAAGGTGGCAGCAAGATTAAGCAAGGGACCACAATGATTTGAAGCAGTGGGTTAGGGCTGGTGGTGTGCCCTAAACAGTCTTCAAAGTGCATAGAAATCGAGAAAAGAGGGCAACAAAAATATGGTTGCAGATGGTCTCTTGATTGAAGGGTGAATTGCTAGTTGGATGGGTGTCCTAGTGTGGTCAGAGTTGTTGCAGGCTGTGGAAGTCAAGGAGGTAGGGCTGACGCGGCATGTTAGAAGCCCTAACCAGTGTGCAATTTCCACAGTGAAGATTGGTGCCTAGATTTGTGCAATAGCTCCTCTATTGCAGAGTAAAGGGAAGATTGGTGAATTTTGTTGGCAGCCATGTGTAAGGGTCTCCTAGATGATTGGATGCCCTAACTAGGTGCAGATGCTACAGTGTGGACTTGGTCACTCGTGGACTGTTGGAGGGTAGCATGAGAGTGGACCAAGTGTGGACGTGGATTGGGCACTTGTGGTCTCGTGGAGGACACCGTGATAGTGTCCAAGTTGGAGCTTGGTGCGCAACACCTTGATGGACAAAGG
Organism: Pinus albicaulis; assembly: GCA_034641835.2. NCBI lineage: Eukaryota > Viridiplantae > Streptophyta > Pinopsida > Pinales > Pinaceae > Pinus > Pinus albicaulis. Next base: position 1,927,747,763 of record CM076575.1, read on the forward strand.
TAGTTGCTAGAGCGATAGTTGTTGGGGCTCAAGGGTTTGATCAGCCAGGAGCAGCGTGTGGAGCCCGAGACTTGTGTGTGGAGGAGGAATTATACAACAGATGATGGGTAGTTTGTGAAAATTTGGATGCACCGAATCCTACTGCAGCAAATGATATTATTTCTTCTATTTGTTAAATTAATTAAACAAAGTATTTGCAGTTTTCTATGGAAAATATCGAAACATATACGCTGTAGCCTTCACAAATCAAATATTGCGGAAATAAATGAAATGAAAAATACTAGCACACATATAAACACATTGACACAATTATTTTTGGACTATTGTCCCTGGAAAAACCCAATGTGGGAAAAATCGATGCAACAGATGAGGGTTTCTTTATTAATCTTCAACAGTAATTCATGTACAAGATACTGGATATCAAAAATAGAGGAAGAACCACTGAGAGAAATTCACTGATGAATTTCTCTCTCTCCACAATGTTTTCCTGGCCTCGAAGAGGACTCTCTGCCCTTACGCTGGCCTCACTACGTCATCCTCTAGGAAGTGACTACGCAGTGCTTGATGAACTGCGTCCCTCCTTTGCGCTGCCTTTTCCAGAATTCTTCCTCCACTCTTGAACTATTGCTGATGCCCTCTTTCTCTCACTTACAACTCACCCTTTGACTCGATTTTCTCTTGCTGAACTTTAGATACTGAGAAAATCGATCTACTTGGGCAACTGAGTATTTGCTCTGGTGTATCTTCCAAGTGCCATCGAGTTCCTTCTTATAATCTGTTGTTGAAACATCAACGACCATGATTAGATCTTAATCAATGGCTAAGATTAACTTGGACTCGATCCATGCCTTTATCTAAAAGATTCACACCCAACTTAATTAATACCCTTTAATTAATCATATATCCTAAGTTTAGATTTAGGAAATATTAAAAATTGATTAATTATTTTAATTAAGTCACTTCTGGGTGGAATTTCCCAAAACAATTTTTTGGTCTTGTAGAATGCATGTGTCTTAGGCTCTCTGCAAAATCTCAAGGCCAGAGCACATCTGATACTAAAAAAATCAACACTCCCTCTTAGAAGGAATGTGCTTAGCGAGGAATGTGCTCTAGTACTGCTACCCTCCTGATAGCAATACTTTGACTCTGTATCACCTCTTGCTACGCTGTTGATGTCTGCCTCACTGCCCACCAACTACTGCGCAACTCTGATTTTGCATTGCATTTGTGCTGCCGCTGACCTTGCATACTGCTGCCAACTACTGCATCTGCACTACAACTCCCTCTCATCTGTTGCTGCTGTAGTTGAGAATCCCACTGTTTCTGCTACTGAAACAAGTTCTCTACCATACCCATATGTTCCATGAACTAGATGAACTTAGCTCTTCTTAGAGCTTTTGTGAGTACGTTTGCCACTTAATCTCTTGTGGGAACATACTGCAGCTGGACTGAACACAGTCTCTGATGAAATGACATTTGATATGTGTTTCAACCTATCATGAAATACTGGATTCTCAGAGAGTTTAATACAACTCTGATTATCACAGTAAACACTGGTCACTCCCATTCTCTATTTGAACAAACTCACTAGTAATTTCCTAAGCCATATCGCTTTGTATGCAGATGTGTTGGCTGCCATATATTCAGCTTCTGCTGAGCTCAGTGCTATCGAATTTTTCTTCCTGCTGCACCAAGAGACCATCCCTGATCCAACACTATAGCAGTTCTTGGAGGTACTTTTCCAGTCCACTAAACTACCTGCCTAATCTGCATCTGTGAATTCGCTCAATCTGACGTCATCTCCTCGAGTATATTTCAACCCATATCCGACTGTCCCACGCACATATCTAAGAATGTGCCTAGCTGCTGCCCAATGTACGCTTTTTGGTTCCACCATGAACTGATTTCGGGTGTTGATAGCGAAACAAATGTCTGGCCTAGTGTTGACTAGATACATGAGCGACTCAATGAGCTGTCTATACAAGGTGGGGTCGACTTTCTTGTCTCCTGATGCATCTATGTTCTTCCAATTGGTGATCATGGGCGTTGCCATGAGTCGACAATCCTTTATTCTGAATCTCTTCAGAATCTATGTAGCATAACTCCCTTGTCCAAGGAAGATCTCCTCGTTTTTCTGACATACTTCCAATCCTAGAAAATAATGCATCAACCCCATATCCTTCATGTCGAATTCTGCTTCAAGGTTTCTTTTGTAATCCTTTATTAGCCCTGATGATCCTGTTAAAAACAGGTCACCCACATACAAAACCAGAATGAGAGGCTCATTCTCAACCATCAAATAATTGAGATTGGGATATGCACCACTCTTGATGAATCCCAACTGCTGCAAATAACTGTTAATTCGACCATACCATGTTATGGTTGCCTGCTTGAGCCTGTATAGGGCGTTCTTCAACCTGCATATATGAGTGCGCTTCTCATGAGTCTCAAAGCCTTCAGGCTGCTCGATATACACCTCTTCTTCTATCACCCCGTTCACGAATGCTCTCTTGATGTCCATATGGTGAATCTCCCATCCCATCTGCATTGCTAGGGATATAACAGATCTAATAGAGGTATATCTAGAAACTGGGACCAAGGTTTCCTCATAGTCTATCCCTTCCTTTTGTGCATACCCCTTTGCCACAAATCTAGCCTTGTACTTCTCTACACTGCCATCTGCAACGTACTTGATCTTGTAGATCCATCTTGAACCTACAACTGATCTATCCTTTGGTCTAGGTACTACTTCCCAGACATCATTAGTCATGATAGAACTGTATTCTTCTACCATGGCATCCACCCACACTTGATGCTGTGCGGCTTCCTGAAAACTGGAGGGTTCTTCAAACTGAGCTACCAAGGCTTGGTATCTTTCAGGTTGTCTACATTGCCTCTTGTTGGTTCTAGGAGCTTCGACAAACTCCTCTGTGTCCCTCAAGGTCTGATGCACTTCCCTACTGGTTCTACCGCTGGTGGTGGGAGGCTCAATCAGTTCCTCCTATTGCTCTGTCTACTAAGAACTACCTGGATCTCCTACTCCTGAGGAAATACTGGTACTGGTCACTATACTTGATCCCTGTGATTGTCCTCCTGCTTGTCCTGCTTGTCCTACTTGTTGTCCCTGCTGCTGTTGGACTAATGGAACATTTGCTAACTGATCACCTGCAGGCATCTCTCAAGATCTTCTAAAAGCTCTATCTTCCATGAACTTTGTATCTCGCCTTACTACAATTTTCCTGCTGCTAGGAATGTAGATCCTATATGTCTTTGAGGTCTCGATATACCCTACGAGGTACCCCTTACCTGTAGTCTGATCCAACTTATTGCGCATCTCGTCTAGAATGTGGTAATAAGCCACACTCCCAAATATTGTTAGATGACTTACTTCCGACTTCTTCCTTGTGAAGACCCCTTTTGGCATTTTCTTCCCCAATGCTCTGTGAGGAGTTCTGTTTTGAATGTACACCGTTGTGGTGCATGCCTTTGCCCATAAAAATCTAGGCAAATCCTAGTCATATAACATAGCCTTTGCTGCCCCGACTATTGTTTTGTTCTTCCGCTCCGCTACTCCATTCTGCTGTGGATTATATGGAGCTGTCCACTCTCTTTTGATACCCTCCCTTGCGCAAAAAATTGTGAAGTCTTTATCCGTGTATTCTCCACCATTATCTGAACATAGTACCTTGATATTTTTCCTTGTCATGTTTTCTGCGAGAGCCTTGAACTCTCTGAACCGATTAAAGACCTCATCCTTGGTCTTTAAGAAATAGATCCAAGTTTTCCTGGAGTGATCATCAGTAAAGGTGACAAAATACTTGCCACCGCTAAGAGCTTTGTTGAATATTGGGCCGCAAATATCTGAGTGTATTAATCCCAACACGCCATTTGCTCTGTTGTCACTTCTGGGAAACACTGCCTTTGCATAATTCTCAAGTACGTATCCTCTGCATACATCATCGTTCTGAGAACTGGAACTCCTGTTACAGTCTCTGTGAGCATCCTAAGTGCTCCATGGTTTAAGTGTCCCATCCTCTAGTGCCATAGTTCGTTCATCTCCTTCCCACTGGTATTATCATTGCCTATCAGTGCCATTGGAGAATCGATCTTTAACATATATAACCTGTTGCTTCGAGCTCCAATCTGTCTCACCTTATTCTAGCTGGGATGCTTGACATACACCTTCTTTCCCATGAAGTATACATCGTACCCCTTGTCCTGCAATTGGGACACTGAAATTAGGTTAATCCTAGCACATTCAACACATTAGTGGCGCTGGTGTTGGTTCCTGCTTCTGTCTGAAAATCTATGGTGCCTCTCCCTACTGGAGTACACTTAGTTCTGTTGCCCATAGTGATTTGGAAGTCCATCTGCTCCTCTTGATAGCTAGAGAAATACTTTTGTACTCCAGTCATGTGAGCTAAAGCTCCGCTATCAATATACAAGACGCCAACTGATGCCGAACCTGACAAACATGCAAACTCATCTTCCAACATGTTGAAGCTCATAGATCCAGAAAAAGGCAGCGCAACAACAAAGGGACATCGCAGAGACCCAACAGGGGTGACGCAGAGCTTGTTTGCTCACGCAAAGGCTGATGCAGACCCAAGAGGGTGACGCAGTCCATGAGGAAGTGACGATGTGCTGGTTGTCGTGGCTGGAAGTGCAGTTTTCTGATCTTCGAAGTTGTTGGTGGGGCATTGTTTCTGCCAATGCAGAACAATGCCTAGCAGGGTTAACAAAGTAAGCGGGAACAATTCCTCAGCAGATTTTCTAGTCAAGAAATCTGAGATTCGATTGGTGAAGTGATCGTACAGGGCTGATTCGACAGAGTTGGTGGAGGATTTCCAGGAGGGAAATCACTAGTCAGAGGGAGCATTGTCTCTAGAGGGTTTCTATCGCCAAGAAACCCAGATCCAGTCTCTTGCTAAGAGTAGCAACAATAGAAGGGAGAAAAGATTTTTGGTTTGACATTTTTTTGAGCAAAGATGGACCTCGCACAGATTGAGAGATCAAGATAGGTTGGACGGTGTCTCTAACTTTGTCATTTGGAAAGCCAGGATCTTGTCGGTTCTTGACGAGTATCGTATAAGAGAACATGTCGAGAGGGTTGTGGTCATCCCGGTCGATGCTGATCCTCTAAAGAAGTATGAGGAAAATCAGGTGCGGGCTAAGCACTTGACCATGGATAGGGTGAAGGATCATGTGGTCCCACATATTGTCGAGAAGAAGATGGCAAATGAAATGTGGCAGGCACTGGAAACGCTGTATCAAGGTAGCTCCATCCAGAGGAAGATGCTTCTAGAGAATCAGATGCGTCTGTTTGCGATGCATAAGGGAGAGCAGATCAATCCCTTACTCTTTAGATTGAAGGGTTATTCGAGATCAGCTAGTTGTAACTCCTAATGACGGTCTCTTAGTAAGGATTGCCTTGAATGCAGCCATCGATGATTGGGAGACCTTTGTCCAAAGTATCTTGGGCAGAGCACAACTTCCAAATTGGGAGGACATGTGGGCAATCCTTCATCAGGAAGAAATCAGGAGAATAACCAAGAGGGGCAGTAGCAACGGAGGAGCCAAGATAAAGAAAGAGGAGGAAGATGCAGCTCTCACATCGAAGGGACAGAGGCAGCAACAAGGGAAGAAGAAGAAGGACCTCTCAAAGGTTCGGTGCTTCAAATGTGGCGAATTGGGACACTTTACCAATACTTTGTTGAAATTTGGTACCGGAGGACAGGTGGTTCCCTAAGGCTTTGATCTTTGGCCTAGGGAAAAGTGTCCAAAAGAATTTAATTTTCCCCTAAAGTGACTTTATAATTTTTATAAAGTCAAATCTAATTTAAAAGTGACTTTAAGTGATAAAGTTACTAAAGTGACTTTATAAAGTTATAAAGTCAAATTTAATTTAAAAGTGACTTAAGTGATAAAGTTACTAAAGTCTAATTTTAAAGTGACTTTTAATAAAGTCAATGTAAAATTAGAAAGGGAAAAGTGACTTTGGAAATAAATGACTAAGTGGGTCTTTATTAAAGTGGGGTGAATTAAAAAAATAGAAAGTGAGATTTAAATGAGCATTTAATCTCAGCCCTAGATCTCAATCTATCTCAGCCATTGGATTTAGGGATTCCCCAAAAGTCACTTAGGGTTAGGTTAAAGGAGGAAAAAGGAGGAAAAGGTCATTCATTCTTTCATGAGCAGATTGGGAAAACAAGAGAAGCGAGAGATTTAAGGGCGGTGAGGGAGAAGGAGACGACGACACACATTCCAAGGCGACGGTTCGGTGAGTGAGTACATCGGTTCGGCACCCACATTCAAGGCGGTTACGGCACGATTTTCAGGTACAACGACTTTTGGCACGTTTCCAAGAGGCCGTACGGCGGTTCGGCACGGTTTCGAGCGACAAAGGGGTACATTTTGTTGTGCCACCAATTCGAGGGCGGTAGTACAACAAGTGGGTATGCGGGTGCACGGAAATCGAGCAGTTGGTAATAATTCTGTTGTCTTTGCTTTCATCGAGGTACGTCTGTTGACATTGTTAACTTGTTTTTAGCCTGATTACGAGGTGGTTGTGTCCCATTTGCATTGTTAGATTTTGAGCACGACGAGAAAATGGTACAACATTTATTGCTGTTCCTATTTTGCTGTTTGCACGTTTTCCGAGGCGGTGGTTAAGCACGGAAAAAGAGATAAGTTGTAAAAGTCTGTTTGCTGATTATTTATTTTGCTGAATATTTCTATCACTGTAAAAAGCATTTTTCCGGAAATAAGAAGGAGCTTTCGAACTGGTTTTCCCCAAGAGTTGTAGGGGGTTTTTCCAGGGTCACCTTGACCAAAAATACTGAGTTATGATGTGTTGAATGACTGTTTGTTACTGCTGTTATTTTATTTCTGCATTTTCAGCATTCTGAAAAATTTCGAGAATTTGTGTTTTCAGCAAATTTATTTTCCAGTTTATTAAATGTATGGATATGGGAAAGGGCATTTAATTATTTTGGAGTAATAAGGTGAAAACGGCAAGGTAGGAAACGAAAATTTTCATGCTGTCCTAAGAAGAAGGAAATGAGAAGATTCTAATTCCAAAGTGCGGTGGCAAGGGGATGATGGCGATTGATGACGTGTAGCTATGAGTGCTCATGTGCCTCGAGAGAATAGGTGGGGCGACATTGATCTGTAGTTCTCTTGAAGCGCAGATGAGGCGAGGATCCTTGAGGTGCCCAAACTCTTGGATCACATACGAGCTATGGGAGCCCTTAAAGACGATGGCAAGGATGGTAGGTTAGTTGGTGCGAGAGGATCATGGAAGGCTATCGCGATCTTCGGGACGGCGGGTGGACGACGGAGAGGTAGCAACAATGTAGAAGCATCAACGCAAAGGCTGATGGGATTTTAGCAGTGCAGAGGCAATGATTACACATTGTAGAGCAACAGACAATGCAGAGTTTCAAGAGGGTCAATGCAGAGCAGCAACAGAGGGTGCTTCAGTATTGAGATGTAGCCAAACTGAATTGTTTGTCAGTATTTTGGGTGATGTCCTTTAGCTGCTTACTTCTCAACAACCGAGTTGCAGTGCAACAATTAGTAGTGGCAATGCTATGGGCAGCATGATGTAACATTTGAGAGGAAGTCGCAGTACAGATGAGGCAGTGGCAGTGGCAGTGTCATGGGTAGCAGTACAAAGAGCAGCAGCACAATGGATGAGAGGAAGCAACTGAGCATGAGCAACACAGAGGATTGATGTTAGAGATCAGAGTAACGCTTCTGGATTGAAGTGTTGCTAGAGCACATTCCTCGCTAAGAGGGAGTGTTGAGATTTTGAGTAGCATCGGATGTGCTCTAGCTCCGAAACTTTGTGGAGGGGCTAGAACACATTAGATCTCCAAGACTCAGAAATCGTTTGGAGAACTTCCAATCGGTGTGAAAGTTATTCCAATAATTAATGGAGACCTTAAGTCTAACTTAGGGAAATTAAATAATTAAAGGGAATTAATTTAAACATGTGGGTGAGAATGTTCTAAGTAACATGGATCAAGTCTTTTCTAATCTTAGCCGTTGATTAGGGATTAGATCACAGCTGTTGATTTTTCAACGAAAAAAGTATTAAAGGAAGGCTTGGGGTCAGTTGGAGAATACACACAGAGCGGTAGCACTTAAGCTAAGTCGAAATTCTGGGGTGCGGTTTGTTGAGAATTTTCGAATAAGCTCGCTGTGCTGGTAAGGGGCAGATCGACGAGGGATATTTAGATTCGAAGCCGAGAATACATAGGCAGAGAGGCAGATCCGTACCAGGCAGTGTAGAGACCCAACAGGAGGGATGCAACCCAGCCAGGCTCACGCAGAGGCTGACGTAGGCCCTTCAGGGTGATGCAGAGGTAGCGCTGAGCCCAGAGGGGTGACGCAAGAGCAGCCTGTGTTGCGCAGAGGCTGTGCAAAACCTCTAGCAGCTATGCAGAGCTAACACAGTGCCGGGAGGGGCATCGTTAGGATTTCCGGTGGGCCAGAAAGGGCTCCTATTCAACATTATTCAGATGGTGTGAAGCCTCAGCTGAATCAACCATATTTTCTATCTTCGAGTGATAGAGGTACATATGCCGTGATTTCTCTGTTGGGCGAACCACTACTGGTGCCCTTGATTGTATTCAGATATTTTTCTTAATAAACAAACCCTCTAATAAGAGTTGCTGCACTGGTTTTCCCGCATTGATTTTTCTGGGGACATTGTCCCAAAAATACTATGACCTTTGTCATATGTGCGTTATGCTTCAGTAAATGATCTGTATGTATGTGTAGGCTGCAGTCAGTACTGTTTACTTTGATGTTTTTGCTGAATAATTCAGAAAAATAATTTGTTAATTTAATAGAACAAATAGGAGAAGTAAATCAGAAAACTGTAGTAGGGTTTCTGTAACTTAGGTTCAGAAATTTTCACACAGAGTAGCAGACAACGCTAAGCTGCAACAGAGGGTGCTTCAGTATCGAGATGCAGCCAAACTGACTTATTTGTCAATATTTTGGGTGATGTCCTTTAGTTGCTTACTTCTCAGCAACTGAGTTGCAGTGCAATAATTAGCAGTGGTAGTGCTATGGCTAGCATGATGTAGCATTTGAGAGGGAGCTGCAGTACATATGAGGCAGTGACTGTGACGGAGTCATGGGCAACAATACAGAAGGCAACAGCGCAGTGGATGAGGGGCAGCAGCCGAGCATCAGCAGCGCAGGGGACCGATGCCATGGATCAGAGTAACGCTTCTTGAGTGAAGTTTTGCTAGAGCACATTCCTTGCTAAGAGGGAGTGTTGAGATTTTGGGTAGCATCGGATGTGCTCTAGCTCCGAAACTTTGTGGAGGGGCTAGAACACGTGAGATCTCCAAGATCCAGAAATCGTTTGGAGAAATTCCACACAGAATCTAAGTTATTCAAAATATTAATTATTTTAATGGAGCGCTAAGTCTAACTTAGGGAAATTAAATAATTAAAGTGAATTAATTTAGACATGTGGGTGAGAATGTTCTAAGTGACATGGATCAAGTCTTTTCTAATCTTAGTTGTCGATTAGAGATTAGATCACGGTCGTTGAATGTTCAACGAGAAAAGTATTAAAGGAAGGCTTGGGGTCAATTGGAGAATGCACACATAGTGGCAGCCCTTGAGCTAAGTCAAAATTTTGGGGCGCGGTTTGCAAAATTCCTGTTTGATATAGCAGATCCTTGTTATATATAACTGTGTATTTTCATAACAAACCTATATGATTTGATTGTGACTTATCTCAAAAGGATTTCAAGATTCTTTTTATGGTCATATGAACAATGATCAGCCTCAGAGACCATAACAGTCTCATCATTGTCAGTCATCAAAAGCAATAAAGAGAGGGTCTTTTTGTTGCCTAAGATGTACACCGAAATGTGGGAAAAAGTTTCCAAACCCACATGGTATAGTCTTTATGGTGCAACACTTAGAGTAGGGGTTGTCACCTATTCCCTACTCACTCCGTTTAAGCTCTCCCCTAGTCAAGCTAAGGGGGGTAGTCCCTAAAGATAGAAAAAACTAAGGAAAAAACTTGTTGAAACAAGAAGTCTAGGATATCTAAGGGCAAGGCAATCACTTCTCTTAGTAACTTGAATTAAATTTAGATGGCAAGTTAGACCTTTAAATTTGAGCAATTTGAGGAAGATATATTAAATCAATATGACACTTAAGATAAAGCAGTGAGAGGCTAGTGCCTTATATAACAATGCTCAAACAAATTTAAAGTACTTGCACAATAAGAAATGGCATTTCAAGCTACAAGTTAAGCAAAGCTGCAAGGAAATGTGAGTACAAGAAATCAATAGATCAAGATAATCAAATATATGAGCAATACATGCTTTTAAGAACGATTGCAAGGAAAAGAGACTTGAGCTTTCAAGCAAAGATGATATTTAAATGACAAGTACAACTATGTAACACTTGCAATTACAAATTGAGCTCATAATTCCTATTACAAATATCAATGATGATGGATGAATGCAAGTCTATCTAATGTGAAATGCAGGATCTTGGTTAATTTTAATTAGATGCCTATGCCAAGGGTGAAGGCCTTCTCCTCAATTATCGAAGCAAGTTTTAAACAATGTTGTAGAAAGAACTGCTGGGGAAGGAGGCTAAGGCCTCATTAATGATACCTACCTAGTAGTTCTAATGGCCCAAGTGCCTCTGTTTCTACAAGGGATTGCCCACAAGTGAATTGCAAGTCACTCATTTTAACCATTAAGGGTCAAGCTTCTCAAATTGGATATGATGGTGGACCTAAACTTTCTATACAACCAAGCTTATGCTTGGAGGTAAGTTTAAAATGCAAGACTAAATATGAGATGATAAATGCAAATGACAATGATGATAAGATTACTTTGCTTCACTGAGATTACAATGATGGAAAAATGCTTCCATGTAAGAAATTAAATCACTTATAACCAGGCTTATTGAAAATCACTTAAAACACAAGACTATAAGATCCCAATAGTAAACCAAAGAAGCACTTAAGATCTATTCATTGAAACAATGAACTACAATTTAAATGCCTTTAGTTATGGTGCTTATTAAGATGTTCTCCACTTTTATGATATGAGAGTTGAGACAAGTGAGAATTTAAATGATGCAAGCACAAGGAAACAGTGGCAAATGAGATTGCTAACAAAGTGAAATGAGAGAAGATGCAACTCAAGGACTAGATCTAAGTAATGATATCAATGAAATCTAGTCTAATAAAGTGAGAGCAATAGAAAGGAGCTAGTATTTAAAACCAAAACAAAAGAAACTAACTAAGAAGATGAAGGCTCCTCCCTTTTAAATAAGGAGGGGGATACCATGGGATAGAATCCCAAGCTCCCTTCAAGGAAGAATATCAATTTTATTATTAACTTTTCAATGAAGAAGAAGCCCTTAGGACATTGAGATAGGCTCTTCCAACACCTTGAGGAGACTACCAAGATGATTAACACTTTTACAACAAAAAAAATCACTTCTCAAGTCACCAAAATGTCAAAGATGAGAGCACAAGCCAATAGATAACCAGCTTTAGAGATGAAAGACTTGTTCCCAAGTCTCAAAAGACACACGGCCTAGATGAAAATGACCTCAAAAACCCACAACCTAGCAACGAAAAGGCTAGAAATTTTTTAGTAAATTTTATGTGATAAATTATAAGTGTTTCCAAGCCCTAAACTCTTTAGTTTTAATGTGAAAACCCTCCAAACAAATTTGCTTTAGATCAGAAGGTAGTGACCCTCCTTTAAGGTTCACGACTAGGAAGAAAGAGGCCACAAAGGCCTCGCGGCTTGTCTCGAAAAAATAGTCTTCAATGATCAGATTCAAGAGGCTAGTTCCAAGCCAAAATGAGTGATAAAACCCCTTAAATGTATAAGCTTGCAAAAAATCCGACGATTAGTCTTAAAATCAAATGACAAGGTGAGAAGCCCTAGGAGGCTGTTGAAGATTATAACTAGGTTTAGTCTTCATAAAGTATATTTATTGTACTTATAAAAGGATTTAAAGAAAAATAAATCTTATTATCATTTGACATTTATTTTATTATTAAATGACTTATTAAAGCATGGGTTTCATGCTTGGGTCATATTTAGATTAAGGTCCCCATTGAGGACTTCTAGGTTGGTCATTGCAGATTTATATTGACCCATCTTGGGCTTTTGAATCATGTAATTAGGTTTAAATTTGAGTAAAAAATGGTTTAGAGTAGCTCCACATCAAGTCGGCCTTCAGGAGATCAAGTCAGCCTCAAAGGGACCAATTCGACCTCACCTGAACCCTATAAAAGCAAGGAGATCGAATTCATTTGGAGCATCACTTCTCAAGCCAGTTCGATATCTACTGCATCATAGGAAAAAGTGCGAAGTGGAAGGAGGAAGTAGAAAGGAGTGCGAGTTGGGTCTAGAAGATAAGAGGAAGGAAAAATCGAAATTTTGGTGGTGGAATCTCTACATTTCGTGCCCTCTCTTGGGAGATTGAAGTCTTTTTGTGTTTGATGCTGCTGAATCTGCTGCCTAATCAAAGTTGCTGGAGGACAAGTTGTTGCTGATGTTGGGTCGAAAATCTGGAAGGTTTGGCTTATGTCTAGGGTGAAGAGTCTCAAAGAATACTATTGAAAGGAAGAATTATCTTGACTGGGTTTTCCCCTCGAGGGGGGTTTAACCCTGGCATAGTCCCTATATCTTGTGTTTCTTGTTTTGTGATCTTCTCACACACATAATATGGTAATTGCTTGATGAAAGATAAGATAATAAAGAAGTAAAAGAAGCCAACACACTCACAAGTAATTATCAAGATTGAAGAATCAAACCCTAATATGACTACTTCGATTCTTCAACAGAGGCTTGGGTCTAAGAGAAACACGCTTTAATGGGTCTGTGACTAGGCTCGAAGTGGATCAAAAGGTTAGGTCTAGGGGCTAGCCAAAATAATGCCTATGGCTATAACGTGAGCCACAAAAATGTCTATGAGCCTGCAAATTCGAAACCCAAGTCAGATAAATTATTTACAATTTAAAAAAAAAATAAAAACCCTTGCCAAAAAAATAAAATCTTAATGTGAGAAAAGGGCCACAAACCCTTGCGACTTAGAAAAATTTCGTTGATGAGGTGAAGCAACAAGATTATGAATCGATCTCTTTGAAAGGCCTAGAAGAGGCCTAAAAGCTTGTGGCCTTGAAGAGGTATGGTGATAGGTTAGACAACCCTCAAAAAGGATGAATCATTGAGTTGGAAACCATAACCGTCTAGGCTAGGTGAGGGTTAGAGCCTTCACAAATTGATTTCCCTTTGATTCTTGAGATAGATACTTGCAAACAAAATCAAAAGAGAAACCCTAGAAGTCTCCTCAGATCTGCAAGAGAAAACCCAAATCGATATATACAAAATGTATAAATATATACAATGGTTACAAATTATATACAAGCAATCTATTTACAAAATTACAAGGGCTAGATCAAGGAATGAGGGTTCCTTGATTAGCGAAACAATAGCTCTTATTAGAAAATTTATTCAGTTGATGCACAAATAAATGAAGATAGATGAGTGAAATAAGATTTATAGATGAGAAATAACCATAATCTCTGCAAAAGAAATCGTTAGATAAGTCTTCGAAATTTAACAAAATGGGCTCTTAAGCTTTCTTGTCTTGGGAGTTGGCTGGTCCAACCAAAGATTTCCCCTCACGCCCAAGATCTGAATATAAAAGTTCTCTACAAACTTAAGATCAAGTTGTCAGATCAATAGAGGTTAAACAACACAATAATTTTCAAAATCTAGAGATACCTGCTAGATTAATCGAATTAAAATTCTTCTCTAAAACTCAATAACTAATAAAGATACATGTGCAAATAGTTATTCCAACAACTAGCTAATGAAATAACAACTTATAAATTTTTTTTTCGTAGAGCATTAAGAACATGATTTAGAAAAATATTACCTACAAGAAGCAGAAGAGGAACACCACCATGAATAAACTCCAAAGACTTCTTTACTATTTCCAAAAGAGATATTACAGATCCAGAACTTGACTTAGAGCTCAATATGATTTTCTGATGATACAATGAGGAGCAATAGCTTCCTTATATAGAAAAATGAGAGCATGAGGTCCCTCCAAGTGGAAAAACGGCTAGTTTGCTTAATCCATGGCTTGATCCTCTTAAAAAAATTTTGAACCCTTGATCACTGCTACATAGATCTCCAGAAAAAATAGACTTCCTTGACGGGTGTGTTGGATGGACCAATCTTTGACTTCTAAGTGGTCCAAAACCACTGGAAAATCTTCAAAACTGTTTTTCTCGAAATCTTCTTATTCAAAATAACCTCTTGGAGCAAGAATTGGATTTTCCCTTGAGAATTTTTTTTTTGTGGGACTTTTTGCCATGGAAATGTGACCTTTCTTATTTTTTGACTTGATTCCTTTTTGGGAAAGACACTCATCAAATTTCTATAATTTTTCCACTTGGAGAGAATATAATTTTCTCTCAATTTAATTTTTGACAAATTTCCAGTTAATTGTTTTGACATTTTTCACCAGAAAATAAAATAAATGAGTAAGGGGGATTTATATGTATTTTCCACCCTTAAAGTGGTGTCTAGATAGAAATTTTAAGAGTTGAGGTGTAAAATCAAGCACTCATACCCCCTATAACTTCTATAGACAACACCTTTTACATCAAATATTACATAGACATCCGATCAGAAGAGGAACTTAAAAAGTTAAAAATAAACCTCTAGACATAACCAAATTCCGCAACACTTGACAAATGATCTATTATGATAATATACATAGACTCGTTAACACTAGGACTCATCTAAGACCTTACCATTGAGCCTTGCTTTAGCTTTGGGGTATGTGTGGGAGCAACTCTACTAATTATTTGTAGTTAAGAAACACAAATAATTAGTGGAGGAAAAAAAATCCCTAGAGTGAAACTCTTTTCCAACAATCAAAGGCTTACTAGGATGTTTTACATGGCTTTATAGGCACACTAGAATCATTTTTACAACAATGGCCAATAGAGCTGCAAAATTTGGGATTACAATGAAAATATGGAAGCTGCATGATGATGGTGACTTTGAAAAAACACTGACGACGGACTTGTACTTTGCATCTTGGGGAGTTGACACGTGTGATCAACAAGTCTCATCTACAATAGTGGATAAGGCATCAATGTGTGAGCAGAACAAGGTCAAATCAAAAGCATACATCTTCAGGCATATCCTTTGACATAAATCAGAAGAAAACATCTTCAGGTACACCAGTGAGATTTTATGCATTAACTTATTTGTGTATTATCTTGACAGTATGCAAAGGCAGTTCTATAGTTTACTGTTCATCTAAGGCATTCATCAGTGGTCTTGAGTTTGGCTATGTTGGAATTGCTATTGAAGTGAAAGACAAGAAGCAGTCTTGAAATTTGAAAAGTATGATCTGAAGCACACATTGGCAGAAAGGGTTTCATTAGTCATTGCCCCTGGTACAAGAGCCCACAAATAGTTTATCTATTTTTATATATATTTTATCAGGGTGGTGCAAGGCAGGAGAGTGAAGTCTCCTTCAGGTTGTAGTTTGAAAATACTTCAGGGTGGCAGGGTGGTGCTAGGGCAAGTTGGAGCATCCTATTAGTTGTAGCTAATAAAACCAGGGTGTTGGAGCGTCCTTCTAGTTGGAGTTGGTAAAACCAAGGTGCAGGGGCAGTCTTTCAGGATTTGGAGCTACCTGATAAACTTGAATGATTTTCTAGAGTACTAGGGAGTTGGGGCTTCCCTATCAGTTGGAGCTGAAACATTTTTGTAAAGACAAGAAGTAGCAAAAGAAAAGAAGCAGTGAAAGACAAAAAGCAGTCTTGAAATTTGAAAAGTATGATCCGAAGCACACATTGGCAGAAAGGGTTTCATTAGTCATTGTCCCTGGTACGAGAGCCCACAAATAGTTTATCTATTTTTATATATATTTTATCAGGGTGGTGCAAGGCAGGAGAGTGAAGTCTCCTTCAGGTTGTAGTCTGAAAATACTTTAGGGTGGCAGGGTGGTGCTAGGGCAAGTTGGAGCATCCTATTAGTTGTAGCTAATAAAACCAGGGTGTTGGAGCGTCCTTCTAGTTGGAGTTGGTAAAACCAAGGTGCAGGAGCAGTCTTTCAGGATTTGGAGCTACCTGATAAACTTGAATGATTTTCTAGAGTACTAGGGAGTTGGGGCTTCCCTTTCAGTTGGAGCTGAAGCATTTTTATACTCACAAAATATTAGAAAAGTGTTTGGTGTTTTTTCTCTTGGAAGGGTTCCCACTAAAAAAAAATTGTTGTGTACTGATCTTGTGATACTGTTCTATTTTTTTCCCACGGAAAAATCGTAATTTTGTTAATGAAAACAAAATTACATGTTGTAGATGCTTGCAAGCATTCAATCATCCAGTCCAAGACTGGTGATTACAAATCCATAAAAATTAAAAAACTAAATACTGTAGAGAAGAGGTTAACCTTTTCTCCATTTCTTCTTTTCTACCTTTCGCCATTCTCCTTGAGTTGGCGTGGATGATACAATAGCTAGCTGATTTTCTTCTTCTATTCTTGTAATTTCCTTGTCTGAGTCAAAATTATCTGAGACATGGTGACGTTTGTATCCTCCAGAGTCCTTTGCTTCAGGTATCCTCATAGTTGTGCTGCAGGGACTTGTGATTCTGTTGCATCATGAGAGGCTTCCCCCTTTCCTTCTTTTTCTTGTGTTTTTTGGTTTTCTACATTGGAAATGGGATCCTTTTTTGCGTCATCCTCTTCCTCTACTGACAAATTTGAGGGAAATCACCATCCTTTGGGTTGCTTTCTTGGTTTCTTCTTCCTTCGCGACTCTTTCTTGGCATTAGGGAACGTGTTTTGTAGATGTCCTGTCTATCGGCATATTCAACATCTAAAGGCTGTGTTCTCAAAATCTAGGAACCGAGTCCAAGTCTGCTTGTTGTGTGACGAGTGGATGAGATTCGACAAGCCCTTACTGAGGTCCACTGCCACACATATTCGGGAAAATGTATAAATTCGCTCTTTCGTTCTTTGTGTGTCTGTCTTTATGAATCATCCTAAGAGATTCCCAATGGCTTCTAGAGCATGGTGGTGCCAAAAATGAAAGGGGGGGGGTTATGTAGCCTTACCCAAACTGACATTCTTGATACAATCATGATGTTTGCATCAAAATCTAGGAACCATGTGGTAATGAAAAGTCTCGTTGATCCCCAAAACCATGGTCCTTCCCGAAGGATAAATTCTCAATCCTTCGATGATGCAAACTTTACTATGAAAAAACCTTTGGAACAAAGGTGTATTTCACAGTTTGTTGTCCAATTTGAGAATATCCAGTGGAAAAGGTCCATTGGTTTTGGCCAGAAACTGTTAAATCTACAGACGATGGCTTGTGCTTCATAAGTTGAACATAGATCCTTTGTTTCCGGAAGATCTATAATCAGTTCTGGAACATGATTCAGTGGCTTCGCTATATATGGACTGTGGATATTGTGTGTTTGTTCTGGATTTGCTGTAGCTACTGGTTTCCCTTGAAGGATGTCTTTGAAGGAGAGACCACCATTTATATGTTCCTGATTTGGTTCTGTACCTTTGGGTAATCTAGAGCCAACAACACTTCCTGCTCCTTTTGATTTACTTGATCCAGCTGCCTTGCCTCTCAATCTCAAATTTGGGATGATGGTGGTCGCCGGAAGAACGTTTTATCCATGTAGACTCCGATCATCTTGCATAGATCTGCCACCACAAATCAAGTTTTGTTGATGTAAAGGATAACCCAGATTTTGTAGGATATTATGCTTCATTTGAGAAACCTTATTAGATGCTTGCACCCAAACTAATGATGATTTACTGTCAGGGGTCTTTAAGAAAATTTGGAAAGGGTTATGTTCTTCTTGTTCCAGGGAATCATGCGTTTCAGATTTCGATTCAGCGCCATTTAACCATTATGTTGCCTGTAGTGAAGACTGAATCAAGGGCACAATCTTTGGCTGCGATTTCCTTGATTCTAATACTTTGAGATCTATTATGTATGTGAGTAGATCCAAAAAAAATGGAAACAAAAGCCTCGATTTTGTTCCTGATCCATCTTGATTGATACTCATTTCCCATAAGATGGATAGAGGTCCTAGATCTGACAGGGGAAATTCAAGATTTATTGCATACACCGCTTAAGTGATGGAGATCGATGTGCTAGTTTCGGTCTATCGATTGAGTTCTTTTGGCGGTTCCGTGAAAATTCGATCATCCGAATCTCTACTGCAATAATATGATATTACTTCTACTTGTTAACTCCATGCAAGTTATTTACTGTGTTAAAACTTAACTGTAAATATTGAAGTAAATACAATTGCTACCTTCACTAATTAAATTATATGCGTGTTGACCACACTTTGTCAACGACCCCATAGCAGTACACCCCCATTTTTTCAAATGAGACTTATCAGGTTCGAGGCTCATGTCATCCAGATTTCATCGTCAGTCGATATTTTGTTATAAATGATGTAAAACCATTCTGCATGTTATGATGTAAATGATCTAAGTAAGACCGTCAATGTATGTAACAACCTAGGTAAGCCTAGTATGTTGTTGATGATTTCCATCCTAGGAGGTTTTTTGTCTCACTGGTTCACGAAAGTGATCGGCAGAGTTTTTCCCTCCAGCCTCACCCCAAAGCTAGGGTGGATTTTGTCATCAGCATGCTAAGTGAGTCCTAGTGTTTTCTATCGAGTCCTTGTAAAAGTAGTTTGAGCTACTTAGTCTACTAGATCATGTTTTGAGTCGCAGAATTGGGTATTTATTTGAGGGTCTATACGAGTGGGTATTCCTCCTTCATGTGTCTAAATGTATTATCTTATGTAAAGAGGGTTGGAAAAATAATTAAAATCCCCTCTCAGTCAATTAATTAAATTTTTTGGTCAATTAATTTAAAAAATCTTAAACCAGAAATTTAATTAATTTAGGGTCCTAAGTTAGGATTAAATCTTTCAAAGACAAAATTTGTGGGTCCTTGGAAAATGATTTTTAAAAGCCCCAGGCCAAGGGAATATTGAGAATTTTAAGAAATTTTGGACCTTTGGGCCTTGGTGGTTAAGTCAAAGTCAAAATTTTGGGGTAATTAACTCAAAAATAGTATTTTTGAGTTAATTAAAATGGATTTAAATCATAAATTCGTTTTTTCCTCAAAATTATAATTTCGACCGTCCAGATTAAAAGATGATCAAATCTTATTGACGGTCAAGATTATTTTGACGTGGATCAACCGAACTAGTCGTTGGAGATTTTATCCTATAAATTAAGAGGTCTTTGTCAGTCTTGAGTCATTCGATCTCAGGATCGTGCACTTATTCTTAGAAGCTCTTGTAAATTTTTGAGGAATAAAGCATAAAGACATTGGGGTTACAAATTTTGATGTTTTTTCTCGGATCTATGTGGTGAATTGTCTCTAAACTCTGCTACTTTTTTTTTTGCATTTTATGGTTGATGGCCTTCATGGATTAATCTGCATACAGGTATCTTGTGCAGTTTTCTGGGTTTATAAAATGACATTTTGATTTTTCTGAAGGATCTCATGTTGTTTTCTTAAATCTCTATCAATCTAAGGTTCAGATCTAAGTGTGCAGGGAATTTTTTTTTTAAAGATTGAGCGTCTGGGGAAGTTTCGGTTGGACCGGCCGACTCTCAATAAACATAAATCTGAAAGGCTCATTATTTGTTAAACTCCAAATCTATCTTACGAAATTAGTGGTTTTGCAGGGTTTTCTAAGGCTTGTGCCTCTCCTTAAAATTTTAAAACTCTAAAAAACTGTGCTAACATAGATTGAAATCTGGCCATGAGGGCCTCAGAATTGTAGATTAGTTTGTAAATTTGTAATTTTAAAGATTGTAAGGGTTTAATCATTTTCTTGGTGTGTGTATCTTCAGGACCTGACTGGTTTCTTGCAGGTTGTGGGTTTAAATTAGATTTTTTTTTAAGATCTGAGCCAGATCTAGCCCCCAAGGGCCATATCTGGCCTCAAATTGCCTCTGTGGGCAATCGGGACATTATTGGATTCAAACAACGTTGAAAATCTAATTTTGAAGGGAGAAATTTTTGACTGGGTTATTCACTACATTCTGCCTGTGTTTGCTGTCTCGATCCTCACCATTCTGCTTCACTTTCTCGTCTTTCTTTCTTGCCTCCCTCTTCCTGCCAATGCATTTTCGTACCTGTCTTATCCGCTTTCTATTATCGAGTCTTCTCAACTTCTCCCTTGCCCATCCGCTGACCTTTCTTCGTTACCCACTGCCTTCCTTCACCCTCGATCTGCTCTCACCGTTCAGCAAAATATGCTTCTTCATTTAAACGCTACATTAACACCCTGGCCCTCCGTCTTCATTTCTCCTCACTCTTGCTAGCTTTCACAAATCTGCAGCCTCGTTCTTCATCTTCTCTGCGTTTCCTCATTTGCCATCAAAGCCATCGACCCGTCTCTGCCTCCAACGTCAACTTGCAACCTGCAGCAAACAACAAAACAATAAATACAGAGCCTGCCTTCACGCCGCCATCCAACATTTGCTTGTACGCTACTCCATTAGCGTTGAACCCATTGGCCGCTGTCCGCCGTCTTGCCTGCTCCAGTTGCCTTCGTGCCCTCGTCCAAGACTCCAACCTGCAAGTGAATACGACAAACGCACAACACGTGAAGATTAAACCTTTACATACATTAGACTTAGTTTTAGGTTTTAGATTTTATGATAGCATAGTTATAGTTTTAGGATTCAATTTTGACATTTAGTTTTAATTTCGATTTGAATAGTTGTGTTTTTTTTTTTGTGATCGTTAGTTGTTTAGTTTCTGTTAGTCGTAGATTTTCGTTTTCATTTTATGATAGCGTAGGTTGTAAATTTCAATATTTTAATTGTTAGTTTTAAATTTGACTTTAGTTTAGCTTTAGTTTAGGATTTTAAAATTTTAGATTTAAAATTTTAATTTAGTCTTAGTTTAATTCTAACTTAGTTTTAATTTGTGAGGTTTAGTTTAGCTTTAGATTTAGATTTTAACTTTAGTTCTAATTAGACTTAGTTTTAGTTTTAGTTTTTTTTTTTTTAAAGTTATAATTTAGATTTAGATTTTTAATTTGTTTTAAATTTAACCCAAAAAAAATAAAAAAAATTTCAAAAAGATTTCTCTATAGTCAAATAAGCCTCAAATTTTTTATCTGAAGTTTCACTGTGGAGTATTTTAATTTTGGAACTGTGTTATATTGGAAATATCATAATTTCGAAAATTACTTCAAGCATCGGGCATTTTCATCTTAATGATCGTTTCATGATAAATTTTGTTGATTGCTTCAGTATCTTAATGAATGATTGTGGTGTTTTCTATTGAATATCATTGTGGTCTTTTAGCAGCAGTTATACATCCAATACTTTTCTTTAATTGCATAACAGGATCTTGTTTGACTCCATAAGGCACTGGTTTTAACATAATCAATCCGTGAAATCTCATTAATTTTATCAAGTATTTAGTGTTTTAACTGTGTCTCCTAGATTTTTTCTCTTCATTTATAATAGGGTCTACCTCTCTTAGCTTGCAAGGAGACAACTTAGATAGAGAGATTGGGGATAAGAGTGACAGCCCCCAATCTGAGCCGTTGTCGCTGTGCCTTGAAATTCTGTGCGACAACAATGCGGAAACAAGAATTGAGTAAGAAGAAATAAACACACACAATTGACACCGTTGTTTTTGGAATAATGTCCCCGAAAAGACCCAATGCGAGAAAAATGGTGCAACAGCTGAGGGTTTTTATTATTAAGAAGTAGTTTTGAATACAATCTTGGATGCCTTATTGGCCATCCAATATAGAGAATCTAACTGGCAGAAAAATCAGTGAGAAATACCTCAGACCATCACTGGCGATCTGGCATTGATCCAACCCCAAAATGGCTAGCCCCAAGCTGCCTCTGCACTGTCTTTGGGCAGTTACTGCACAACTCTGCGTCGCAATTGATAGGGACCGCGTCACTCCCTCTGGTTGATCAATCTGCTGGCTGGATGCTTGATCTTCTGGACCTCCGGTCTCACACCCCGGCCCTCGTCAATGAAATTAATCTGACCCTCAGCAAATTTGCGGATCTCCTCACAGGGTCAGCGCTGCCCATCGTGGCCCTTACGCTGCCTTTTCTGGATCTCTCTCTTTTTTCTTTGCGTTGAATTCCCGGCTTAGGAAATCTCTAATCGAAAACTATCTCTGCCTCTCACTGCAAGAAATATCCTCGATGATCTATTCGGCAACTGCTGTGCTCACTTGATAAATCAATCTCTTGATCTCACTTGATAAATGCCCATCGAAGTCCTCCTTATAATCTTCTCATTGACAAATCAACTGCCTAGATTAGATTCATATTGACTCGATCTCCATCTTTTTCTAGAAGATTCACACCCAGTTCTATTAATACACTTTAATTATTTTAATTCCCTAAGTTTAGAATTAGTCATCCATTAAAAAAAAATAATTTTTTAATAAAACTTCCTCTCGGTGGAATTTTCCAAAACAATTTTTGGGTATTCTGGAATACACGTGTCCTAGCCTCCCTGCAAATTTTGAGGCTTAGAGCACATCTGATGCTACCGGAAATCAATTGGTTCCTCTGTGACAAGAGACGAAGACGAAGAGGACTTCAAATCTATACCTTCCAGCGTCTTATGCATATCCGAATCTTGCTTGTACCTGCAAACCATTGGATAGGAATTTCGTCCTTGCCATAGAATAGGAGCAATTCGGGGCTCAACATCAATAATCCGTGCATCACCAACATTTTGTTCAGAGCTCCCAAATCATGTTATCACCGATGCAAAGAGCCACCCATGTAAATCGTTGTAGAAAAGTCCGGGGGATTATTGTTGCGTTTTTGCTCGAGTAGATCTGACCCAAAACCATAAATCAAAGAAAAAACAAAGACTCTCTTCTCTCTCGCAGTCGGTAGGGGTTTCAGAAGTGGTTTTCAAATACGATCGAAGAGAGACCCCAAAGAAGCCTATCCTGTCTGACATAAAAACAATGGATAAGGAGTTGTCCTCCATCGCTGTGGTCGAGAGATTTGGTCGAAGAGTCGCCGATCGCCTCAACTGCAGAAGGTAAAGAAACCCTAGTGCACGCCATCGTTCAAACTCAAAAAATGAAAATTCGTTGATCACTGTTATATTGTTCATGCTCTACATTTTTTATAATTAACTAATTGCAAGTGAAATACTAATTGACCCTCCTCCTAGTGTTTCCAACATGTGTGTCTATTCCAAATAGATCAATCAAAATATAGAAGGATTTTTATTTTCAGGATACTTCGAGAAGCATGAGTTGTACTCCATAGCATGGACTTCATTGGGCATTAATATACGGTCTTGGGGGTATTTATTCCAAACATGCTCACTACTTTCATCTATCCTCATCCTTTAACATGACCTTTGGGTGAGGCAAACCATGGCGGCAGTGGAACCTTATAATCTTGGGAGTTAGGTTAATACTTCATTCAACCGAGGCTCCATTTACATAATCCTTATATATATATATATATATATATATATATATATATATATATATATTTGTATTTGAACTGGCTTTATTTATCATGATTCGGCTACTGTGGAGAAACTACAACTAATGCATTCATTTCAGAATTTTTTAGCTAAGAGGCCATGAGTTGGGTGTATCTATTCTACCAAATGGAGTTGCTCCTAGCGCTAACTGTTGTTGCGTGTTGGAACATTCATAAGCATAAGCACAAAATTGTTATTGGAAAAACTTGAAATTTAGTAGAAGTAATATCATCATTTGGATTTCACTGACTTAGCAAGATACCTTGGACTATCATACTCAATTTTTAGTTAATGATATGTGCTCTTTCATTCCCAACTCACTAGAGTTGAAGGTAATCTTAACTCCAATAACCCAAATGAACCCTTTGTTGTAAAATTGTAGGTGGTCTTATTGTTTTCATTGCTTTTTTTATAGATTTAAGTTTGAACACTTTGTTTACTTTTTACAGCCACTATGCATCAAATTGGTTTGTTAGGATCCAATGAAAATGACTTGAAATATCACTTTTATGTTTCAGAATATGCCCTTGTTTTAGAAGTTGTGACTATGGGACTTAGTGAGGCAGATCCAGACTTGAAGGAAACAAGAGATTGGCCACCACTATCACCTCAACATTCTGCCACTATTTAGTGGTAAGTAGACCACAAGGGAGGCCATCCTATATATATATATATATCACCGAAAGGATAGTTAGTAATAAGGTTCAAGGTGATGGATGAGGTCTAATAATTAGGAAAGGGTACTGGCGAAGTCTGGATGGCTAAGATAATCTTTACCAAAGTACAATCATTATGTCGCTAGACCACTTAAGCGAATTAAAGGGTTGTTATAAGTTAGGGTTTGATAGATTTTCAATGATAGGGCATGCAATGTCATATAACAACCAAAAAAATAGTCTTCCAACAATCAATCAACAAAGAATTAATACTATCGATTAGATAGGCAAGGTTGAGGGTTTTCAATTGAGTTTTTATGGCTCAAACATGCATAAAACAACAATATAATGATGACATCAGCCCTAGAAATATGGTTTTAGCATGCAATAAATGCTAGATTTTGCTTTTCAACAATTATTTAATGAAATTACTACTTGGAGGGCAATGACATATCAAAGGAAATTACCTTTCTAGCAATATTTCAAAGAAACCGTAACCTTATCCTTATATATCTAGAATTCAAGGGAGAAGAAAGAAAATTTAGTAAGAGTACAAGGTTTGATCACTACCACCTACATTAGTGCCAAGAAAATTTAGTAAGAGTACAAGGTTTGATCACTACCACCTACACTAGTGCCTTGACCTAAATGGGCAATGAGTTACTTAGGGCAAATTCAATGAAGACGACCTTGTTGAAGAGGGTGACAGGGCTAAGGCTGCGTCTTACAAACCCTAGTAGCTTTTGTAATAGGGAGATTTTAAATTTACGAGAAGCATAACTGAGAGTTCTCTTAAAGGATTCAAGGAAAACAATTTTGCATGGCATAGAGGATCAAGATTTCTAGATAAATTTAGCAATATTAACCACAACACGTAGAAACCCTAATTTACACAATATAACATGCAAAATATAGAAGATATGCAATAAACTTACAAAATTTTCAAAAAAATCTCTTCAATCAATCCCAAGAAACCAACTTCAAGCAAAAGATCCACCTCCAAGAGCAATCCACACCATAGAAATCACATTGCGACCAAGTAGAAGAGACAAAGGGCTACTGCACACCTCGAAAGAGATGGAAGTGTGATGAATGAATGATGATCCAAAATGAATAAGGCTTCCCTCTATTTATATGAGGGAAACCAACCCTTATTCCATTAATTTTACAAGCAAAACCTCTAAAAAAGTTTAGCTGAGTGTTCAACTAGGTCAAAGGTCACAAGACAACCTTAAAATAACTCTAAAACATAACAAAATGCCAAAAATTGCCCATGTGTGGGATAAAATATTCTCCATCATGACATCATCCTCCAAAATAGATAATTTGGCATCAAGGAACATGATACAAGGGTCCAGGAGTGCTCTTCACTCCAAGAAAGTCCCAAAATGCATTTGTACATCCCAAAATGGTGTCGCCTTCACCATGATGTCATATAAGAGAGGCCCTGTGTCACCCTTCTCAAGCATGTGGGAGCGACGTGGCACCTCTAAGGGCAAGCACTGGCATTAAAGAGGGATGTGCTAGCCCTCTCAAGTCATCTCAATGGTAAGCATCCTCTTATGGGCTTTGGAACAAGGTATTGCCCATCAAACAACATCAAGGCAGGCCTAGGGATTTCTTGGGTCCATCTAGGTGCATCATTACATAGTCCAATGCCCAAGCTATTAAACTTAACATTTTAGCATATGGAGGCTTATCAAGGGGTGTAGTGTCATGTGGATTCAACTCAAGGTCCAACGCTCATCTCTGAAGGGCCAACTTTGGGGCCACAAAGTTGAAAGGGTGCAGTTAACCCACTGGAGGGTGTTGAAGAAGAATGGAGCTATCACTCAAGGGATCTTTGTTGTATATGTGATACCACTTGGACAAAACCTCTCAAGATCAAGTGAGATCAACTTCATTAGGGACATTAAACCATTAAAGCATCATAGTGAATCCTATCTAATGTTAAGGGCACACGAATATTTCACACAAAACTCACCTTCAAGTGTCTAACTAGATCAAGATCCGTAAGAAGTTATCTCACTTCAAGTCTTTGTTGTTGATGATCTTTATCCATATAAGGTCCACGAAAAAGTAGGTTTCAACTATTTTTACTTATGTTTTCCCAACGTTTCGGGTGAACCCTTCACCCATCTTCAGGGGCTTGAAGCTTACTGAAGATGGGTGAAAGGTTTACCCAAAACGTTGGGCAAAAATATGATTTCGAGACAGTTTTCCAGAAATCTTCATCATCTACAGATTGCTGACTGTGGAAATATCCATGCTAAAATATTTTTACTTAGCCAAGCTTGATGTGGAGCCCTTATCATCACCAATGGATGACCTTTCAGTAGAACCTGATGCATTCATTTGTAGATTTTAGCATAGGAATTGTGTGCCTTGTATTCTTATGTTTGCATCTTTATTTTAATATTATTCACGTTGATGTGTTTGCATAATAGCTACATGTCATATTTTAGCTAACATTTTACTTTAGTATCATATTTTATGCTATATCGCAAGGTTGACGATCAACACCCTACTCAATTGCTATTGACAAGTTGTTGTGAGTGTACATGTAATAGGTCTACGAGCATTAGGGATTGTTGGGATTTTCATGAACTCCTCGTTTGAGCACATGGATCATGATTCATGTGCTCTACAACAAGCACATGTCCCTGAGTAGGAGCTAGATGTTATCCACCTAAGGTGGGTAACCCTTAGGAGAAATATTTTCTCCTCATTTGATAGCTCACCAGCCATCAACCCCATGATGGTTAGCAGATAGCACTATGCTGAAGTTATCCACCTTATTTCTATGGTCATATCTCTCAACCATCTAGCGTTTTTTCTTAAATGAAGGTGGGTCATCTCTTGGTAGGTACTCCAATTTTTCTTGCCATCATGTGCTTTCATTTAATGTTATGGGCATATTAATATGGATCACAGGGAAAATTGGATGATTGAATAATCTCGATTGTATTCTTGTTCCCACACTCCACTTGGGAGGTTAGTCTTTGACTCTAGTCTAGTGGGACCTCCTCTAAGGCCTTAGGGTTTAGGAAGAGCACTACTGGAGAGGCACCGATTGATATAGTGTGGCCAAGGTATTTCATGTTTACCACTTTCCATCTTTCCCGATTATTCATCTCCATTCTTCAGGTTGGTAGTTAATGGGTCATTGTAACTGGGATTTGCACCTTACATCCGCATCCTTGAGTCAGGGCCCATAAATTTGGCCCTAGAGATTGATGTAGTTGAAATAAATTTAAAAGCATATAAATCCACAATGAAAGGTAATGTAAAATGCAAAAGATGGTTGGAACAAAGATTAGCGCATGGGAAAAAGTATAGCCTAAGCTCTACCCCCCTCATTAGCCATCACCCAGTTCCTTAAGGATTCAATGCATCATCTCAAATAAAGGAGCTATTGAATGTTCCAACCTCAATAAGCGAGAAATTGCTACATCTTAAATGGACATTGAAAAAACATAAAGCAAGCTTGGATTCCTAAGTTGTGCACCAAATAAAGGCAAATCATTAAAGTAAAAGGCCCACTAGGGGTGGAAAAAGTAGGTTGAGGAAAGGGGAAACTCATGCCACCATGATTGCTCCCTCCTTATATTGTTACACTTAGGATGTTGGATTCTCATTAACTGGTCTCATGGCTATGCCACCTTTCTTGATGTCTCTCGCACTCCATGACCATCCTTGTCACATACACCTATGGATTGACGGGTTGACCTGGGACATGTCACTCCCCTTAGGGAATAGAACTATTTATTTTTTTGTAGTATCGAGAGGTATACTTGCATGTTAAAGAGGTCTCCAAGTCTGCCTAAAAAAAATAAAATAAAATTATTTTTAATTTTTGGAGTGCAAGTTGGCCTAGCCAAGTGAAGGGTTGGCTCCCTTGACTTATTTTAGCCCATTCGACGAGTATAAATACATGATGTGACATTTCATTTTTATCATCAATCAAATTTCTTCTTTATTTATGAGGTCTCTTGGATGGTTGCATGTGAGGAGAAAAGGAGGATGAATTGACTATTTTTGACCAAGTTGTTTCTCTCTTTGTTTGACTGAGTTTGACTAGGGCTGACTGAGTTGTAGGACAACTGAGTTTGACTATAGTCAATCGTAGGAGCCATAGGTTGAAGTTTGACAAGTTTGATCGTAGTAAACCGCAGGAGCCGTACGTTGAAGTTTGATTAGTTTGATCGTAGTCAACCGCAAGAGTCACACGCTGAATTTTGACTAGTTTGATCGCAAGAGCCATTAGGTCGAAGTTTGACCAATTTGACCATAATCAACTATTGATTGACTGCAGGAGCTGTAGGGACAAATTTGACTAGAGTTGACTAGCTTTGACCAACGTTATCTTGTTGCAGATTTTGACCAGGTTTGATTGGTATTTTTTTGACTTGGACATTGGCACAAATTTCTAGACAATTTGGATTTGCAAAGCTTGAAGAATAATTTCTCCTAAAAGAAAAGTTGCTAGGTTTTCTCCCAAGGTTGGGTTTGCCAGGGTAAAATTATTGTCTCTATTGTGCTTGGCTGTCTTTCTATGACCTTTACTGTTTCCGCTGTATTTACTGTTGAGATTTTCTATGTATAATTGCTTAATGCTATCAGTGGCATGAGATAAATTGTTTGAAGATCATTAGGTAGTAATTATCAGATCAAAAAATTCGTTTCTACTATGCATCTTCTAGAAAATTCAAGAGGTAGCACCTAATAGGGATGTGGACCCAATCATCCCTAACATAAGTGAGGTAACTTCTTTACAAATCTTGATATAGTTAGGCATTTGAAGGTGAGTTTTGTGTGAAGTATTCTTGTCCTCCTAACATTAGATCTGGTTCACTATGATGCTTTAATGGTTTTTTGTCCTTAATGAAGATGATATCATTTATCTTGAGAGGTTTCTTTCCAGGTGGTATCACACATGCAATAGAGATCCCTTGAGGGATAGATCCATTCTTCTTCAGTACCTTCCAGTGGGTTCTTTGCCCCCTTTCAAAGAGCTGGCATGACTTTGTGGCCCCAATGTTGGCGCTCCAAAGATCAACGTTGGGCACTGAGGTTATTCCACATGATGCTACATCCCTTGATGAGCCTCCAGATGTTGAAAATTTGAGCCTAATAGCTTGGCCTTGACCATGTTTAATGGATGGTACCTTGTTCTAGAACCCAGTTGAAGATGGTTTTTATTGAGATGACTTGGGAGGGCTAGCACTTCCCTCTTTGATGTCGATGATTTCCCTTAGAGGTGCCACATCACTCTCACATGCTTGAGAAGGGTGACAGAAGGCCTCTCTTGGATGACATCATGGTGCTGGAGGCAACATTTTGAGATGTACACATGCATTTTGGGACTTTCTTGGATTGAGGAACACTCTTAGAATCTTGTCTCATGTTCGTTTATGCCTTATTATCTATTTTGAAGGATGATGTCATGATGGAGACCTTTTTCTCTCTCATGTGTGGGCTATTTTTGGCATTTTGTTATGTTTTAGAGCTATTTTTAAGGTTGGCTTGTGACCTTTGACCTAGTTGAACGTTCAAGTAAACTTTTTCAGGGGTTTTGCTTGTAAAATTAATGAAATAAGTTTTGGTTGCCCTCATATAAATAGAGGGAAGTCTTATTAATTTTGGATCATCATTTTTTCATCACATTTCCCTCTCTTTGGAGGTGCGTAATAGCTCTTTGTCTATTCTACTTGGTTGCAAACTAGCAATGTGATTTCTATGTTGCAAATTGCTCTTCGAGGTGGATCTTTTGCTTGAAGTTGGTTTATTGGGATTGATTGAAGAGATTCTTGTGAAAATTTTGTAAGTTTATTGCACATCTTTTATATTTTGCTTGCTATATTGTGTAAATTAGGGTTTCTATGTGCCATGGTTTAAATTGCTAAATTTATCTAGAAATCTTGATTTTCTATGCGATGCAATATTGTTTTCCTTGAATCCTTTAAGAGCTCTGAGTTGTGCATCTCTTAAATCTAAAACTTCCTTATTAAGGAAGCCACACGAGTTTGTAAGAAGATGCCTTAGCCCTGTCACCCTCTTCAACAAGGCCATCCTCGTTAAATTTTCCCTAGGTAACTCATTGCCCATTTAGATCAAGGCACTAGTCTAGGTGGTGGTGATCAAACCTATTACTCTTACTAAATTTGCTCTCTTATCCCTTAAATTCTAGATATCTTGGGTTAGGTAACTTAGGTTTAGGGTTTCTTTGAAATATTGCTAATAGGGTAATTTCCTTCGATTTGTTATTTCCCTCTATGTAGTAATTACATTAAATATTTGTTAAAAAGCAAAATATAGCATTTATTGCATGTTAAAAACTAATTTCTAGGGCTGACATCATCATATATATTGTTGTTTTATGCATGTTTCAGCCATAAAAACTCAATTGAAAACACTCAACCTTGCATATCTAATTGATAGTCTTGTTCCTTTGTTGATTGATCATTGGAAAACTATTTTTGCTGGCTGTTATATGACATTGCATGCCCTATCATTGAAAATCTATCAAACCTTAACTTATAACAGCCCTCTAATTTGCTTAAGTGGTCTAGGGACAAAGTGATTGTACTTTGGTAACAATTATTTTAGCCATCCAGGCTCTCTGCCAATAACCCATCCCCATTATTATACCTCATTCATCTCCTTGAACCTTATTACTAACTATCCTTTAGGTGATCTATATATAGGATAGCCTCTCATGTGGTCTACTTAAATAGCTGGAGAAAGACTGCTGAGGTGACAGTGGTGGCCGATCTTTTGTTGCCTCAAGGTCTGGATCTGCGTAGTGAGGCTTTGCACTAGGTCTGCTAGATTTTGTGGTAATATTATTAGTACCTGTCCCCATCTGCATGGAGCCCTGCTTGAGTAGGTGAGAAGGGGTGACTTGGCACCTAAGGGGGGAAACATGTCTAGGGGATTTGAACCTGGGTGGGAGGTATGAAACACCCTCACTTTACTATCGAGCCAAGACATCATGGACATAACATTTAATAAATTGATGATAGGAATTCCATTTCAATTGGGTCATGCACAAGGCATCATGCTGACCGACTTCCTTTTTTTTTGTTAAATACGAAGAACATGCAAAGATAATTACATGCATTCCTAAGTTACAAAGGTTTATTTTTGAGTTTAAAGTAACTGAATAAAATAAAAATATTGAAGAAATCATGCTCGTCTGACAAAATAAAAAATGGAAAATTTAACACAGACAGAAATACTATGAATCTCCCAGCACCTTTTCCTCCCTCCAAAAGAAAAAAATAATGGAAACATATAATTAGAACATTTATGTGACAAATTCTAGAATAAAATTTAAAGGTGAAATGAAGTCCACACCCAATGATGATATTCATAATCATGTTGAGCCCACAAAACCCAAACCAAATATTTTGGTTCTTGAAATACTATAATGAAGATTATGTACAGTTGACAGCATGTCAGTTCCTGTTGTTTTCTTTTCGACATTGTTACAAAACTAGTTATTTATGGCTTATGGAAGGTTAAAGGAAAGAATACAAGTATGAACCTGCTCTGTATAAGTTTGAGTTGTGGTCGGTTTTGATTGAATCTATCTCTTAGAAATTTTGACAATAATTTTGTATGCACCACTGATACTATGAGTGCATAGCAAAGTGTAATAGAGTTGGACAAGTGTAATGCTAGGTGTATTCCCCTGATTTCAATAATCCTTTTCTTTATTCAAATGGTGGGAAGCTTTGAGTTTACTAATATTATAATATAGTCATTATCTTGCAATAGAATTTTGCGAGCAGGGTTAATAAAGGTGTTGTTACCAGAATTGGTTATGATTCTGCCCTGTGTAATTCTGAATTCTTGAGTTCTTCTTAATAGTTCTGCACATTTTCTTTCCATTTCTTTCAGATCCAGGAACCTATGTTGTAAATTGTGATGACACTTACTGTGTTCATGTTTACATGTTGCATATCATTACTTATGGCGGATCCTGTTTTTGGTCATCTTGCAGCAAGTGAATGGATAAAGGGCAGAGAAATTGAACACGTGGTGTCTATTAAAAACAGGTAAAATATTTATTTATCAAGTATCTTTTTGATTGTAGTCTTATTTTTGTTGCAATTTCGTAAAAATTAACTAGTTGCTACTTTTGTATTGTGCTTAAAGTATTTTTTCTTGAAAATGGAAATTAGATTTGGATTAAAGTTGCATCTCATCTAAAATTCCTAGGTCGGAACATGGGATTTCTTTTTCCATTGTCATCGGAAAATTCCTAGGTCTAAAAGACTTGATTTGTCGTTTATGTCTGGGGTGCAGAATAATGAAAAAGTGAGGTTGATTTCTTGGTTTTGTAATCTCTTTTTATAGTTCAGAATATTTTTATGGAGCAGGTACAAATATCCTTCATCTGGAACAGTATAAAAAATAACACTACTTGCTAGTTCTTTAGTAGGTGTTATTCTTCTTTGTGGTTAATTCGGTTGTTATGTATCAGCTATATGTAGTGTGGGCTTTTAAGTTTTGCTGTTTAGCTTAGTGCGGTACTGCACTTCTAGTATATGACTTTGGTCTTCTTGTACTCCAATTTTAAAATCTTGGAATGGATAACTTCCAGCATGGTACATACTTGTTAATGCTCTAATAGTTTGGTGGCATGCAATCAGAAGATTCAACCACCTTCCTCTCCATGTCAAAACAACAATACATAAATAAGAAAATAGCCCTTTTTTCAAACTTGATTATTATATTAATTATGATGTTGTTCCAGCTTTCCATCTATGTCTTTCTATATCACAGAGAATTTATCCATTATGCATCTACCCCCATTTTGTTACGATAATGTGCTATTTATTTACCACTTATTCTGCTACTGTTATTTGCTATACTTTAGAGTCCCACTGAACTATTTCAGTCATTAGCAGACATCAATATATCTTCTTTCTTTATATATGTCTTCTATATTGACAACTATCTGACTGCAGTTTTTCTGCTGTCCACACTTCATCACATTTTCTTGCTTTATGTTGACTCACTATTTATGAATTGGATATGTCTTACAGATGCCTTCGAAAATGATATCCACCATTGATCCTCTCTCAAATTGTTCATATTTTGGTGAGTTTTGTTGTTGGAATGGCAGTCCACTGCATATTGATGATTGTTTTGTTTTATTACAAGCAACTATTCAATTCTTTTGTAAAAATGCTTTCTCTGCCTTGCCTGATTGCATTTGTCTGCCTAATGACAATTGCAAACTTTCTATCTTTAGGCTTCCATCAATCTTCTGTGAATCTGGTTTCCTCTACCTATCTGCATTGTGAAAATTGCTTGGCCTTGAAAAACTTCCTGTTCATTTCTTAATAATTTCAACATTGTGTTGATTGCTCGATCTGTCTTTTGCAATTCATAATCATTCAGAAATTTTGCTACTATCATAATAGTATTATAAAAAGTAAATTATATTTAAATATGTTATAAGACTAAATGCACTTGCTGTTAGCCATGCATTTTGGCTCTCCTCTATTTACTCCTTGTTTTGCACAATTTTTTTCACTTCCCTGCCTAATTGCATTGACTGGGATGTGTTGGATATTGTAACTAGGTCTGGTCTTCATAATTGATCGAAGATGACATTTATATGGTAAAAATAAAATTGATTTTGTATGTCCTATTTGGACATATGAAAGAAAAGAAAAATTTGAATTTTATAATTGATATTTTTTCTTCCAACTTGCCAAGTTAGCCCTCCTAGGAGACAGGTCGGCTCAACCACTTGTAATATTTTGGGCTCTTCATGAAGATATTTGGGCTCTCTGTGGTGATTTCTGATGAGAAATTCGGGCTCTGGTGATTTCTGAGGTGAAATTTGGGCTCTCTGTGAAGATATTTGGACTCTGTGGTGTGGACCTGTGATGAACTTTGGGCTTTTCTGTGGTGCATCTTTTGTCATTATGTAAGCTCCTGTGGTAATCTATGAAGGATTTGATGGACAGAATTATGAAGGCAAATGTTGTTTAGTGGAGGGCTGACTTGGCAATGGAAGAAGCTAGTTACTGAAGCATATGTATTTGACTTGAATTTCTCTGGATTCTATAACGAAAATATTGATGGGTTTGCCCCCATGGTGGGGTTTTTCTCTGGCTTGGAGCCTAATTTCATGTGTCTCTTGTTCCTTGTGTTCAAAGATCTATAAGGTCTTGTATCTATTGATAACTGCTTGATGAAGAAGATTAACAAACTAATAAGAAGAATCAAAATAATGCTCACAAGTAATTATCATGTTAAACGAATTCATATTTTCTCTGGAATAATAACATGGGATCAGAGCTAGGGCAATGATTGCAGCATTGTGGAAGAAGCCCTAATAAAATGCCAAGGACTGAAGTAGACTTGGAAAGCACTAAAGGCAAATCAAGGTCACGTCATAATCCACTTAATAGTATTCAAAAGTTCGTGCGTCATTTGTAGAAGTTCGGTGGTCTTCTGAATGAAAATAGTCAAAAGTTTTGAAGCAATATGGTCCGAATTCTGAAGCAGAAATCTTGTCTAAAAGGATGCTCACACTTCAATTGTATGACCTAAATTTAAGAGTATGC
Organism: Pinus albicaulis; assembly: GCA_034641835.2. Lineage (NCBI taxonomy): Eukaryota > Viridiplantae > Streptophyta > Pinopsida > Pinales > Pinaceae > Pinus > Pinus albicaulis. The sequence continues at coordinate 1,927,782,618 of CM076575.1, forward strand.
CTCATCAAATCTTTGATTGGGATTTGCTTTCACATTCTTTTTGTTCGTTCTATACAATTCTGTGACCCGATCTATGTTCTTTACAATCCACATTACAATTGTTCGCTACATTACAAAGAGAAGATTCACATTTGCTATCCCAGTAATGGAAAAACAGACAATGGCTTGGATCTTCTAAATGTGATACTGAAGTTCCCCTGTGGTGATTTTGCTGTACATATTGGATAAGACCTGTGTTTGGAACAGACTTATAGACTTGTGGTGGCTTGCTATAGATATTGGATTGTATTATCGCATTATGGCTTGTACAATGGATACTATTTGCAGCTTTAGCTCTGACCGATGGCAAGTACATATGCTGACAAGATATGGGGTTGTGATAAGTTGCTATGGGAAAAATGATAGTATGTCTCTTGACAAAGATTCAAAGTTTGAAGGGACAATGATTCTCGAAAGTAAGGATCCGGGCTCTATCTGAATCCATGAATATTGGAGACTACAAACAGTAATCCGAAGGATAGAAACTCCGACTCACCTCGCAATAACTGAAGGACAATCCTATAATCTTTGAAGGATCACCTTGCTATACAATCCATGTGAACCAAGAAAAAAGAACGTTGCTAGCAGCATGTAGGAACTTCTGTGGTTCGTTAAAAGCTTGAGGTGTCTCAAGTGCAGGAAGATGATCTCTGACTTGAAGCAAGCTTCCTAGAACTTTGCTGTTGCAGTTGCCTCGTGGAAAGTCTCATCTCTCGTATGAGAACCTCATGATTGAAGGCTAGATGATCACCTGAAGCAAGGCTTCAGAGGGAGCTATAAAATCCCTGGAAAAATGACCCGATGACTTTTCTTGCCCAATGATTATTGATGAAGGCAAGACATGACAACTGAGTATGATGACTCTGAGGATGGTTTGATATATATCTCTGTTACCTTAGAGGCTGCATGGAAGTTGCATGATGATGATTGATGATTTTGGTACATGGACCTAAGGGTCAATAATAGGAAAGGGGCAGGTTGCAGATAACTCGATGATTATGTTTTGGCAAGGTCAGTTTCCCTATTTTCAGAGGGAGCTAATGATGACCCTCTCATTTATCAATGTAAGAGGAAATTGAATTTTAAAGTCAAGATGGAAGACCTAGCCTTGATGCAGTATTTCTTGCACTTCAAAGGTTTGATGAGATGGAGAAGTTGTTGGTCCACAAGATATATATTTTGTGGGATCCCTGGTGTTCTTATAAACACCTATCATATGCCTCGCTATAAAGGCTCTGAGTCGATCTATGGATGAGCCTCATATATTAGATAGTTGCTTGTTGAGATATCTCTGTGATTTTTTATCTATGGTCAAAGATACCCTATTAGAATCTAAGATTCCATGGATATTTTGATGCTGGCTCGATTGGCAGTGTGATGGGTGGAAAGAGCACATCTAGTACTGTATTTGTTGATTTTGTTGCTTTGGGAGCACTATCGAGGTTGAATGTATAAAGTAGCATGACTTATTATTTTGAAGCCAGTTGGTTGAGGAAGCTCTTCCGTGCTGGTAACCACCGTTGTATATTGCGATATTCTTGAGTGGGATTCAATTTTTTAAAAAGAATCCATGTTCCACGACAACTCCAAGTATTGGGTACCTCTCTATTTGGATATGGTACTACAAAGAACAATCAAGCTCTATAATTTCTGGTTGGACGTGCAGATTATTTTCATCCTTGCACAACCTCTTGGTAAGGTCAGGATTATCTTCTTTCAGAGAGAGGTTGGGAGCAATGGATAAACCCTACTATGAGGGGCCCGACTGAACATTGAGCTTTGGGAGCTCCTAGGGGCTTGGGGTACTTGTTGGAGCTATGAGCAACCATAGGGTGAGTGGTTCACCTTCCCCTGTGATACCACTTGATGGTTGACATGTGTGTAGGGTGAGTGGTTCACCTTCCCCTACGATTGATGACATGTGTGTAGGGTGAGTGGTTCACCTTCCCCTACGATTGATGATATATGCATAAGATGAGTGGTTCACCTTCTTCTTTGGCATATGAGCAGGATGAGTGGTTCACCTTCTCTTGTGGATGCCCCAGCATACATCCTACCCATGTAGTCCGAGACTCTTGGTAAGTAACTCTCATCTGGCCAATGAGTTGGGAAAAGAGGATAGGGACTACAACACTACAAATGGATGCATCGTGTATTGCCGTACTCCCTATGATTAGGATGCATGATATTCAAAACAGTCTTGATCTGGGATCAAGCTTGGATGGGGTTCTACTCTTGGACATGAGGATTTGCCTCCTTCATTTCCAAAGGTGGCAAGGTCTCGTGACTCAACTTCCAGGATCTTTTCTTCTTGATCTATAATATCAAATCTTCAACAGAGATGAGATGAGACGCAATCATAGTACATGATGGTTATGATATGATGATTATGATGTCAGCGATATGATAACGACATGATGGTTATGATAGTAGCATGATGATGGGTATTGGTGTTGATTTTTGTAGCATCCGGAAGTTTTCCAAGTCTCAAACTTTGCAGGGAGGCATGGACAACAACATTCCAAAGAACCCAGAAACAGTTTGTGGAAATTCCACTCGTTCAAGACTTATTAAAATGATTAATTATTTTAATGGAGACCCTAAGTCCAAACTTAGGAAAATGAAATAATTAAAGGGCATTAATAAGTCAGAGTGTGAATCTTCTAGAAAACATGGATCAAGTCAAGATTTAATCTTAGCCATTGATTAATATTTTAATCTGGGCCGTTGGTTCTCCAACAGGAAGATTATAAAAGAAGGCTTGAGGGTCACTTGGAAGATAAGCTGGGCACACACTCAATACCTGAAGGAGATCCATTCTGATGTAGAATTCGATCTCAGTGGGAGAGTTGCAGGGCGAGAAGTTGCAGAAGCAGGAGGAGGTTAGGGGTGATCGAATCGGTGGAAGGTAGTAATGGGGTCGAGGTGACTTGAGCTACACGCACGGGGAACTCCTCGCGGTCTCCCGCAAATTCATGCGGTCCGGTGCGGGGTTCGTAGAGAATCGCATGGTGGCCTTCGGGGAGGGCTTGCGGGGGGTTTGTTGCAGGTATGGTGGCAAAGAGAAAGTTGGGTATTCAGTCTCAGGTGGTTCAGATTTTATCTGTCGAATATTTTCCCTGTAAAGATATTATTTGCTGGAGAATTAATAAAACCCTCATCTGCTGCACCGGTTTTCTCACATTGGGTTTTTCCGGGGACAATTGTCCAAAAATAACTGTGTACATGTGATTGATTCTTGTGCTTATGTTCTCTACTATTTATTTCTCTGCATATATAATTGTGAATGTTGCAGTAGTATTTATTTCGATATTGGCCGTAAGATTCTGAATAATAACTTATTGAAATAATAAGTAGGAGAAATAAATCTATCACTGCAACTGGTTGTAAATTTTCACATGGTATCAGAGCCAGAGATGAATAACAGAGAGGGGGCATCTATCAATGAACAAAGATCTACGCAGTTCTCCAGGGAAACAACGTAGGAGAGTTCACGCTGTCCTCAAGAAGGGGGGAAAAGCACGATAGAACAGATGGATCACGATGTATCTGTATTGGCATCTAGATTAGAGGAAGATTTTGCTTGTGTATCAAGCACTATGTCCTCAGATGTCTGGTATATTGACAGTGGAGCCTCTGCTCACATGACGGGAGTACGGGATTGTTTTTCTGACTACTAAGAAGAGCAGATGAATTTCAAAATAACCATGGGTAATAAAGCAAAGTGCACTCCCATTGGGAAAGGTACTGTAGTTTTTCAGACCGAGGTAGGGAACAGAATCCGGGCCACTAATGTACTGCATGTGTTGGGTTTGGGGATGAATTTACTCTTAGTGTCACAACTTCAAAACCAAGGATATGACATCTACTTTATTAGCAATAGAGTCTACGTCAAGCATCTTAGTTGGAAGAAGGCACAAATCGGGGTAAGAAGCAATAAGCTGTACAAGTTGCAGCTTGATTCCCCAATGGCACTAGTTGGCAGCGCAGATGAAACAGATATAAATGAGCTATGGCACAAAAGAATGGGGCATTTGCATCATGGGGCGTTGAGAACTCTCTAGAAGACTGTCACAGGTGTTCTAGAATTGAGCACCAAGCGGGATGATGTCTGTAAGAGGTGTGTATTGGGGAAATATGCCAAGGCAGCATATCAGAGAAGCAACAATAGGGCCAAGGGTGTATTGGATCTAATACACTCAGATATCTGCGGGCTGATGTCGACGAGAGCTCTTAGTGGTGCCGAATATTTCGTCACCTTCATTGATGACCATTCCAGGAAAACTTGGATCTACTTCTTGAAGACCAAGGATGAAGTCTTTAGTCGATTTAAAGAGTTCAAGGCTTTGGTGGAAAATCTGACAGGGAAGCAGATCAAGGTATTGCGATCAGATAATGGAGGTGAATACATAGATAAAGAATTCACCGGATTCTGCGCAAGGGAGGGCATCAAAAGAGAATGGACAACTCCATACAATATGGAACAGAATGGAGTGGCAGAAAGGATGAACCAGACTATTGTTGAAGCAACTAGAGCTATGTTGTATGACCAAGACATGCCCAAATTTTTATGGGTTGAAGCGTGTAATACAGTTATCTACATTCAGAACAGAACTCCTCACACTGTAAAACTTACTGTCATGTACCCAGTGAGAAGAGGAAGAAGTTGGAGATGACTGCTAAAAGGGGGTATTTAGTTGGATACAGCGAGAATGCAAAGGCATATCGCATCTACATTCCTGAGAGCAGGAAAGTAGTGGTGCGAAGAGATGTGAAATTTATGGAGGAGAAAGCCTTCAGAAGATCACGAGAGTTGGCTTCTGCTACGCAGTCAGAGGAAGAGCCTCTGGTCTAGCCCCAGCAACCAGCAGCAGAAAATTCAGTTGCCTCTCCAAGGCATAGTAATCCAAAGGTTGGGTCTCCTGAGGATTTGCAAGAAGGAGAGCCGGTAAATCCACCCACCACCAGTGGAAGAACGAGCAGGGAACTTCGACAGATTCTGAAGGATGTAGAGGATTTTGTCGGAAATCCCCGGAATGAGAAGAGACAGCGTAAGCAGCCTAAGAGGTATCAAGCCTTGGTTGCTCAAGTCGGAGAACCTTTCAGTTTCCAGGAAGCTGCTCAGCACCAGGTATGAGTTGATGCAATGGTGGAAGAATACAGTTCTATCATGACAAATGATGTATGGGAAGTAGTACCCAGACCACAGGAGAGATCTGTTGTAGGATCTAGGTGGATCTATAAGATCAAGCATGCTGCAAATGGCAGCATCAAGGAATTTAAAGCTAGGTTCATGGCTAAGGGGTATGCTCAGAAGAAAGGAATAGAATATGAAGAAACCTTCGCCCTGGTAGCCAGATACACATCTATCACGTCTATGATATCCCTTGCTGCGCAGATGGGATGGGAAATTCATCAAATGGATGTCAAGACGACATTCTTGAATGGTGTGATAGAAGAAGTGTATATAGAACAACCAGAGGGCTTTGAGACACATGATTAGAAAACTCATGTGTGCAGATTGAAGAAAGCATTATATGGACTGAAACAAGCTCCTAGAGCCTGGTATGGTCGGATTGACAGCTATCTGCATAAGATGGGATTCGTCAAGTGTGATGCAGATCCCAATCTCTACTATCTGAGAGTAGGGAGTGAGCCATTGACAGTAGATACTGGTATTGCATGTGGATGATCTGTTCTTGACAGGATCATCAAGGCTCATCACAGATTGCAAGAAGAATTTAGCTGAAGAGTTTGACATGAAGGATCTGGGACAAATGCACTATTTCTTAGGGTTGGAAGTTTGGCAGCAGAATGGGGAGATATTCCTTGGTCAAGGAAGATACACTACAGAGATTTTGAAGAGATTTCAGATGGAAGATTGTAGACCCATGACCACTCCAATGATTACCAACTGGAGGAAAATTGACACGTTCGATGATGATGAGGCTGAACCTACGCTGTACAAACAACTCATAGGGTCATTGATGTATCTGGTAAATATAAGGCCAAACATTTGTTATGCTATTAATACCCTAAGTTAGTTCATGGTGGAACCAAAGAGGGCACATTGAGCAGCAGCCAAACATGTTCTCAGGTACCTTTGAGGAATAATCGAATTTGGATTGAAGTACACCAGTGACAATGATGTCAGGTTGAGTTGTTTTCCTGATGTAGATTGGGCTGGAAGTTCAGTTGATTGGAAGAGTACCAGTGGGTATTGTTTCAGTTTGTGATCAGGAATGACTTCTTGGTGCAATAGGAAATAGAAGGCCGTGGCACTAAGTTCAGCAGAGGCAGAGTATATGGCAGCTAGCATAGCTTCGTGCGAAGCCATATGGCTTAGGAAACTACTAGTAAATCTACTCAAGGAGAAAATGAAAGCGACCAACATTTTATGTGATAACCACAGTTGTATAAAGCTCTCTGAAAATCTTGTGTTTCATGATAGGTCGAAACATATTGACATCCGGTGTCACTTCATCAGGGACTGGGTACAACGTGGAGCTGTTTAGTTGCAGTACACTCTAACAAGAGAACAGGTGGCAGAAATCCTCACCAAGGCTCTGGGAAAGACAAAGTTTGTCTACTTCAAAGAGAAGATGGGGATGATGAAGAATCCCTTCTAGTAGTAGGAATGGAAGATTCAGTATTCAGAGGGAGCTTTGGTACAGATGCAGCAAGTGACAGTGGCAGTGTCAACGACAGCAGTACAGGGGGCAGCAACGTAGCGGGTGCTTCAGAATTAGAGCAACATGCAGCAGGCATATTGTTGGAACACTTTCCTCGCTAAGAGGGAGTGTTGATTTTTGTAACATTTGGAAGTGTTCCAAGTCTCAAAATTTGCAGGGAGGCTTGGACAACAACATTCCAAAGAACCCAGAAACAGTTTGTGGAAATTCCACTCGGTTCAAGACTTATTAAAATAATTATTTATTTTAATGGAGGCCCTAAGTCCAAACTTAGGAAAAGGAAATAATTAAAGGGCATTAATAAGCCTGAGTGTGAATCTTCTAGAAAACATGGATAAAGTCAAGATTTAATCTTTAGCCATTGATTAATCTTTTAATCTAGGTTGTTGGTTCTCCAACAGGAAGATTATAAAAGAAGGCTTGATGGTCACTTGGAAGATAAGCCGGGCACACACTTACTCGAAGGAGATCCATTCTGATGTAGAATTCGATCTCAATGGGAGAGTTGCGGGACGAAAAGTTGTAGAAGCAGGAGGAGGTCGGTGTGTTGTACCACTTACAGTTGTCGACGCGCGACAACGGGTCGAGGAGCGGGAAATTTATGCCTTTATCTGATCTCTCTATTTAAGTTGTCTCCTTGCGAGCTAAGGAGGTAGACCACAATATAAATGAGGACGATAAATCCGAGAACACGATACAAACATCAAATACTTGATAAAATTAATAGGATTTCACAGATCTAGATCAGATTTCACGTTTATGATCAGTGCCTTATGGAGTCATACAAAATCCCATTATGCAATTATAAACCAGTAAATGATGACTAACTGCTGCTTATTAAACCACGATTGATCACGATGATATCCAATTAAAAACACCACAATCATGAATAATGAAAATGCCAGTTGTCTAAGATGTTCCAAAATTAAGATGTTCCAGTATTACCCAACTCGAAAATTAAAATATCCACAGTCAGACTTAGATAAAAATTTTAAGGCTCAGTGGACCATTGAAAAAATTTTTAAGTTTTGAATTTTCTAATTTTTTAAGATTTTTTGGAAATTTTTATTATTTTTTATTTTATTTTATTTTTAAGACAAATTAAAATTCTAAATCTAAACAAAGTTCTAATCTAAAAGCTAAATCCTAAAGTTAAAACTAAACTAAATTTAAAACTAAGTTAAAACTAAATTAAAATTTAAAAAATCTAAATTTAAAAAAAAGCTAAAGTTAAATCTAATTTACAACTGAGTTAGATCTAAACTAAGACTAAACTAAAACTAGAACTAAGTTAGAATAATTCTAAATCTAAATTAAATCTAAAAGAAACAATGTAAAACTAACAACAATAAAAATGAAATTTAAAACCTATCGAATTAAAACTTCTACCCTCTAAAAAGAAATTCAAAAGACATCGACTAAAACAAATACATCTACGCTAACATGGAACGATCTAAATCGAAATGACGAAAATTAAACTAAACTTAAAAAAACAAAAATCGAAACCTAAGTCCTAAAATCTAAACTATATACAACAAAAAAAAGGAAACCCGCGCTAAGATGAATCGAAAGGGTTTTGAAATTTCATGTATGCGTTTTTATTTGTTCTTGTTTCCGCAGGTTAGCTTGGACGCGGGTTCAAATTTTGGCTTGTCGTTTATTACTTTTGTTGTTTGCAGGGACGGCGGATAGAGGCACAATGGACGGCAATGCAGAGCTTCGATGAAGAGCTGAGGTTGGACGGCAGCAGGAAGGTCGACGGCGTGGCTCGGAGGCAGAGAGAAATGGACGTTTTGTGCTTGTGCAGGTTGGTCGACGCAAATGGAGTGAAGGCTGGACGAGGTCGATGCAGAAAGGAGCACGAAGGGATCGAGGGATAACGTGAGGAGCAGACGGTAATGCTGGACGACAGTGTGAAGTGAAAAAATGTGAGGGCAGTGAGTGATTTGGACGAATGAGGAAACGCAGAAGAAGGGCGAAATGGAGCCGGCAGGATGGAATAGAAAAGACAGAACCGTTAGAAAAATGGCAAGGAATGAGAACGAAGTTGACAATAGCGTAGGAGAAAATTGGACGGGCTATTGGGCAGCAAGAGGGTGAACGCAGCAGTTTAATGCAGTGTAAAGAAAACCCAGTTTGCAAAATTTCTTCCTTCGAAGCTAGATTTTCAATGTTGTTCGAATCCAAATGACATCCAGATTTCCCACAGAGATGATTTGAGGCCAGATCTGGCCCCTGGAAGCCAGATCTGCCTTAAATCTTAAAAAAAATTTCGATTTGAACCTGCAACCTGCAACAACTAGTCAGATCTGAAGATACACACACCAATTTAATGATTAAACCCTGACAATCCTGAGAAATTTACAAATTTACAACTAATTTACAATTTGAAACCCTCATGGTTAGATCTAAATCCGTTTAGCACAATTTTCAGAAGTTTAAAATTTAAGTGAGAGGCACAAGCCTTCGAAACCCTGCAAAATCACAAATATCGTAAGATAGACCCGGAATTTAACAAATAAAGAGCTTATCAGATTTATGCTTATTGAGAGTTGGCTGGTCCAACCGAAGACTTCCCCAGACGCCCAATCTTAAAAAAATTTCCCTGCAGACTTAGATCTGAACTTTAGACTGATAGAGATTTAAGAAAACAACATGAGACCCTTAGAAAAATCAGAATGTTATTTTATAAACCCAGAAAACTGCACAAGATACCTGTATGCAGATTAATCCATATGAGCCATACGACCATTAACATCAAGAAACAAAGTAGCAGAGTTTAGAGACAATTCACCACATAGATCTGAGAAGGAACATGAAGATTTGTAACCCCAAAGTCTTTATGCTTTATTCCTCAAAAAATTTACAAGAGCTTCTAAGAACAAGTGCACGATCTTGAGATCGGATGAATCCATACTGACAAAGACTTTTAAATTTATATGACAAAATCTCCAACGGCTAGTTTGGATGATCCTTGTCAAAATAATCTCAACCGTCCAAAAGATTTAACTATCTTTTAATCCAGAGCGTTGAAATTAAAATTTTGGGGAAAAAACGAATTTATCATTTAATTCAATTTTAATTAACTCAAAAATATTATTTTTGGGTTAATTAACCCAAAATTTTGACTTTGACTTAAACACCAAGGCCCAAGGGTCCAATATTTCTTAAAATTCTCAATATTCCCTTGGCCTGGGGCTTTCAAAATCATTTTCCAAGGACCAACAAATTTTGCCTATAAAGATTTAATCCTAATTTAGGACCCTAAATTAATTAAATTTCTGGTTTAGAATTTTATTAATTAATTGACCAGAAAATTTAATTAATTGACTAAGAGGGGATTATAATTATTTTTCAAACCCTCTTTTACATAAGATAATACATTTACATACATGAAGGGGGAAAACCCATTCGTATAGACCATCAAATAAATACCCAGTTCTGCGACTCAACATATGATCTAGTAGACCAAGTAGTTCAAACTACTTTTACAAGGACTTGATAGAAACGCTAGGACTCACTTAGTATGCTGATGATAAAATCCACCCTAACTTTGGGGTAAAGCTGGAGAGAAAAACTCTGCCGATCACTTTCATGAATCAGTGAGACAAAAAACCTCCTGGGATAGAGATCATCAACAACATACTAGGAAACACCTATAAGGCTGTTACATACTGTAAAACGGTCTTCTTAGATCATTACATCCTTAACAATACGAGAATGGGTTTGTCATTTATAACAATATCTTTATCGATGAAATGCGGATGACCTACATGGCGCGGTGTGACCACGATCGGTATGACGAATCCCATTTGAAAAAATGAAAGGAACCTGTCTTTTATATCGAGGTAGTTGACGGTGTGGTCAACGGGGTGATGGTGATCGAGATCAGGGTCGGAGAGCAGCAGTGGGACATTGAAGGTAGCTTGAGGCTACAGCGCAGAGACCCCACACAGTCTCCACGTAGATTCACGTAGTCCAATGCTGGGACTGCACAAAGAATCACGTAGACTGATGCAGGGGCTTGCAGGGGTTGTTCTAGGTATCAAAAATTTGTTCGAGAAAGCTGGGTATTCAGTCTCAGGTGGTTTAGATTTTATCTGCCGAATATTTTCCCTGTAAAGATATCATTTGTTGAAGAATTAATAAAACCCTCATCTGTTGCATCGATTTTTCCCACATTGGGTTTTTCCAGGGACAATTTTCCAAAAATAACTTTGTACATGTGATTGATTCTTGTGCTTATGTTCTCTACTGTTTATTTCTCTACATATTATTGAGCAGGCAAATCCCCTTTGCAGACAGAGGCGATCCCTCTAGCAACAAGGGAATATGCTGGACTTCTGAATTCCTAGCTTATAAATGAAATATGAACCAGAACAAATATCCTATCTCAGTCCAATGCTTTTGTCGTGGCATGCAGCAACGATCTTTCGATCTTTGACTTCACGCCTTGCGCTCCGTGTTGGTGGCGATGTTCACGCGTCTGCACAAAGATCAAACAAACAATGACAACATACAAGCATATACATTCATCTACAACTATTCAGTTAGTCAAGGAGAGCTAAACACTTTGCATATAAATGGAAACAAAGTTGGAACTAGAAACCAGTCATGTATTATTGATAGAGAAAAAGAAGTTTACAACCTTATGCCTTGACGTTGCGGATCTCCTTCAACGGGTTCAGTCGAGCGCGTCTCAAGCATTTGTTCGGAATTTGACTCAATGAGGCAATGGGCTTGAACTCTCTCTCAACAATGGATTCTTCTCTGCTTTCTTCAACACACCAACTATAGTAATGACTGTTCAGCTAGCTGAATCAATGCGAGGAGGAAGAATTTATAGGAGAGGAGGAGGTGGTTTTTGATCCCACATAAGGTGGAGGAGAGGTCTATCCCTTTGGGGAGTTGCACAATTGTAGGAACCAACAAGCCAAAGGGAGAAACTCGACGTGATTCAGTTGAACAAACCATTATGACTCCGCTCACGAAGTTGTTAAGCATGGAAACTTCGTTCTATTTTAAAAAGCTTTCCAAAAGCAGCTCGACGCGGGTGTCTTTCTGAGACAGAGCGCCAAAGGGCGCGGGGCCCAATGTTAATTTCTCCATGGGCACGAGGCCATAACTGCCTACCAGTGCCGACCCAAAATCATAGGTTTTTGAAGGCCTGCTTGAGGAATGATCAACAAAGATTATGATCTTGATATGCCAAGGGATGCAATGACATTTATGGTAATGTATGACAGTTCACAAAAGTCACTGAAATGGTCCTCTAATGTTCGGGATGGGGATTGCAGGGATGGTGACAAAATACTGTGTAATAGATGCCCCCTAAAGCATGAGGTCTGAGAGAGAGGGAGGGGTGAAATGCTTTATGAGAACATGCCCAAACCAAAACGCTGCCATCGGAATACCTGCAAGAATAAGTACAATTGATATCTCTGATACATGACCATGTGGTATGGGCGCAACCATCCATAATAGAGTACAAAATAAGATTCGAGGTATGGACGCAAGCATCCAGTGAGAAGGATCAACAAATAGACTCAGGTATGGTCGCAGCCATCCAATCAGAAGAGTTATGCATATAGTCATGATAAACCAAATCGTCCTGCAGCCTAGATTTCATCAGACAAAACCCAGGGTCTTGCGCTCCATCTTGACCCGAACAAGTACAAATTCAAGCATGCGAATAAATGCACTGAAGTCCAACATGCAGGAAGATCACCTGATTACCAACCAATGATGAAAGCTGTTAACAGGCGCGAGAGAAACCACCAGTCATGACAATGGTTCTCAAGGTACAACCAGTACAATCCGCGGAATGTGAACAATGAGCTGGAGTCGAACACCTGTGAAATCACTCGATTGAAGGCCAATGATGAGAACCTGTCGTCGAATGCGAAGAACTTGCCATTGAGGCATGCAAGCTCCAAAGTACCATAAGAGGGTCTCTAGACTAGTTTCCTGGATAATGAGCTGAAGTCGACAAGAAGTGACCAGTCGAAGGAGGGCCATAATGTTTCCCACATCATCGACACGAGACAGAGGAATAATATGATAGTGAATCAGGACCGTACAGAGGATCAGGGGTGAAAACTGCAGAAGGAACTTCTCTTGAACATATTGACGAAACGACTCTAAAATTTGGCAGTATTTGGCATCAAGGGATCTGAGGTCATGGTGACGTAGCAAAGAGCAGATGAGAGGTCAAAACAAATAACCCAAACCCATGGAGGAAAAATGACTAATGTAGGATGTCCCTAACTCGACACGAATTGCAGACAAGTGTCATGTTCAAGAGTGACATACTGCCGACACGATTGAGAACTGGTTCCATTTTCCCCCACCATTTCTGGTGAGTACCCCAATTAATTTTGGAAACAAGCTTGAAGGGGATAGCATATGCTTGTCATATAAGTTTATCCTTCGGGCAAATCCATCCTAGTACATTTTATGAGCCCTAGGAAGAAGGAACTCGATAACGTCATGGTGACAGTTCCCGATGTCATTTAGGTTTAACAAGTCTGACAAAGGAAGAACTCGACGTCTTTTCATGTTTAGAGAGTTTGAAAAGAAGCAGAAAAGAAAACTCCCAGTAGGTTCCTTTTCGAAGGTAGTCTCACAGATCCGAAAATGTATAAAACAATATCTGGGAGAACCTATTAGCCATGTTCGACTAAGGTATTCCTTTTTCGTAGATAATCTATCCCAGCTCGAAAAAGGGGTAAACGTATACTGGGCATATGACGTTTCGCAGCCTTTAATGAGTTCAAAACGACAAGAGTCTCGACAATCTTTTCAATTTTTGAGAGTCAGAAAAGAGCTGAAAGATGACTGTAGGGGGTGGTTTTCACGAAGTCCGAAAAATAATAAAATACAACTCGTCGCTTCATCGTCGTCATGTTCAGGACCTGTCATTGCACAAGAAACAAATATTAAACCCATTTCTCGAGATAAAACAATAAATTAATCGAAAAATAAGCTTAAAACCTAATTAGGGTTTTGAAAAGGTTATAAAATGATTGAAATAGTAAAAACAAATTACTTTCACCTTTTCACTTTCTTGTGAGCATTTTACCATTTTTAACTATGAACTTGAGGAGCTGACAATAGACAATCCAGGGGGCCATTTGCAGAATCGTTTTCTCCAGGTAAGAGCGATCATCTTTTCCTGCATTTTAAACTACATTTCATTTCTTGCATTTTAATTTTTGATGCACTTGGGGGAAATTTGGCATGGATTGTTCGCGGCGGTCGGCGTGGGTTCCAGGCACGGAGTCGCGCCAACCAGCCTAAATTTTTAAAGGGGTAGCGCCAATCGGCGATGCTGTTTTTAAAACAGCAACACCAAATGCCGCGACCAATAAATGCACCAAAATTCTCCTAAAATGCCCAATTTAAATGGTTCAAGAGTCAATTATGTGATTAATGGAAGCCCCAATTATGGTTTTGCAAGGAAATTAGCAGTCAAAATGGTGATTGAGTAGAAAGAAAGAGAGCACGGGGAGGAAGATGAACAAGCCATGGGAAATGATGCATGCATGGATGCCCTGAGAGATTGTGGGCTCTTGAAATTCTTCCTAGCACCGTGTCTACGAGCTCAGCTGGAATTACTACAGTATCTGATCAATGTGTGGGACACCGATCAAGAAAGGTTCATGATTCATGACCAAGAGTTAGAGATAGAAGTCTTTGACATTTATTTCATCACTGGATTGTCACGGAGGGGAGCGAAACCGATCTTGATAGGTACCCGACTTCTTGGTGAGAGCATGGGCATGCTAATAGACAGAGTTTCCCAGGAGCAAAGAAAGGATCAAAGAGCGGCAAGGTAGATATTCAAACATTACCTGACTTGGCACTACGAGTAGTGCTACACACTATAACTCGAGCCACTGGATCTCAAGCCCCTAACGAAGCTACAAAGACACAACCTCAACTTGCCGTGGATTGCATGAATCCAACCATCTATAATTGGGCGAAAGTCGTAACAATCAACCTGAAGCGTCAGTTAACGAAGTGCAATAACGACAAGCTAAAACAATTTGGATACGCGTCCATCTTAATATTGTTCATCCTGGAACGGTTGCCGATATTCCAACACCAGGAGGTGATAGTGCCTACATCACTAGCACGAGAGCCACAGATGGTCCATTGGGCGGAGTTGATGCCTTGATCAAGAGGTCATCAACATATGTCATGGAACCCAGAATTCTTCGACTGGCTCCGCTGACAACTCATCGTCGTAGAGGACTGGCCGTACACCGACATCGATTTCATGGGTGATCCGGACCTTCCACTCCCGAAAGGAGAGGACTGGGATGAAGCTTTTGGGTAGAAACTCATTTTTTGATTTTGATGAGTATTATGATTTTTTGTTTATATATGTTATGATTATTTATCCATGTATTGCAGATGTTGGCCCAGAAAGACCTGTAGGAATGTCCCCCATATCACGACGGGTCCCACGCGATTTTGAGGCGGCCCTCAAGGTGAGGGAAGTGAGGAAGAAGAGATCGAGCGCAACTTGGAGGGACTCACAAGTGGGATCCCAGATTATGTGAGATTCGAGGATGTTCCTCGTGCTTATCAGAGGCACATTGCAGGGGTGTCTAACCACATCCACCGATTACTGAGGCGGGTCGTGCGTGCAGTGACATGCTATCATGATCGCCATGTTGATTAGATGCCTAGGTTTTATTTCTGCATATTTTGAGAGACATGATGTCTCGGGATGTAACCAAAACACATATTTTTTGAACTTATGATGCACGTGGATGCAAACAATCGATATATATATATATATATATATATATATATATATATATATATATGCTTATTTTCCTATCTAAATCTTATTATGCAATGGTGAAAGTTTTCACAAATTTCGCAAATGTCTATCTAATACAATATTGGCTACTGCATCAGTTATGCTTATTTTCCTATCTAAATCTTATTATGCAATGGTGAATGTTTTCACAAATTTCGCAAATGTCTATCTAATACAATATTGGCTACTGCATCAGTTAACGTATTCATTCTCCTAGGAATATGTTGTTATGTGATATAATGATATAATGAAAGTTCCTTTCTAACAAACGAACACGCAAATTCAACCTTAAAATTTGAGGGTTTCTAACAGAATACTGCCCATTGAGCTGGGGAACAAGTTGAGAGTCTGGGTTTACAATTAATTCATGAATGTCAAGAGCAATGGCTTCGGTTAAGAGTTCAATGGCTGCACTATACTCAACGACATTGTTGGTTGTTCGCCCTAGACAAATACCTTGAAGGTTTACCAACTCACCATTAGGATCATAAATCACCCAGGGTGCAGAAGACAGGTTCCGAGTACTGCGGGAGGCACCATCAGCGAAACCGACATAGGGAGTAACAAACATCTGCACAATAAACAAAGACATAATAAGCACGAAAAAATGCTCGCAAAGCAAACCAAGCCAAAAAAATGTACAAAAATGAAAAACATACTTATGTACAAAAGGACATGCACGAGAAACTCATGCATAGTATTTTTTGAGGTACAACCCATTTTTGGGCTGATTCAAAGGGTAGCCTTCGTGGTCAATTAGCTCATAGGCCTCGTTCTGCAAAACACGCTTAATGATGTAGGGCCCATGCCACATGGGTTCGAATTTGCCTGCCCTCACCGTATCATGAGCTTGGTCATACAAGAGGACTAGGTCTCCTTCTACAAAGGTACGAGGGGAACGTCTGGTCAAAATGAGCTTTGACTCGCTATTTCTGTGCCTCTATGACTAGAGCAGCAAAGCGGCGAGTTTCATCTAACCTCTCCAAATATAGAAGACGCTCTTCCTTCGACGAGGTATTAGGTAGTAATTCAACCACTATCTTGAGAGAAGGAATTTTGCATTCAATCAGAAGGGTAGCTTCTAGACCATAAACAAGTTGGAATGGAGTGAATCTGGTTGCATCCTTCACCGAGGTTCGGTAAGCCCAGAGAGTTGAAAACAACATGAGATGCCAGTTGGACTTGTGCATCCCAATCGTACGCTGAAGCATAGTGACTAGAACCTTGTTCATGGCTTCAACCTGCCCATTGGCCTGGGGGTAGTATGGCTTTGAGCTGTCGTGACGCAGACCCAACTTAGTAGTCAACTCAACCATCATATAATGGCAAGAATGAGAGCCATGATCAGTGACAATGGCTTGAGGGACACCAAACCTGGTAGTCACATGATTGAAAAGAAATTGTGCAGTTGTCTTACCGTCAGTTGTAAGTGTAGGCATTGCTTCGGCCCATTTAGTGAAGTAGTCCACGGCTACGATAATATAAGCATGCCCCTCGGCCGAGTGAGGGTTACACGTCATAAAATCGATGACCCACTTCGCAAAGGGACCAACGGTAATGACGGGATGGAGGTGTGTGTGGGTGGTGCGCGCATCTTGCGCTGGTAAATCTGGCAATCGTGACACTTACGGACAGCAACAATGCAGTCTTTAAAAATGGTAGGCCAGAAATATCCAGCACCAAGGATTTTTTGGGCAGTAGTATATCCAGACATGTGATCGCCACAGGTACCAAAATGGCAGTGATTGAGGACTTTTTCAGCCTCCTCGAGGGTTAAACACCGGCGGAGAACAAAATCAGCTCCGATGCGGTATAGAGTATCTCTGACTATGCGATAAGGTTGCGAATGATGACGGATACGTCAGTGAGCATCCTTCGTCAACTCAGATTGGAAAGCGGAAGTCTGGAGATAGACAATGATATCACCGTACCATGGATCGAGGGTGCTAGTGAGAAAAAGAATATCGTCTGGAATACGTTCCTCAGAACTAGAGGGAGCAGAGGCAGACGGTAAAGAGCAAATCAAATCTGCAAAAACCAATGATTACTTCGATTTGGCGGTAGTGAACTCCAAATCGAACTCTTGGAGGATAACAATCCACTTCGAGTATTTTCCCCCTAGCAATTGTCGAGTCAAAATATAGGTCATGGGTTGCAATCATAAATCATGGTTACTGTATGAAGTAAAATATAATGGCAAAAACGTTGGACGGCTTGAACAGCGAGCAACGCCAATTTCTCGACATCTGCGTAATGTGTTTCGGTATTGAGAAGATTGCGACTCAAGTAATAAATGACATGTTCATCACCATCGTCGTCGTCCTGTACGAGAACCATGGCAATAGTGCTAAATGCGACAGCCAGATAGAGAGAATAGTCGCGATGATAATTGGGTGGACGCAAAAGAGGAGCATTGATAAGCAATGTCTTCAGTGCATTGAAATATTTTTGGGCAACCTCATCCCCCTGAGGAACGGGACGCCTTGCTTAAGCAATCGCGTGAATCCTTTGGCTGCTTCAGCATAGTTTGGTATAAAACGAGGTAGGAAATTAGCTTTCCCTTGTAAACTCTGCAACTGATGTAAAGAGGAAGGGGAGGGGAGATTGACAATAGCTTCGACCTTAAGAGGGTTGAGACGAATTTCGTCTTTAGAAACGATAAACCTAAGGAGCCTACCAGAATTGACGCATAAGACACACTTATGCGGATTAAGCCGAATGTTATAGCATCTACAACGAAGAAAGATTTGACAGAGATGATCCGGGTGGTCTTTACCCTTAGTGGAATGAGTCGAAAGGTCATCAAAGTAAGGTTGAACAATGCACTTAATATCATGGAAAGCGTATAACATTGCTCTATGAAATGTGGCCCCAGCATTCTTAAGACCAAAAGGGAGCTTCTTGTATGCGAAGGTGCCCCAAGGACAAATGAAGGCGGTCTTGTGTTGATCGGTCGACAGAATATTGATCTGGTTGTAACTAGAGAACCTGTCCATAAGGGAAAAGATCTCACTCCCCGCACATTCGACAATGATCTGGTCGAACAAGCGTGATTGATGTCGCGGTAATCCACACAGACTCGAATAGTACCTTGCTTCTTATCCAGAGGGACAATGTTAGAAACCCATTTTGTCAAGGGGATCGGATAAATGAAGCCAGCTTTGAGAAGTTTTTCAACTTCTCCCTTTATGGCGGCAGCCTTTCTAGGGTGCACGGGATGAAGACTTCTCCCTTTATGGCGACAAAATTTCTAGGGTGCACGGGACGAAGACGTTGGCGAACAGGCTTCACGTCAGGATAAGTAGGGATCTCGTGCACGACTATACTTGGATCAATGCCAGGCATTTCTTCGTAGGACCAAGCAAAAACGTCTCGAAACTCTCGGAAGAGGCTAGTATAGACCTCGATCTCATCAGGAGAACATGTCACCCCAATGTGGATGCTCTCGACAACCCCCGGTTTAACGAAGATGTCAATAGGCATCGTCTGTGTAATGTTTCCCAGGTTACCTTCCGCGAAAACTTCATGTGTTAAGATGGGCGTTTGAAGCGGATGGGAAGGAACTTGGGAAGCGAATTTCTCAAGACAAGTAGACATGGCCCTAAGGCCAGGCATAAAGGAGGAACGATGATGACTATCATCCCAGGGAGGATCCTCAAGAGACATGGTTTCCACGATGGCCTCATCAGTGGGAAATATCTCATTCAAGGGATCAGGAGAATTCGAAGCACTGAGCCAAGGGGATTGAGAATACGTGTCGAGAGACACACTCAAAGGAGTATGATCGGAGGGGAGGAGGAGCCGAAGCTGAGATAATTTCACAATAATCAATTTCTATTGGGCTTAACGACATCGCGCCACCAAACGAATCAATCTGCTTGGGCGAAGGGATGATCCACGGATCAGAAGACGTGGAGATCATATTGACCTGAGCAGTATTGGGCAGAGGAAGAGAAAAAAGACCCATAAGGGCATGATCTTTGAAAATTCCTAGCCCTATACTCTCATAAGGCGTAGGAATACGATCTACATATGGAACGTTGCTCTCGGAGGACGTGGAAGTGAAAAAGGATAATTGATCGGCAATGATGATCTTCCTTCTGTGCGGAAATTGAAGAACACGAAAGAGAGTGGACGAGACGTATAACATAGCATGAGTCCAACTGCGACCGAGGAGAAGATTATAATTGAGCTTGGCATCAACGAATTCAACCTCAAAGTTAATCGTTTTCCCTTCCAACGTGATAGGTAAGCTGGCGAGAACACCAAGAGGGCGAGATTCCCTTCTGTCAAAAGCTTCTAAAGCATTTGGAGACTGATTGAGGGCCAAAGAACTAATGACTTTCCAGCATGCAGAGGACATGATGCAAGTAGACGTACCTTCATCCACGACTGCTTGATGGATATTCTTTCCATTAATCCCAACTTGGATAATCAGTGCAAGCTGGTGAGGGAGACGTGGGACGAAATTTTCCGAATCGAAAGTGATAAGGCTGGAATCGGCAGGGCCAACCCCTCTGATGGCAGATAGCAAAGCCTTCTGTTGTGACAGACAACTCTGAAGTACTTCCAATGTAGACATAGTGGATGGCGCCTGAGCCAAATCCTCAACAATATTGTAATGTTGAGCGGCACGGGCATTTGGGTTATACGAAGACTTACGGAGTACATGTTTGGAAGGTGGCCGTACAATGGGCTCAGGATTGGGCCTTTCAATGTGAAGAGGGCCATAAGCAGGCGGGGGAGGAGGATCATCAACGATCTCTTTCCCTGCTGCCTGACGCGGTTCGGTATAATCTTTCAATTTGGTAGCAATAGATATGGGTGCAATACCATTCATCATGAAAACCTGAGAGCCAAAAGTTGCGGAGGATTGAGGTTGCTCCACCATCTGAGTTTGCTGTGATGGGAATGGTTCTTTAGGAATAGTCGGAGTGCCTTGAGTGCCTTTGAGTAGTCGACTCATCTCGACCCATCGTGGATAGTCCTTGGTGTAATGCTCGTCGTCACAAATCAGACAAGGGTACTTCGGTTTACGTTTCGAACTGTCATCAACATTAGGTTTCGGAGAATCCTGTTTCGGGGTATCGGCTTTGGCCTTGCCTTTACCCTTCTTCTTACCTTTGGAAGCTTTATCTGCCGGGGTGGACTGGACAACATTTACTTCCGCGTTCTTACCATGATTTGGAGGTGGCTGAGAAGCAGTATCAGTGGAAGAAGTAGATTTTTGCTTCGCAGGATTTGGAGAAGACTTACGAGAAGTCTGAGACATAGAACCAATGATACCGTCGACAGATGGCGTCGCCGGTGCTTTGGTAGTTCCATGTCGCGGAGCATCGGCAAGAGTTCGTACAACGTGCCAAATTGAGAGTACACGAGATCGAGGTACTGGGCATGAGCGATGGCTTGTTCCTCAGTAACATATGCCCCCATAGCGATGTCCTTAACAATCAGACCGATAAAAGAGGTAGTGAACCAATCAGTCAAAAGTTGATCAAATGACGACGCCGCCTCCATTCATGAATATGATCGGAGATGAGTAACCTGATCCTGTTTCAAGGATGTGAGGAGGTGTGTCCCAGTTTCATAACGAACCGGCGACTGAAAGTGCGTGAGAAATGCCATGGCAAGAGAGTTGAAATCTTGAAAGATGCCACGGGAGAGCTCAATGTACCACTTTGTAGTGGCACTAGTGACAGTCCTTTGGAAAAGACGTAGTCGAATTGAATCGTCAACCCAAGAGTTAGAGGAGCACTAAAGATGGTATGTCATAACATGAGCTTGGGGGTCTTCTCTGGACTTGCCTTCAAATTTGGGACAATTGTCGGGGATTTTGGTAGGAACTGGGGGCCAATATGGATTATGATATGAAGAATGGGATCATTTGTTAATTTTGACACATCGGGCAGCTCCAACGTAGCAAGAAATGGCAATTGCAAATTGAAAGGCATTGCAGGCCTTTGATAGAGATCGATATTGGGATTCCAACTAGGTTGGGAGAAACTCTGACCCCATATGTTCTGTCTCTGAGGATTTTGTCCATAGGGGCTATAATTCTGATAATTCTGCCCATACATCGGTTGAGGACCAGGATATTGATTTTGAGTGAACCACTGAGGTCCTGTCTGAGCAACATATGGATTTTGCTGCGGAATGTAAGTAGTGCCGTGGGGCGGACCTTGTACCGTCGAAGATTGGCCTTGAGGAATGAAAGGTGGGCCCTGAGGCTGAATAGGCTGCCCCTGGGGTGCAGGTTGACCTGGATACTGAGGTTGGACATGCTGTCCCTGGGGTGCAAGTTGGCCTGGATGTTGGGGTCCAGCAGGCTGCCCCTAGGGTACAGGTTGGCTTGATGGTTGAGGTCCACCACGCTGCCCCTGGGGTACAGGTTGGCCTGATGGTTGAGATGAGCCAGGTTGCCCCTGAAGACTAGGTTGGCCTGGCTGAGCAGTGGAGGGTTGACCTTGCTGTACAAAAGTTGGGCCTTGTTGAACATAACGTTGACTCTGTTGCACAAAAGGTTGTCCCTAAGATGGATAGGTTTGCCCCTGGGGAACATAAAGCGTTCCCTGTTGAACATGAGGTTGACCAGCAGGACCGTAGAGTTGTCCCTGTTGGACCAAAGGTTGTCCCTGAAAGGGTTGTCCTTGTGGACCATAGGGTTGTCCCTGTAGGTACATAAACTGGTTGGGGTAAACAGGCATTTGAGGGGTTTGAACATATAATGGACCTTGTGGGTGAGGCCCATAGTGATAGATGTGATTTTCGTGCTCATCGTAGTAATGCAGAGGATTGATGGGAGCTTGAACCTGCTGAGAACCCTGGGGGAAGTAATTCTGTTGCTGAATGGCCATCATATACTGGTCGTACGTCAAACCTCCATGAATAGGATTAGAGGAGATAGGTGCACTACCGGTAGGTTGATGGACTCCCGATACGTGAGGCTGTGATCCACTCACGGCGGGCCCAACAGGTATCGCGGAAGCAATAGGAAGTGTCCCACGAACAATAGAAGATGGCGGTAATGACGGAAATACACCAGTGGATGGTGTGGAAGAAGCCACACAAACAGTGGGCTGGGTTGGGACAGATGTAATGATTGTCGACGTAATGGGAGTCGAAGGGGATGGACCTGATACAAACGACCCCTCTGAAGGAGCTGATATACCCGACCATATCGGATTTTGATACAAAGATGTAGCACCAAAAATCATCTGACTCAACGAGTGATAACCAGCCGGGAGAGATGAGGGCTGCGAGGAAGGTTGACCCAAGACATAAGGAAAATTCTCAGGAGGGAACTGATATTTTCCCGTAGAAACGTAAGTCTCTTCACTACTAATAGGACTCGTGGCATCCATGTCGGATGAAGACATGTTGTCGGCGAAAAGGCGATGAGTAGTGGTAAGTAAAGCACGTGTTAATGATGATTCAGGCGGTTGCGAGGGATCTTCCCTCGAAAAGGCCCAAGCGTCCGGAGGTTGCCAATTGATATCAAGTGGTTCCTTAGGAGGAGATCGGGTGGCAAGAGGTTAAACACTCGGAATAATAGAACGCTAGTAGCCTAGAGTCCTAACAGACTGAGATGTCTCCGAAGAAACCTCGGGGGAAGGTTCTTCACTACGAGGTAATGAAGGGGACGACGAAATTGGTGGTTCTGCCATCGTGACTTTCTCTCAAAAATAGGAAAGAAAATAGATAATCAATTCGAGGCTTCAAGACCAATCACTAAGGAATTACTTATGAACAAGCCAAGAAAATAACTTTAATGGGCGTGTGATTGTAGGTAATTAATTTTATGACACTGAAACAAAAGTCTGCCTTTTCATATTTTAAGAGTCGAGAAAAGGGCAAAAGATGACTCTAGTCACTTTCAGGTTGGAAAAGCTTGAAAGGGTAAGCGTTCGATGATCTTTTTCAAATTTAGAGTCACACGGAAAGATCAAAATGACTACTCAGGAAATCTAAGCAAGAGGGTGTACCAAGCTCTCGTGAACTGCAATATACACCTTGGTGATCGAATGAAAGAGAAATGACCAAGGAATTAACGTACGTGTAGGCAATCTCTTTGAATGTTGTGTTCGGTGTATCACGGTTATAGGGTGGCAGACTCAGCTTCCTATGGATAAAGGATTGCAACCTATGAGGGTCTCCCTTTATATACTTGACGGTTAGGGAGCACAAGTCTGTGCTAGTGCTGTCTAATGCTAGATGGAGAGCGACAACTACTAGGTTTAATGACATCGGAACACGTCACTAGCCTAGACCTCTAAATGTGATTGCTAGGTTTCAATGCTTCCTTAGGTTGATTGAGTTCATTTTAAAGTTTATCTTGAAATTATGTTTTAGTTTCAAGGCCTTACCGAATGTAATCTCAAATCGCTAATGTGCACTACATGAGAAAGAATATAATTTTAATTCGATGAATAGCTCGCTAAGAGAGGGATAGAATTTCACACTGAAGTAGCAATCAATCGAATGCAAGAACAACTTTTCCTAATGCCACTAACACAACCAAAGCAAAAAACGAAAGGATTTTCTCTTGTTGTTCACTTTTAAATGAGAAAGCTACTAATGAAAAAGAACACTTTTCATTTTCTAATCAAGAGAAAGAACGCAAATTTTGTTCTTTTAGATGAATGAGAAGCAAGAGTGCATTGTTATACTAAAAGGAAAAAACGAACACTAGTTTTGAGAAACTCGAATGAAATGATCAAAAACGAAGAAACAAATCCAACGTAAATGTAAAACACACTCAAAACAGACATGCATTCCTTCATGCGGAAAGAGGACTTTCAAATCGACTCAATGAGCAATGTGATCTATATGCTCAGGGTGATAGATGGAAGGTCAAACAGATACCAGGATGACAGTTCGACGACCCAACGACACATAGAACCAACAGAAGAGACCAAACAATCAGTCAACAAGCTGAAAAGATGAAAGACTAGACTGACTCATACACAACTCAGAAGCTCAGTGAACATGCGGCCGAACAAGCAATCAAAGACACCTAGAAACGCTAGGATGACGGAACCACACAAGTCAGATGAGAGACAAGCAACTGAAGAGAATGAGACAGGGAAGCAAAAAACAATCCAAGTGGACTAATCCAGGAGGGAAAAACCAATCTAGAGGTTAAGATGCACCGAAAAACTCAGGGAAGCCAGATCTATATGTGTAGGCTGTTAATGTATTTACTTAGATGTTAATGCTGAATATTTCACATTCATAACTTAATGTAAGTAGGAGAAGTAAATCTGAAATTTAACAGTAGGGTTTTTGTTTGAGATATTCAGAAATTTTCACATGGTATCAGAGCGATTGCAGATCTAGCTTGGATCTCCAGCAAGAAGGCTGAAGAATGTGTGTTGCAGAAAGCAACAACAACAACAGATAAACTGGACCAGAGAAGGCAGCGCAACAGCAGAAGGAAGCAGAGCCAAGCAGAGGCAAGGGTGACGCAGTCTCCACGCAGACTCACGTAGGCCCACGTACTTACTGCACAGAGGAAGCACAGAAGCTGCGATGAGACTGTCTGATCACACAGAGGCCAGTTAGGGTGACGCAGTCTAGAAGTTGATTGCTGTTCAGAGTGCCAGAAGCTGAGTTGCAAACCTTCAGCAGTTGCTGGTGGGGTGAAAATTCTGTCGGTGCAGATCTTAGCAGAAGCTAAGTTGACGAAGAGCGGGAGGAGAATAGCTTCTCAGAAGATTTCTTGCCAAAGAAGTCTGAAGATCGATCAGAGGATTGAAGAGAGCTGATTTGTTTTGTTTGGTAGACTTTCAAGAGAGGGAGTCAGTTGTCAGAGGGAGCAGAGGGTGCCTGTCTCGCCAAGGACCCTAGATCCGATTCTCTAGCATAGAGAGGAGGATTTGTTCCAACACATTTTCTGAGAAATGGCACTTGATGGACTACGTGATCAACATAGGTCGGACGGTCTGTCCAACTTTGCAATCTGGAAGGCCAAAATCTTGGTAGTCATGTAGGCATACAACTTGAGGGAGCATGCAGAGAAAGTCCTGGCCACACCGACCGATGTGAAGCTCTTGGAGAAGCATGAAGAAGCAACGACACATGCCAAGCACTTCATTATGGACGGGGTCAAAGATCATGTGGTTCCACACATAACCGAGAAGGCAACGACTCATGAGATGTGGGTAGCTCTAACCCGCTATATGAAGGAAGATTCATCCAGAGGAAGATGCTCCTGGAGAACCAGCTGAGGTTATTCATGATGGCCAAGGGAGAGGAGATCGATCCTTTTCTATTCAGACTACAATCGATCCAGGATCAACTGACTAGCGTGGGAGTCAAGGTAGATGACAATGTCATGGTGAGGACTGCTCTCAATGCAGTCACAGAGGATTGTGAAACTTTTGTCCAAAGTCTCTTGGGCAGCGCAGACCTTCCCAACTGGGACAACATGTGGGCTATCCTTCGACAAGAGGAAATCTGTCAGATGACGAAAAGACAGTACAACACTAGTTCGAGATGCAACCTTGGCATCAAAGAGGCAGCAAGGGAGAAAGAAGCATGATTTGTCGAAGATCAAGTGTTTCCAGTGTGGCGAACTAGGAGATTTCGCCAACAATTTTCCTCAGAAGAGAAAGGACAAGGAAGCTTCTAGCTCCATGGCTGCAGTGGCAGACGATGGCTCTAGAGATGATGTAGCCATGAGCTCTCATGAACCATGAAAGTGGGACGATCTTGATCTGTAGAGCAACGACAAAGTGAGGGCAGGATCCTTGAGTAGCCCAACTCTTGGATCACATAAGAGCTACGGGAGCCTTAAGACGGTAGCGGGGCAAGTGGAGCAGTGGGTGCAGAAGATCACAGATGGAGCAGAGGCAGAGATGGATGGTGAGAGGGAGCACCACAGTGCAGATGCAACAGTAGTGCAGGGGCTAACGTGACTTCAACAGCGCAGAGCAGGCTTGCTTACGTAGTGCAGAGGCTTCAGAGGACATTGCAGCACAGCAGCAACAGAGGGGACTTCATCGCAGAGGCAACACAGAGGAGGTTTGCTTATGCAGTGCAGAGTTGCAGCAACGCAGCAGATGTCAGCACAAAGCAGTGGCCTATGGAGCTTCAGTGATGAAGATGCAGTCCAAATGACTTGTTTGTCAAAGATTGGACAGGAGGACTTCAGTTGCTTACTCTCAGCAACTGAGTTGTAGTGCAGCAATTGGCAACACAATGCAACAGATTGAGAGGGAGCTGTAGTATGAATGTGGCAACAGTACGGGAGAGCAACATAGTGTAGTGATGAAGGGCAACAGGCCAAGCATCAACGCAGAGACCCACACTAGAGATCAGTGCAGAACTTTGGGGTGAAGTATTGTTTCTAGAGCACATTCCTCGCTAAGAGGGAGTGTTGAGATTTTGGGGCAGCATCGAATGTGCTCTAGCTCCCAAACTTTGTGGAGGGACTAGAGTACATGAGATCTCCAAGACCCAGAGAGCGATTTAAGAAATTCCATCCTGTTTAAGAGATATTTAATTAATTAATATTTTTAATTATTCACGACTGTTGATGTTTCAACAAGAAAAATATAAGAAGAGGGCTTGTGGTCAGTTGGAGAACACACACAGTGGCAGAGCATTGAAACTATAAGCTGGAATTCTAGGGCGTGGTTTGCTAAGGATTTCAGAAGTGTTTTAGCTGCATCGAGGGGTAGTATTGGCGAAAGGGATGGTTTGATCCCAGGCCAAGAGTGCAACAAGGGCAGAGGAGCAGTAGACTGAGTAGCGCAAAGGGAGCAGCAACTACGCAGAGCAGCCATAACCTAGCAGAGGCAGCAGGAGGACTGACGTTGGCCAGCCAGGGCAGCGCAACCCAGTCTGGGGTGACGCAGACCCTTCCTGAGCAGTGCAAGGGCTGACGCAGAGGGCTTCAGAGCAGCGCTGGGGTTTTTGAAGACTGAAAAGTGCCGAGTTTTGTAAATCCAGTTTGAGGGTGTGAATTAGTCAATTTTTATGTCTCTAGAACAAAGGTATAGCCGCAGTTATTTTATTTCTCTGTCGGGTTAACCAGTTTGGTGCCCAGATTTGTTGTACTTAGATTCTACTTAATAATAAAACCCTCCAACAACTAGAAGACAAGTTTTCCTGCATTGGGTTTTTCTGGGGACAGTTGTCCAGAAAATCCTTGTGTGTCACTTTGTCATTGTGCATGTTATTCAGTGCAGATTTGTATGTGTAGGCTGTTAATGTATTTACTTCGATGTTAATGCTGAATATTTCACATTAATAACTTAATGTAAGTAGGAGAAGTAAATCTGAAATTTAATAGTAGGGTTTCTATTTGAGATGTTCAGAAATTTTCACATTTTGCACCTGCATTGATCAGCAACAGGTTGACCCTTGTCAGGGGTGCGCTAATTCTATAAATTCGGGAAAAATAAAATGAATCTCGAAGCTTCCTCTTCCAGAAACTTCTAAGAGTTGTTTCAGCCATTTAACTTGGATAAAAACTTCGAACCCTATCTAATCCTACCTTGGAGACTTAACCTCTTATCCCTTGAGCTCATCCTCCCATCAAGAGTGGATCTCAAGCCTAGATTGGTAAATGGATAAGAATTCCTAAACCACCACCTTATCCTATAAATCTACAGCCATCTACAACTTTAGAGTTGGCTTTTGGAGACCTATCATGCCCTCATGTTGCTGCCTTGAATCCTGGAGGCATCGTCTTCATGCATTAGGGTGACATTGAGGTGTGCTTTGTGGCAAGGAAGGATAATTCAAATTGGGGAGATCTCTACAAGATCAACTGCTATTCTTCGTTGTAAACTCTCTCCTTTTCATATTAATACAAAGAGTACACCGTTTTCCTATATATGTTATGTTATGTTTACATTCATATGTTTCAATGCTTTGTTGATCCATTGAATAAAGTAATTGAATAATGCTACATAGATGTCGTAGATCTTTGGCTTGTTGTGATTGTATGTGTAGGTTCTAATTATAGAAATTGGAGCTACGATTGGAGCTTACAGGCTGAGAGGAGAATGAAGCTTGCGACGAATTTCAAGTAAGTTTCTTTCCATTCTTCAATTCCTCTAAGGATAACTTTATATTCTTTGCTTTCTGTTATTCAAGACCAGTCCACTAGGTCTAGGGAAGATACTTCTGTTTGCAGTTGTAAATTCCATATATCAGGGAGAAGTTGCCAACGTTGCCGTATATGTTCAAAATAGGTGCCCACATCATGCTTTGGATTTCAAGACATTTGAGGAAGTCTTCATTGGTAAGAAACCTGATGTTTCTCATTTTAGAATCTTTGGTTTTCCAATATATTTTCATGTGCCTAAAGAGAAGAGGAATAAGTAGGAAGCTTCTGGGAAGAAAGGATTATTTGTCGGTTACAATGAAAATTCAAAGGCATATAGAATCTATGTGCCTGGTCAAAAAGAGGTGGAAGTAAGATGTGATGTCACCTTTGATGAAGACATTGCCCTTGGTAAAGCCAAAGATCTCCCTATCCCAAGGAAGGATGATGATGCTGTGCAAAAACATGAAGAACCTTCAACAAATGACCCTATGCCCGATGTTGAAGGGCCGATGGATCTCATTGATTCACCTCTTGGTGATCCCTCTACCTCAAGGAAAAGACCTTTGTGGCTCAAATATACTCTTGAAGATGTTGAAAAACATACTGCTTCAAGAGGGACAATTTAGCAAAAGTAAAAACCCGAACATGTATGAAGGGTACTTAGCTGCTATGAGTGCTATTGTTCAAACTGAGCCATGTACGTTTGAAGAAGTCGTAAAGCACCAAGTGTGGAAGGATCTGATGAATGAGCAATATGAATCTATTATGAAGAATGATGTCTGGGAAGTGGTGTCTAGAACCAAGGACAAATCCGTAGTCACCTCAAAATGGCTATACAAAATCAAACATGGAGGTGATGGGAGTGTTGAAAAATATAAGGCCAGGTTCGTTGCTCGAGGCTTCTCTCAAAAAGGAGTGGACTATGACGAGATTTTTGCACTGGTTGCTTGATATACCACTATCCGATCTATTATTGTTCTCGTTGCCTCTCAAGGATGGAGCCTACATCAAATGGACGTTAAGACTGCTTTCTTGCATGGCTCGCTTGAGGAAGCCTACTTGGAACAACCTTAGGGGTTCGAAGTACAAGATTGAAGGACATAGGTATGTAGGTTGAAGAAAGCCCTCTATGGGTTGAAGCAAGCGCTCTATGGGTTGAAGCAAGCCCCTAGGGCCTGGTATGAGAGAATTGACAATTATCTTATGAAGAAAAAGGACCTAGGTCTGTTGCATTACTTCTTAGGCCTGGAGGTCTGGCAAAAGCCGATGATATTTTCCTTTCTCAAAGAAAATACATTGTGAAGCTGCTAGAGAGATGTGGGATGGTCGATTGCAAGTTTGTGTCTACTCCGATGGAACTCAACTTCATGAAGCTATGTGGAAGTGTTGCTGGGCCTGAATTGGAAAACCCTTTCGAGTATCAACAACATGTGGGGGCCCTGATGTTCTTAGTAAACTCCTGACCGGACATATGCTTCGCTGTTAATACTTTGTGTCAATTTATGGTTGAGCCTTATCACATACATTGGATTGCTACTAAGAGCCTCTTAAGATAACTACGTGGCACAATCAACTATGGGTTGAGATACACTGTTGAGAATTTGAGGCCACATGGATATTCTGATGCTAACTGGGCTGGCAGTGTGGTAGATAGAAAGAGAGCACGTCAGGATGTTGCTTCTCATTGGGATTTGCTTTGATTTCTTGGACGAGCAGGAAGCAAAAATCGGTTGCTCTAAGCACTGCCGAGGCCAAATATATTGTTGCTGGTATGGACTGTTGTGAAGCTATATGGTTGAGGAAGCTCTTCAACCAGCTATTTGAGCATATGCTGGATACCACCGTGATCTATTGCGACAACCAGAGTGGGATTCTCCTTTCAGAGAATCTCGTGTTGCACGACTAATCCAAGCACATTGATATCATGTACCACTTTATTCGGGATATGGTACAACACGGAGCAATGAGGCTCCAACACATCGAGATTGATGGGTAGGTTGAAGACATCCTCACGAAGCCCTTGGGCAAGGTAAAATTCTTAGCCTTCCAAGAGAGACTTGGAGTCATGGAAGGACCCTCCCATGAGGGTCCTGCTTGAGTTGGACATTGAGCTCTAGGGGCTCCTGGGGGCTTGGGGAACTTCATGGAGCTACGAGTGACCACAGGAATTCTAGCCTTCCAAAACTGCGCAATGTTCATGTGCAATCCTATGAGTGTTTAATGATGTGCATGCGAGCAGTTTTATAATGATACAACTGATAATTAACATCCCTTTAACCTCTGTCTCAATTGGGTCTTCATCAAAACTGACATGCATGCAACTATTAATAGTAAATCATCAGTTACTTTACAAATCACTACATGTGAATTAAATTTGATTTAATTCACTTGACCTCCTCACTAGTGCAACAATCAGTTATAACTAGTTAAACTGATTTCAACTCAATTAATTGAGTTAACTGATTTCTCATGCATTAAAACTAATATACTAACTGCAAATTGGACTCTACAACAACTAGAATCACTCTGCATGCCTCACCAACCACCCTCAACTCGAATTCCATGAGCTAACTGAGTTTATCACACTCAGTTAACTATTACAAGTGATTATGAGATAAGATTACAGTTTATTGTCCAATTAAATTAAGGGAAAATTAAATTAGACACACATTTCTTGTTGAATTTTCAACACCCCCTCTCAACAAGAAAGGGATTATCAGCTACCCAGATCCTGCCTCTATGGTATTCGAATTTGCTCTTAGTGAGCGCCTTCGTCAGAATATCTGCATCCTGATCCTCCGTGGGAATGTACTGAAGTAACATAATTCATCTCTGAACACAATCTTTGAGATGGTGGTACCAGATGTCTATATGCTTGGAGCTGTCATGGAATACTGGATTAACCGATAGTTTTATGCAACTCTGGTTATCACAATGTATCACCATAAGATCCATCTGATGACCAAACAAACCAACAAGAATCTTCCTCATCCAAATGGCCTCACATGCAGCCTGACTGGCTACCATGTACTCTGCCTCAGATGAATTGAGTGCAACTGATCTCTGCTTCCTACTGTACCAAGAAACTGCTGTCGATCCTATGCTGAAGATCCCTCCTGATGTGCTCTTTCTGTCTGATGGACTGCCTGCCCAATCCGCAACGGTGAAGCCTTGAAGCTTTACTCCCTCTGTCTGTCTGTACCATAATCCATACTCTGTAGTGCCTCTGAGATATCTCAAGACGTGCTTCCCTGCCTTCCAAAAGAGCTTGGCAGGCTTAACCATAGCTTGGCTAAGCTAGTTAACTGCGTAGCAAATGTTTGGTCGTGGGTTCACCAAGTACATGAGTGAACCCACAAGCTGCCTGTAAACAGTAGCATCCACTACTTCACCTGAAGTAGCATCCTCCTTCCCCTCCAGTTTCCTGTAAGAGGAGTCTCCATGGGTTTACAACTCTCCATGTGGAATTTTCTCAGAATCTCTTAAGCATACTTGCCTTGAGAAACAAATAGCTCCCAATCCCACTGCCATATCTCCAAACCAACGAAATAGTGAAGGAGTCCCATGTCCTTCATCTCAAACTCTTTTGCAAGATCCTCTTTGAAAGAAGTTATGAGCTGCTCATCACCTGTCAAAATAAGATCATCAACATAAAGTACGATAATCAAAAGCTTACCATCAACCACAATTTGGTACAGGTTCGCATCCGCTTCACTCTTTGTGAAGCCCAACCCAGTGAAATAGCTGTCAATCTTGGTGTACGAAGCATGAGGTGCTTGCTTCAGCCCATATAGTGCTCTTTTGAGTCTGCACACATGCGACTCACTGTCAAAGGTCTCAAAACCTTCTGGCTGCTCAATGTACACTTCTTCCCCAATAACTCCATTGAGAAATGCAGTCTTCACATCCATCTGATGTATTTGCCACCCCATCTGCGCTGAGAGTGCAAGGATAGATCTAATCGATGAGTACCTTGCAATCGGTGCAAAAGTATCCTCATAGTCAATCCCCTCAACTTGTGAGAATCCCCGAGCTACAAATCTAGCCTTGTACTTCTCCACACTCCCATCTGTTGCTTGCTTCACCTTACAGATCCATCTAGATCCAACCACTGATTTCCTGACTGGTCTTGGGACAACTTCCCATGCACTGTTCCTGATGATGGAGTCATACTCCTCAACCATGGCATCAACCCAAGTTGGTTGCTGCACTGCTTCCTCACAATACACTTGCTCATAAGAGCCATGTATCCAGTAAACCTGTCTAGAGACTGTCTCTGTCTGTGTAGTGATGTAGGTGCTCCTACATGTTTTGCCACATCAAGTCTCAATCTATCAGCTTCTGTGGTGCGCCTTCTACCATGTTTGGTGGATGGCTTTGCATGAGTGGTTTCTGCCACTCCATGATCCTCTGCATGTGGCTGCTCCACATCTTGTGGTTCATCCTTTGGAACCAAGAGTTCCTCATCTGCATGCAAATCAAGCTCCCTCTCAAGGGACAATCGCATGGCTTTCTCCTCATCAAATTTTATATCCCATCTCACAACGGTCATCCTGCTGTTCGACAAATACACCTGATAGTTGTTGGGAGTATCAGTGTACCCCACAAATATCCCAATCTCAGTTGTTGGTTCTAGCTTCTTTCTAGAATCTTTGGTCACATTGCAATAGACAGATAAGCCAAAAATTTTAAAATATGAAACATCAGGTTTCTTACCAGAAAAAGCCTCCTTTGGTGTACTCATGCCAAGAATCTGACGAGGACTACGGTTCTGCACAAATACCGCTGTGTTGCATGCCTCTGCCCACAGATGCAACGGTAGGCTTTGATCATGTAACATCGCTCGTGCCGCGCCCACAATTGTTCTGTTCTTTCTTTCTGCAATCCCATTCTGTTGTGGAATATGAGGTGCAATCAACTCTCTCTGAATTCCTTCTTTGCTACATAAGTTCTTGAATTCATTGGAGATGTACTCACCACCATTGTCGCTCCTCAGAGCCTTCACATGTTTCCCCGTATCTTTCTCCACCAGTGCTTTGAACTCACAAAATTTTGAGAACATCTGATCTTTCTTCTACATGAAGTAGATCCAACACTTTCTAGAAAAATCATCAACAAAATTCACATAATACCTGTGCTTTGCTGTAGAAGCAGTAGAGAATGGTCCACACACATCTGAGTGCACTGTCTCAAGGATTTCCGCTTTTTTGGTTCTCCATCTTGTGAAAAGAGGCTTTTGCATACTTCCCCATGGTACATCCCTTGCATGTGTCTATCTGCGCAAGAGTACCCTTTGGAAGCCCTGTAGAAATATGCTGCATGGCCTTCAAAGCACCATGGTGTAGATGGCCCAATTTCCTGTGCCATAATTCACCCTCATCGTGGCTCACCACTCGGTCTGCTTTACCCATCAATGCTGCGCAACCATCTACATCAAGTTTGTAGAGAGTCTTCACACGAATCCCAATCTTCTTAACTTGTCGTGTGGCTTTGTGATGAAGGAATGCTTTCCCTTCACTGAAAACCACATCATATCCTCTTTCCTCCAACATAGCAACTGAAACTAAATTATTTTTCAAGCCTGGTACATGCATGACATCTTTTAATAAGAAGGGTTCACTTGACTGTCTTTGGAAAGTAATTGTACCAATCCCAGTGGCACTATACCTCCAGTCATCGCCCATTTCGATATGCATCTGAAGATCCTTCTCCTCCAAGCTATTAAAAAGTTCTTTGTCTCTCGTCATGTGGAAATATGCACCACTATCCAAGTACCACACTGATCCCATCACACTAGACACCATGCATGAGATGAGTGAGAAGTCCAACTCAAATTGCAAAGCCAAAGCTTCACCTGTTGAAGATCCTAAAGCCTTGTTGTTGTTGTTGTTCTTATGTGGACAATTAGTGGCATAATGTCCATGCTTGTGACAGTGAAAACATTTCACTCTGGACATGTCACGCTTCTTGCCTTCTTTGCTGGTCCCATATTTGGAATAGGATTTCTTTCCCTTCCCCTTCTTTGCCTTACCAGCCAAGGCACAATTTTCCTTATCATCTGCCTTGGATGAGGATCCATCCCTGGTATTCCGCTTGAATTCTTCTTGTACCAAATCCGACCAAAGTCGCTCCCAATCTAGTAGCTTCTCCCTCCCATTGACAGAGTCTTGATAACTATGCCAACTCTTCGGAAGGCCTAGAAGAGCTAGGCTCACCAAGTCATCATCGGCTACAGTAATCCCGACACTCCCAAGCTCACTCGACATTTGATGAACTTGGTCAAATATTTCGGAATAGTGTCGCCTTTCTCCATTTTGATTTTCCTGAGCTTGTCCTTCAGTGCCAATTTTCTGTGGTCACTGCTACTTTGAAACAGATCTGTCAAAGCCTTCCACATTGCATATGGAGTCGCTTTGCCATGGAGACTCGAGACAATGTGGTCTCGAACTCCCTCTAATAAGATCCTCCTCGCCTTTGCAACCTTCGTTTGCCAAGCATCAAGAAGAGTGGCGTCTACTGCTGCGGGCTTGGGAATATCATTATCAATGAATTCTTTCCACTCATTGTCCTCCAGAACTGCCTCCATTCTGTCTTTCCATGCAATATAATTAGAACTGCCCTCTAGTGCCCAAAGGATATTTTTGCAAATTCGAATGCTATTTAGCACAAATTCAATTTCTTCTCCACTATAGTGATTTCCTGTGCTTTGATACCATGTACAAATTATACAAACAATATGTATACCAATGGATTCAATCCGATCATGCGATATGCTAAAGCAAGATACTGAATTCTTCTACAAATTAATTGTGAAAAATAAACACGATTGCCAATCACAACAAGTAAAAGAAAGAAGCAAATCAAACCACAACATAGATATTTTTCCCGGGGAAAGCTTACTGTTCAAGACCCCTCTATCTTCTATTGTATATTAAACCAAGGAATCATGAAACAATTACAATGCACTCTTCTCACAAGAGGCTGCTGCCCTCTCACAACTATCTCACACTGATCCGGACAAAGTCAACCAACACTTAGCCAATTTCCTGCCTCTGTTCAGCCTGCCTTGCTTGCGTAATTCATGTGGAATGCAATCCCTACTCTTTAGGAATTTCAACCTTCCAAAACCACGTAACGCTCATGAGCAATCCTATGGGTGTATTACTACATGCAGACAATTTGCTAATGATGCAACTGATAGTTAACATCCCTTTAACCTCTGTCTCAACTGGGTCTTCATCAGAACTGACATGCATGCAATTATTAATAGTAAATCATCAGTTACCATGTGAATTAAATATGATTTAATTCACTTGACCTCTCACTAGTGCAACAATCAGTTATAACTAGTTAAAACTGATTTTAACTCAATTAATTGAGTTAGCTGATTTCTCATGCATTAAAACTAATACACTAACTCCAACTTGGAATCTACAACAATTAGAATCACTCTGCATGCCTCACCAACCACCCTCAACTCGAATTCCATGAGCTAATTGAGTTTATTACACTCAGTTAACTATTACAAGTGATTATGAGATAAGATTACAATTTATTGTCCAATTTAATTAAGGGAAAATTAAATTAGACACACATTTCTTATTGACTTTTCAACAAGTGGTTCACCTTCTCCTATGGCATATGAGAATGATGAGTGGTTCACCTTCTCCTGCGGATGCCCCAACATACATCCTACCTATGTAATCCAAGACTCATGGGAAGTACCTCTCATCTGGCCAATGAGTTGGGAAAAGAGGATAGGGACCATAGCACTATATATGGACGCATCGTGTACTGTTGTACTCGCTATGTCTGTGATGTATGGTGTTAAACAACTTGATCATTCAGGACCAAATCCGATTGGGGTTCTACCCCTACACTGAACTGACTTTGGTCACTGAAGAGTGGCAAGGTCTTCTGACTCACTCTCGATCAATTCTTCTTCATTATTACATCATTTTTCAACAGAGTTGAGATGAGATTGGTATATGATGGCATGATGGATTGACATGTCGAATTTTCCCTAGTTGAGAGAGTGTTAAAATTGGAAACTAGGGCCAAATTCTACTTTGGATAGCTCATTTGATGGAGATGATTATTGAATTGAATTCCTCTTTTTGAGAGGATCAAAATTGACCTAAATATCATCAAATTTGGACAAGAAGAAATGTGTTTTTGAATTTATGCCCACACATGCAAATTGTCAAAGTCGGCCACATCATCATGTAGGCTCATGAAGCCCAATAGACATGTCTCTTGAGCCCCAACTATTTGTATAAATAAGAGACTCATTTGACTTCATCATCTCACACATTCTTCTCTCTCCTCATCTGATTGCTTTGTACAACTTATTGGGAATCTCTTTTCCTCACACGTGTGGCAGCAGAAGGACAGATTACAAGGCAAAAATTTCAGTGTTTGTTGCAGGTTTGACTAGCGTTTACCAGGGGTGTTTTGACCACATTTGATTGTGTTTTTTGGGTCAGAATTTCGTTTTGGGCAGGCCACATTTATTGGCACAGGATCTGAGTCAATCTCTTGACTTTGACCACAGACCAATCGTAGGGTTGACCACATAGTTTGACCAATTTTGACTGTTGTTTTCATGACTGTGTTGGGTTGACTTTGACCAGCAAAGAAGGCCGAGTTTCACTGGGTTTGAGCGAGCTGCATAGAGGACTGTTTGCTGCTGCGTTGACCAACGTTGACTTTTTGTTAGGGCGCAATTTGACTGCGGTTGACTGTAGATTTGACATGGCTGTTTTGACTTTAATTTGGAAAGTCAATTTTGACTTTTGTACTCTCTCTCTTGATATAATAATAAGAATAATTGATCAAAGGGTTTTCCCCATTTTGGGGTTTTTCCCTAACATTCGCTAAATCTGGTGTTCAATTGTCTTGGTTTGTCTTCTGCGTTTTACTGTTCATGTTCTATCTACAGTTACTGTCAATGTGATTTATGATTAATGTGATTGCTTCTGGAAAACTAAATTGGATGAAAGCTAAAGGACATTGAGCTAATTGTGCTAAGCATATAACATACGATTGTTAACTAAAATTAACAAGAGGCAAATCAACCAACCCTTCTGGCAAGAGAAAACATCCATAAAAATGTCATCATATCCATGAATGGGCATCATATCAATCACTTCAAAGGGCAAAATTGGATGAAAGCTTGCTAAGGAACAACCAAGAATAAACTCTAGAGCACCATCCCCTAAGGGGTACCCGTCAATGTCATACCTGTCAATGTCATTTCTTCATCGTAAGAAACAATCTTTTAAGTCAACTATCAACAGTTAACCAAACTAGGGTTCTGGCTAACTTGCACTGTAATGGATATGGAAAGGGGGAACAAAATGACAAATAATATATATATGTTGAGAAATTTAGGGAATTTGCATTAGGAGATTTCTCTTTATTAGTTACTACTTGTGAATGCATTTTTACTTATTCAGATTAGGATCTTCTTCATCAAACAGAAACCAAAGCATGAACATAAAGTAAACAAGAGACATAGCATGTAGGCTATGAGCCAGAGCCAAAACCTCTCTTTGAGAGGAAAACCTGCATATAAAGATTCCAATTGACGAATACCAAGACCAAGACCCTTGACCTAGTAGCCACTCCAAGACTAAGACACACGCTCTCTTTGACAGTCCTCTTCTTCCAGCGAGATCGTCACTGCTGTCTTGACACCAAGATCTGCTTTCTTGACACCGAGATCTTATCTTCACTGCTGCCTTTCATGGAATATATACGGAGACCTTCATCACTGTGATTAGCACTGCTGCATCATTGATCATAGCGACTATTAGTACTGTACCGAGATCACCGAGATTCTCTGAGGCTATGTACCATCATGAATTACGGAGGTATCCTAGGACTGCAATTCGATCTTATCTTGAATATATGCTCTCGCTGTCCTTATACTTCTTCACTGTCCCTAGCACAGATGTATGCCATTGCTATCTTTGCTCCCTCTCTGTCTCTTCCACAGATACATGCCTTCGCTGTCCCTTCACTGTGGTGATTCACCGTAAAACTGAAATCCGAGATACTTGAGGACCGAACCAACTGCTGCTCTTCATCTGAGATCAACCGAACTGTCTTGCTGTAATTCATCACCGAAACTACGGAGGGGTCCGAACTGCTTGACTGTGGAAATGTGAAAACCTTAACCTCCTTTATACAATAATTCGTCCATCAATATTAGCCGACATGAGCAAGTGAACCAACGTG